>JAJPUD010000431.1:146250-367764 GCA_023553655.1 Myrmecobius fasciatus
TTGATTAGAGAAATGCTCTAAATCACTATTGATTAGAGAAATGCTCTAAATCACTATTGATTAGAGAAATTTTTAGGACAGAAAAGAAAAATGACAAATGTTGGAGGAGATATGGGAAAATTGAGACATCAATGCAGAGTTAATGGAACTGTGAACTGATCCATCCATTCTGAAGAGCAGTTTGGAACTATGCCCAAAGGGCATGAAAACTCTTTGACCCAGCACTACCATTACTAGAGCTGTATCTCAAAAGAGATAAAAAACAAAAGAGAAAAGGATCTATAGGTGAAAAAAATATTTATACCAGTTCATTTCTAGGGGCAAAGAATTGGAAATTGAGGAATTGCCCGTCAACTGCAGAATGACTGGATAAGTTGTAGAATCATTATGATGGAATAATGTTGTGTTGTAAAGAAATGATGAGCAGGATATCTGCTCCCAGAAAAACCTGAAAAATGTATATGAACTGATGCAAAGTGAAATGAGTGGAACCAGGAAAACATTTACATGGTAGCAACAATATTATATAAGAATCATTTATCTATTTTCTGCAATACAGTGATTGAAAACAACTCTAGGATTTATGATGAAAAAGCCATCCTTCACCAGAGAAACAACTGATGGTCTCTGACTACAGATTGAAGCATACTTAAAAGTACTTTGTTTTCCTTTGTTCTTTTTTTGTCTATGTTTTCTTTTGCAACATGACTAATATAGAAATGTTTTGCATGACTACAAGTGTATAGCATAACAATTTTATAGGCTTCTCAATGAGAGGGTGGGGAGGGAAGAAGAGAATTTAGAACTCAAAAATTTTAAAATGAATGTCAAAAATTTTTTACATGTAATTGGGAAAAATAAAATACTAAATAAATAGGAAAAAATTAAAAATCTTTTGTTGAGTGAGGGAAAGTGGTGAAAGCTTTTAGCACTGTTTACAGAAGGTAAATACAGGCTGGGCATTAAGTTGGGAATTTCTTCACCACTGAGAAACTGAATATTCTTCTATTTGAAAAAAGTTTGCCTCTTGACTTGTATTTAATCTTTTTTTTTTAAATTAAAAATTTTTTTTTTGCTGAGGCTTGGGGTTAAGTGACTTGCCCAGGGCCACACAGCTAGGAAGTGTTAAGTGTTTGAGGCCAAATTTGAACTCAGATCTTCCTGACTTCAGGGCAGGTGCTCTATCCACTGCACCACCCAGCTGCCCCTTGTATTTAATCTTAATATTTTAATATGTAGTTTTCCATTTGTGTTAGTGTAGGCCTAAAAAGAAAAGCTGACAATGACATTTCCTTTCTCATTAGTTTTCTATTAATCTCATAACAACCCTGGGTCTTGGGTAGGGGGGAAGGAAAAGTCCTACAAAATTATCACATCTGCTTCTTTTCATTCCAACCTTCCCTGCCATTTCAGAACTGACCCTGATCAAAGCATTTGAGATTTGCCTACTCTTCCTGCAGACAGAACCAGGATGATCATTTCTAATGCTTTAAGTTATAGTTTAAGTTAGACAAATAGCAAATGACAGTATTGGGATGTTTTATAAAGGTCAAGAACGATGAAATATTTATAAATGTCACAGCAGGTAGCATTTTAGCCATTATTTTTATTTAAATCACCTGATATACTATTCAAATGAGTCTATGCTCTTGTAACAATTAATTGAATGAAAACAAAATTTTATTCTGAGCTCTTGAATAGAAGAATGGAAGACCTAGGTATCAGAGGAAAGTTATAAAGATAATGATTACAGATTGAGAAACACAACTGGTGAATAGAGATTTAAAGATATTTGTCTAAATTGTAGGAAAATTAGCTGAGAATTAACAAGCAATTCTTTTAACAAACATTTGTTAGCCACTTACTGTGTATAGAATTCTCTGTTAGGGATTAAAGAAGATACAACATTTATAAAATAGAGGCTTTGACTTCATAAAGCCTATAGTTAAATAGAGAGGTATGTGACATGCAAATCACTACAAGATAATATATATGTACATTTACATGTTAATATACCAAAATTATATATGTAAAAACATACAGCACACATATATATCTACATACACACACACGAGCACAATACATTATATAAATACTGTATCTCCTTTAGTTCCTAGCACAATGTTCTATACAAATTTATGTTGACAGAATTTCTTGTTAATTCTCAGCTAATTTTCCTGCAGATTAAACACACACATATATGTATAAATGTTCTACTTAAAGCTTAAATGGGGGTAAAGAAACTCATTATTGACAGACACATTAGGAAAGACTTTCTGGAGTTGGTATCTGAGTTGGTTTTTTTCCCCCATCTTTAATTCTTTAAAAACATATTTAATTATTTTCTAATTTTTTTATGCTTATAGCTTTTTATTTTTTCAAAATACATGCAAAGATAGTTTTCAACATTCACCTTTGCAAAACCTTGTGTTGCAAATTGTTTTTCCTTTTTTCTCCACTCTCCCCCATGCCTAGATGAGTAATTCAATATAGGTTAAACATGTACAATTCTTCTAAACATATTTCCACATTTATCATGTTGCAAAAGAAAAATCAGATCAAAAGGAGGAAAAATGAGAGACAAAAACAAGAAAGAAAACTGCAGCAACAAAAAGGTGAAAATACTATGTTGTGATCCATATTCAGTCCTCTCTGTGGATGTAGATGGCTTTTTCCATCACAAATCTATTGGAATTGCCTTGAATTATCTTACTGTTACAAAAGAGCTAACTCTACCACAATTGATCCTTGCATAATCTTGTTGCTGCGTACAATATTTTCTTAATTCTGTTCATTTCATGTAGCATCAGTTCTAAGTTGGGTTTTGAAAGGCTGGATAAGAATATGGTTAGGAAGGGAATTAGGTGGAGGAAGGTAATCTAGGCAGCAGAGGTATAAAGGTAGAAAAATAGAGAGCACAGGATATGTAGATGCAATAATATGAATTGAGAAACTAGAAAGATACTTTATTGTGGAGATTTTTGAAAGTTAGACTAAGAATTGCAAATTTTCCTTGATAGATATAGGGAGCCAGCCAATAAGAGCATTTTTTTTGAGCAGAGGACAGACAGAGAAGGAAAGCAATGTGGTATTGTGGAAAGAAATGATGGATTTTGAGTTGGAGTACTTGGAATCAATTTTTGGGTCTGCCATCTGTTACCTGGGGCTTAACTTGTTAAGCTTAACTTTTCTGAGCCTCAGATTCCTCATCTGTAAAATGAGAGAGTTTAATTCAGATGGCCATCAGAGTCTTTTCCACCTTTTTTCCAACATAATCTTATGAAAAGAGGAAGTGTTGTACAATGGAAAGGGTGCTAAACTTTCCCATAAAACTTGGAGTCATGGTACCTGAGTTTGAATCCTTTTTCTCTTACATAATTTTGAGCAAATCACATAATTTTTCTGAGTCTCAATCTCCTTAGTTCTAAAAAGAGGAGGTTGAATAAGGTAATGTCTGAGATTGTTTTCAGCCATAATTCCATACAATTCAATGATCGTTTGACCTAAGAATGTTAAGGGAATATTTGTCATTAAGGTAAAGCAGGGATGAGAGAGAGAGAAAACAAAGGGAAGAATTCAGGACAGTTTTAATGAGAACCTCTATAAGGATGATGGCAGTGCGAATAGAGATGATAAAAGAAATGCATGACTTGTTCCAATCAGTATGACTGGTTGTGAAAAGAGGAAAGGGTCAAAGAATCTCAGCATTGGAAACATTGGTGAATGGTAATGTCATTGCCAGAAATGGTAAGTTTCAAGGGGAGCAAATTCATGGGGGAAGAAAATGACTTCTATTTTACATAGAATGAGTTTTAGATGCTGATGGGACTCCTGGACCATAGCAAGTTGTGTATACGGGTCAGGAGCTCAAGAAGAAAGGGGGTTCATGGCTAGAAGCAAAAAAGGAAGTCTTATATAAAGGTGATAGTTGAATTCTTGGAAAGTGAAAGAAATTGCCAAGAAAAAAAATGCAGGTAGAAAAAAGAATTTCAAGGAATATCCACATGCCTGGTTAGGTAGTAAATGGAACAACAGTCCTGAAATCAGGAGGAACTGATTTCAAATTTGGCTTCAGACCCTTAACATTTACTGGCTGTGTGACCCTGGGCAAGTAACTAAACCCCATTTACCTTGAGGGAAAATAATAGAATGCATATGCTTTTTTTCAAAAAGTTTAACAGTAAAGAGGAAATGGAGATTAATATATTACTGGATAGGATTAAAAAGTCAGAGTGTTAAAGAATGGATGTCTAAGCATTTTGGTTGAATGGGAAGAAGGGAGTAGAGAGAGATAAATCAAAAATTCATGAAAGAGGATATGGATGAATGCTGAAGGAGACAGCAAGGGATGAAGTCAGAGGCACTTAGCACCATTAGTTAAGATGTTTTTCTCCCTGAAAAATCAAGGAAGAAAGAGTGTGTTATGATACTGACAACATATGGAATGAGGGATTTTAGAGAGTTCTATATATTTTTCAATTCTGTTTTGAATATAAGAAAAAGAAATGAGCTTAAACTTTCAAAAGATGAATTTTGAGTATTATACATTTAAAATTGTTTTATAGTTTTTAAAGGTGCTTTGAAAAAGTCCCCACTTTGTTATAAATCCCTAGAAATTTGGTTGCTCAAGTGTTACTATTTTACAGATAAGGAAACTGAGGCATAAATATCAAATGATTTGCCCAAAGTCACATAGCTACTATGTAGTAGGGCTATGATTCAAACCAACACTTTGAATCCAAATCTAATTTTCTTTTTTGCTACTACATATGGCTAATTTGTCATAGTAAGAATTATTTTAATGAAGGAAAATAGATGATTTGAAGTAATCTTTGAAATTTCTATATGCTATAATATATCATTCTTCCTAATGGAAACAGGTCATAGAAGTAGCTATTATTACATTTGTCACTTTCCTTTCTCAGCAGTA
This sequence comes from Myrmecobius fasciatus, assembly GCA_023553655.1. NCBI lineage: Eukaryota > Metazoa > Chordata > Mammalia > Dasyuromorphia > Myrmecobiidae > Myrmecobius > Myrmecobius fasciatus. The sequence continues at coordinate 151,181 of JAJPUD010000431.1, forward strand.
CTAGGAATTACTAAAAGAAAAAATATTAAGTATTTACTACGTATTGGAATATATGACCAGGGAACAAAGTTTAATTTGTCATGAGCAGTGGATTGACATGTTCTTTCAGGAGTGACATTTGTATTAATTTGATTACTGGTCCCAGAACAAGAGCAAAAGGACAAAGGTGGGCAGAGCAGGATGGCCTGTGCTGTTTCAAGCCTAATTTTCTGGAGGAAGGTTTGAGAGTCAATAAGGATACTTACTGGCCTGTCTTTGGATAAAGATAGTGGGCTAGGTCAGGTTTCACTCAGCCACTAATGAAGACTACTCCATGTCAGCGCAGAGTGCCAAAGCTGGATGAGTAAATGAGTAAATATCCTCATAATAATAGCTAGCATTAAAAAAACACCTTAAGGTTTGCAAACCACTCTATATGTTAGTCTCATTTACTCCTTTCAACAACCCTGGGAGGTAGATGCTATTTTTATCATCTCCATTTTGCTATGGGAAGAATAGAGGAAAGAAAGGAGAAAGAGAGAGAGGGAGAGGGAAAGGGAGAAGAAGAGGGAGAGAGGAAGAGGGAGAGAGGGAGATACAGGGAGAGAGAGAGAGAGAGAGAAGGAGAGACAAAGACGGGGAGAGAGATGGGGAAGGGAGGAATGAGAGAAGGGGAAGGTGGGAGAGAGGGAAGGAAAGAAACACATGCACACAGAGAAACAGAGAGAGAGACAGACAGACACACATATAGAGATAGAGAGACAGAGAGACATTTGCCTGGGGTAACCCAACTAGTAAGTGTCAAACAGTATTTGAACTCGAATCTTCTGACTCCAAATCTAGGGCTTAAACTGCTGAATTGATGAACTATCATGGTCTCTGGAAGATGGGAGTCTACATGTGTGTCTGCGTGGACACAGAGATAAAGGGATAAAGGGATGCTGCTATTCTTGGCAAGAAGTTCCATTTTCAGGACAGGTGGCAAAATGCCACCTGGGTAGTCTCTGGTTGCTTAGTGGGTAGTTTACTATATTGTTAATCATTTCTTTTTTTTTCTGACAGTATTTGCTAATGATATCCCTTAATAGTTCTGATGATAAAATGTTTGCTATGTTCCAGGTCCCGATCTTCAGGTTTGCACATCCAAAAATCCTACTTGCTGTACTAAAAAGATGGAAGAGAGATACCAAATTGCAGCCCGGCAGGATATACAGCAGGTCCTTCAGACCTCAAGTTCTACATTAAAATTCCTAATATCTCGCAATGCAGCTGCTTTTCAAGGCAAGTATTTTAATCCCTAGATGAATAATAAATTGGCCTTTATGTTCATTGTAAGATTTTTGTCCATCCTTGGTTTGGAATTTGTGTGCTTTCTGAATTTGATATGGCTTGAATTAAATTGGAGTTGAATGACCTGATCTTATATTGTCTCTCCAACCAGAATCCAGTGATTTAAGCAACCCTGGAAAACATTTCAGCTCTTGGGTTTCCTCAGGTTATTGGATTTTTTTCTCTGGCTTACAGAAACCTTAAAAGCATCTGCCTAGGGTAATACAGAAACAAACTCTTCTTCCTAGTGATGCATTTGACCAGCCCACAACCATGCTTGGTCTCACAGGACAACATTACATTAGATATAGGTTATAAATCTTCAAAGGTAGGGAACATTGCAGATTTGAATTTGTGTTTCCCACAGCATCTAACGCTTGATCTTGTACACAGTAGGTGTTCAGTATGCATATTGCATGAATGAATGATTTAAAGTTTGACTTATTCCAGGCTTGCATCCCCAGGGTGCTGTGCTTGTGCAGCCATTGCTAACAGAACAATAATTTTTCTTTTAGTATTTACTAGAAGGAAAGCTGTCAAACTATGCCTTTACCTCAGGAGGGCTACAATAATATTTTATCATCAGAACCAATATTTTTGGTTTAGTGATTACATGTTTAAAAATGCAACTAGACAAAACATTCGCTTAATGTTTTTGCTTTATTCTGATGTTATTTTCAAATAAAAGAATGTTAGAATGTCTACATAATAATGTACTGGAATATGTGAATATTTGATGATTGCCACTGATGGGAGGAGAGATAGATTAAATGCTTTGGGATTAAGCTGAAAGGCAGAACTCCTACCATTGATTTTTTTTTATTTGATTCCCTTGGTTCTAATGATATATTAAAATATAAAAATTAATGTGTTATAAAATTATATGGCAGAGTAAAAGAGATAATGTTTCTTATTTCAGTAATCTTTTCTATAAAATTTCATATTACTGTAATAAAAATAATTGACTAATTTATTTTTGTTTTTATAAAGCATTAGTTATTCTATGAACCTCAGGCATGTACATATCTAGATTGTACGGCACTTTATATAAAATTATTGCACATTATGAGCACCAACAATATTTTTTGAATAAGCATATTAATGTTAATTAGTTTAAATAATTTGTGGTTTGTTTATGTCTATGCCTAATTCACAAAGCTAATTAAAAATTTAATTTTAAAATAGATATATTTCATAAATAATGTGTAGTATAATTTTGGAGTAATGTTGAAGTTGAAAGAAAATGAATTTAATGGTAAATTACTAAGCATTAATATGGAAATCTTTTGAAATGTCAAAAGTTTTTTGAAAGACAAAATGAATAGTGTTATATCTATAACGGACTTTTATTTTACATTGTTGGGTAAAAGATATTTCTAGATATGTCATTAACCAAGGATTGTGATTTGAACTAGAGGTATCATGTATTATGTGATAAAGATACATCTTAAATATTTCAAGAAAATGCTGTTATTGATCATTTTCACATAGGATAGTGTCATCTTCACAACATGACAGTATAAGTGAAGAATTTCATGTGGGTTGCTTGAATTTAGCTGCCCTGGAGAACACTAACCTTAAGGACTTTGTAAGAGGAAGAAAGACCTGTGAAGGATATGTGAATATAATAAGAGAATGATTTTATGTGAATTTAGTATGAATATGAATTTAGTAAATGTAGTGGGAAAATATGTAGTTTTAAGGGCCAAGGGATGACAATAATGTCTTAAAAGAGGGAACTAAAAACAGCTTTAAAGAATGTAGAAAGATCAAGAAGGAAAAAATGAATTAAAAACAGACAAACAAAAAACCCAAAAACTTACCAATGAATTAGATTGGGTTTGGAAAATGGTGATCTTTGAGAAAAGTTTTATTAATTTTTTGGGGGACACAAGCCAAACTGTAATGAATTACAGCAAGAAAGTGGGAGAATCTACTTTTTTCAAAAAGTTTCATAGTCAGAAGCTTGACATGGCCACTATATGAGGTAGAAGTGTCAAGAGGTTTGATCTAGCAACGCTGTAAAGTATGGATTTGAGAAACCAAGGAAAAAGTAATAAAAATACTATTTATGTGATGCTTTAAGATTTGCAAAACATGTAACATGCAATCTCATAACCAATCTTGTGAGGCAGGTACTATTATTATTGTGAAGCAGACTTAACAAGTGTACATATAATCCATATAAAATCTTTATATAGTTCTAAGTTATTAAAACATATTATTACCAAGCTGTTTTGGAGATTCATATAAAAGGGTGTATGTAGAGATTAATGAGAATACAATTCATATTAGTTTGATGAAGAAATTTTTTTTGCCTTTGAATTGGTAAAGGAAGCTCCTCTCATCAAAACTCATGAATTATATATCTAAGTGAAAAATATCACCAATAGAATAGGTTGAAATTAAGAAATCATTAATATTTATATAATGTTTTAAAGTTCAAATGCTTCGGGTGAATCACAGGGTGGAACCCAGAAGAATTTTACCAACTTCTCCCCCACCAAACAATTTTAAAATAACACCTCAAATCAAATGTTGAAGTGGAAAAATTGACAAAAGATCAGGAGCCATTTTTCCATCCAAAGACAACTTAGGAGGATCACAGAAAAGGTCTGTAATGTCAGGGTGGGTGAATGCCTAGGGGTGGGTGAATATCTGGAATGGAGCCAAGAGTAAGAGTCCTGGGACTTGGAGGTGATAGCAACAACAACAGCAGCAGCAACTTTGGGATTTCTCAGACCAGATATGAGAAGGGGGTCAACAATCAGTTAAAAAGAGAGAGAGAGAGAGAGAGAGAGAGAGAGAGAGAGAGAGAGAGAGATTGAGATTATAGGAGACCCTTTGCTGACATTGGTTGCGTTTGTGCTAATTGGTAATTCTATTGCCCATAAGCAGTTCTGGGTCACAGTTGCAAGGTGGAGAGGAATACTTGTGAGTGATCACAAAGAAACAGAGAACCTACTTATAGTTCTAGGGCTAAAAGGAACATGAGTACTTGGAGCTACAGGGGAAAAAAGTTCTGATTAAAGATCAGAACACAGACCAGAAGAGCAGTGACTACATCTTTTCCAGAATAACACTATTTTGTAAACACCAAAAACTTGCAAACTTCTAGAACAAGCTTTCAAGACAGTGGGATGAAAAAACCTGAAGTTTGACACAGTGCCTTCCCAACCACATCTGAATCAGAGCCCAATTTTAACATAAAGCTCAAAAACAAGAAATAGTCTGGGGAAATAAACAGTAACAAAAAAAAGAACTTGACCATAAAAATCTACATGGTAGCTGGGAAGACCAAAACACATAAACTTAGAAGAAGACAACAATGTACAGGCAAAACCTCACATATTAATACTAATTGGTCAATGCCAGAAAGAATTCCTTGAAGAGATAAATAAATGGATGAGTGGTGGAGGAAAAATTGGGAAAGAAAATGAGAGTGATACAAGAAAATTATGAAAAGAGTTAGCATTTTGGTAAGAGAAAAAGAAATTCAGCAAAGAAAAGGATTTCTTTAAAAGCAAAAAAGACCAAATCAAAAAGAAAGTAGAAACAAATCACTGAAGAAAAACATTCCTTAAAAAAGGCAAATTGGCCAAATGCAAAGAGAGAGGGAAGGAGAGGGAGGAGGAGAGAGAGACACAAAGCCGAGAGAGACAGAGAGTCAAACAGAGTCGCAGAGAGAGGGAGAGGGAAATAGAGAGGAGAGAGGGGAGAGGGGAAAAGGGAAAAGGAAGAGGAAGAGAGGAGGAAGGAAAAAGGGAGAGAGATAGAGACAGACAGATATACAGACATATACTGAGTGCTCACTGAAAAAAAATAATTCTTTAAAATTTGGATTTAACAGGTGTAAGTTAATGATTTCATGAGACTTCAAGAAATGATAAAATAAAGTCAAAAGAATGAAAAAATAGAAGAAAATGAGAGGTATTTTCTTGGAGAAACAACTCACCTGGAAAATAGATAAAGGAGAGTTATTTTAAGAATTATTGAGCTACCTGAAAGCCATCAACAAAAATAAAATCTAGACACTATCTTTAAAGAAATTCTGAAGGAAAACTGCCCTGATATCTTACAATCAAAAAGTAAAATAGAATTTGAAAAAATTCACTGATCACTTCCTCAAAGAGATCCCAAAATGACAACCCCCAGGAATGTTATAGCCACATTTCAAAACTCCCAGGTTAAGGAGAAACTATTGCAAGCATCCAGAAAGAAATAATGCAAATATCATGGAGCCACAGTTATGATCACACAAAATTTAGCAGTTTCCAGTGTTATTGGAGCAAAGGACTAGGAATATGATATTCTTAAGGACAAAGGATGTAGGAATCCAGAATCCAGCAATGTGTTGTATACAAGAGACATGCACATACTTTATACAGAAAGATGCTCAAATAAAATTAAAATGGAGGGCTAGAGCAGAATCTATTAAACTTCAACTGAAATGAAGAGGGCAGGGATGGCAATCTCAGACAAAGCAAAAGTAAAATGGAACCTAATTGAAAGAGCTAATTAGGGAAACTTTATTTTGCTAAAAGTTACCATAGAAAATGAAATGATATAAAAAATCAGAGCAAGTTTCTTTTATAGAAGCCCCATTTTATAACTATTTAGGAAACAGTCAAATTTATAAAATTAAGAGCCATTCTCCAACTGATAAATGGTTAAATCATATGAATGAGCAATTATCAGAAGACAAAATCAAAGCTGTCCATGATCATATTTAAAACTGTTTCAAATTATTGTTGATTAGAAAAAGGCAAATCAAAACCATTCTGAGGTGCTACCTCACACTTAACAAAAATGAATTGGAACTGGCATAATCAAAATACTTGAGAACAGAATCTGGAATAGGTAGGAACTCAAGTCTTCCTGGAACAGGTTATTCTGTGAAATAGGAGGAATAAGTGAAACTCAAGAATGGTTTCACTTGTAAAGGTTTTTGAGAGATTAAAACTTAGGGCATTTTGGTTTGAGCAGATTCAAACTACCAAGAATCATATCGTCTGCCTGGAGACTTGAATTTTGCAAAGAAATAGTAATGTGATTTAGGTAAGTGCTTAACTTCTCTGTGCTATAAGTTTTCCATCTGTAAAATTAGGGGATTGAACCAAACTTTTTCCAGTTCTCTTCCAGGTTTTAAATTCTATGGAAATTATGTATTAAGGATTTACTTCCTGTTGTTATTGCCTTTAGGAATTTGGGAATGTTATTGATGGCAGGGGGAAAATGAGACCGAAGAAAAAAAATTTATTTCCTATTAAAATGAAGGGGGCATTTCAGATCTTCACAGGAAAGATGGATTATAAAATATGATACTGAATTTGTAAAAAATTACTAGTATGTTTAATAAAAAAGTAACTGCAAATACTCTGAATACCCAAGTATAATAAAAGTTCAAAGAAAAATACCAATATATGAAAGTTCCTCTGGTTAGGTTGTTTTGGCCATGTGAGTACTTGACTCTGTGTTTTTCCTGGGGTAGGAAGATAAAAAAAGAGATTACCAGAACAAAATGTTCAGATCCTTAACAAGTATATAGGAAATAACACACACACACACACACACACACACGTATATATATATATAGAAAATGCAGATGTGTTTCGTTGCCATATAGAAATCTTTCAATGAAATAATTAGGTACACTATCTTTGGTACTCTCTAAAACCTTTATTTTAAGGATAAATTGACAAGCAATCACTTGATGTGGGGTCTTTTCCACTATTTGAATTAAATGGACTTATATGGTAAGTGAGTCTTTATTTCTGTACTTTGTGTTTATTTTCCTCCTTCCCTATCTTCAACTTTTGCCCCCCTCTCCACTGTTTTTCTCTTCAGCATTTATTATGCGGTTAACTGCTTTGAAATTTATTCTTCTTGTGTGCCCATTGATGATGATATTGCATGTAACTTTGCCATTAAATGAACTGTATCTTGCCTGTTTTATGCTTAAGTTAGTATGTTTTCAAGACCTTTATTTGATTTAGTTGCATATTTCACTTGATGTTTTGTTGATGACTGATTTTACCAGCTTGCCAAGAGACTAGATGGTATTGTTAATGTAGTCATCTTGTCTGTAACTTTATTTTCCTCGAGTAGCTAATCTGCTTTTGTTTCCACTTTGTCCTTTAAATTTAATCACCGTTCATATAAATGTTTGAGTACAGGATGAGTTTATAAGACTGAACGAAGCACCATTTCCAAAATATTGTCTTGACTTTATATGACTATTTCCTCTGTCTAAAATTTATTAGTTTGAGTGTATCAGGCCCAGAAGGATTTATTCCATTCTCCCAATAGATTAGTTATTTCTTCTTCTTGTTTCAGTAGAAACAAAACAAAACCAAACCCAATGAATACATACAAATTTTCCATGGGCAAGTACTCTTCTTTGTTATCTTTTGAATTGGCACATACTTCTTATTTTTCATGCATAAGAAAAAATGTTGTTTATTTAGGATTGAATGATATTGAGAATTTCTCCTGACTGTATTAAATTTTTCAATTTGTGCATCAATAAGAGAGTGGAAAGGGTCTTTGAACAGTAATTAACATGGAAAATACAGCTCTATCTGATAACACAGTGAAAGAGTATTCTATCTCTTCTATCTTTTTACTTAAAACTTTTGTAAATCCATCATCAAAAAAGTTATTGGTTTTAAAAAAAAGTAGGAATATAACTATAATATAGTGTAAAATGATATAAAGGCAAGGATATCAAAATAAGATATTTTCCAATGTTCAGGTGTTTAATGTAAGAATTTTAAAATAGTCTATGAATTATTTACCTCTTTTAAAAAAATAAATAAATAATAAAGGATGGATCCAAAAGAAGGTAGGAGCCCACAATGATGGTGTCAGAATTGAAAGAAAAAAGCTCTGAAGCAGACTTGTGAAAAAAAATGCTAAGAAACAATAAAAATAGTTTTTCCTGGTGCAAGTAGATGGACAAAATCTAAAACTTTTTTAAAAGAGGAAATTAGAAGGAAGAGTTTTTTTTTTAAACTTCAAAATGATAATAGCAGCTGCACAGGAGAAATAGCATGAGAACTCAGAGGAAGAAGACATCATTCACTGAGATTATGCTTCTTTTTGATGAAGTGTATTTGTTGAACAGTGTGTCCCTCTGATGATGAAGATGAAGTCCCTCTTTTCAGGGACTATAGCTAATGACATAAAAAACCTTTATAGAAATCCAACCTGAGAACCATTACATTTTGAGGATTTACCTGTGTATACTGTAGTAATAAAAGACATTCTTTTCTTCTTTAAAAAAATGAATTAAATTATTTTCAGGGAACAAAATTTTACTCTTTCTCTCTTCTATATCCATTCTCTTTGGAAAAAAAATCTGATTCCCTTGTAACAAATATTAATAGCTAAACAAATAGAATCCTGTATTGGTTACATTCAGATTGGTTACATTTGTCCCAGTCTTCATCCTGAACCCTTCACCTAACTTTTGGGAGGTGGGTAGTATGCTTCATCATCATTGCACTGATCAGTTTTTAAGTCTTTCAAAATTGTTTTTTATATGGTGCTATTATTGTATAACTTGTTCTCCTAGTACCAGAAGGCATTGATAAAAATTACAATCTTGGGAAACCATTAATTAAGTTTTCTATTATTTATAAAAGGAAACTGCTACAAAATTATTTTCAGTGTAGAAAGCACAAAATAACTCATGTACATTGCATGTATCTATCAAGAATGGTATCAGGAATATTGTATTTAATTCTGTATATCAAATATTAAAAGGAAAATGAATAAAGTAGAAACTATTCTAGAGGAGGACATGGAAAAAGGGGGAAGGCTATATCTGAAACTTATCAGATATGAAAGGATTAGAAGAAATTGGGATGATTGGCCTAAGTGTTTTTTATATATTTGAGAAGCTATCAAATAGAAGATAAAATGAACTATTTTGTGTTCTAGTGTAATGATACTAAACTTCGTTTATGAAATTAAAAAATTGGATAAGTATACTTAAATAGAATTATAATAATTTTTTTCAAATTCTATATATTTCATTTTATGCATTTAAAATATTCTAAGAAGGAATCTATAGACTTCACCTGATTGTCAAAGGAGTCTATGACACAAAGTGACCTCGGTCTACTAGTATTTTAAAAATTCTTTTTATTATATTTGTTTTATATTGCAGTTATCTACAAATCCATCATCTCTCCGACTCAAGTATAAACTCTCTCAGGTTAGGAGCCATGTCTTCTTTAATATTTAATCTCTATGACTTAGTTCAGTGCCTAAATATTAGGCTTTTGATAAATGTTTGGTGAATGAATTGTCTCCAAGTTTCTATATGATTTAACATTATAGCTGACTTTCCATTTTTTTAAAATTCAGTTTTACTAACACCCAAGAGCCTCATATTCAGTGTAGGTGTATGTAAGGAGTAGGACCTGACTCAGACTGGTTCTGTGATAGTTCGGGTACAAAACTGAAATGATACGAGGCACATGTAGTCCATCTAATAGTAAGCAAAATGTTTATGTAGTCATAGAAGAAGAAAAATCAAAGCAGAAAAGAAATATTTTCATCCAGCATAAAGAAATGATTCAATTTGGCACAGCTTCCTGTTGTTGTACATGAAGTTAGTCTATATGGTGTGAAACCTTAGAAAAGGGCTCCAGCTTCTTGTGTCCTACTTGATTGTACCCAGATGACCAAGAACCTATGCTTGAGGGCAAAGCTTTAGTCTCCAGAGCCAAACAAATCTCAATGGCAGCTTCAACATCTTTGAAGGAAAAATTAGCTTACTTTGCAAGGGAGGAGGCTTTGGATATTATTCCTAGTGAAGAACACAAATAATTCTATAAACAAAATTTATCATCATCTTTATAATCACTATTACAGAAGAGATATAATTCAGAACCAAAATCAGAGGAATTTCTGGTGGATTTTCCCCCCATTTCACCAATTCTTCTTTTTAAGGAGTTATTTTATTTTTTCATTTCACCAGTTCTATTTTTTAAGAAATTATTTTCTTTTCCCATTTTACCAAATTTATTTTTTAAGGAGTTGTTTTTTCAGTCAATTTCTGTGCTTCCTTTTCCAAGCTGTTGGCTTCCCTCTTCCCACATTTTCTTTTCTTTTTATTTTAAAAAAAATTTTTATTAAAGCTTTTTATTTGTATAATATATGTATGGGTAGTTCCCCAGCATTGATCTTTACAAAGCTTTCCATTACAAATTTTACCCCCAGTCCCCTCCCCTCCCCTAGATGACAGGAAGTCCACTACATGGTAATAATGTTGAAATGCTTGACAAGTTTTGCAAGAAAAATCCTATCTACAAGAAAAAAAAAAGAATCAGAGAAAGGAAACAATGCAAGTAAACATCAACAGAGAGCATGAAAATATTATGTTGTGGTCCATATTTCATATCCCTCTCTCTGGGTGTATATGGTTTTCTTCAGTGAACAATTGGAACTGGTTTGAGACAATTCTTTGTTGCAGAGACCCATGTCCATCAGAATTGATCATCATGTAATATTGTTGTTGCTGTATATAATGATCTCCTGGTTCTGCTCATTTCACTCAGCATCAGTTCATGCAAGTCCCTCCAGGCCTCTCTGAAATCGTCCTGCTGGTCGTTTCTTACAGAGCAATAATATTCCATAACATTCATATACCATAATTTATTCAGCCACTCTCCAATTGATGGGTATCCCTTCAGTTTCCAGTTTCTAGCCACTACAAAAAGGGCTGCCACAAACATTCTTGCACATGTGGGTCCCTTTCCCTCCTCTAAGATCTCTTTGGGATATAGGCCCAGTAGAAACACTGCTGGGTCAAAGAGTATGCAGTGTTTGATAACTTTTTGAGCATAGCTCCAAATTGCTCTCCAGAATGGTTGGATCCGTTCACAGTTCCACCAACAATGTATTAGTGTCCCAGTTTTCCCACATCCCCTCCAACATTCATTGTTATCTTTTCCTTTCATTTTAGCCAATCTAACAGGTGTGTAGTGGTACCTCAGAGTTGTCTTAATTTGCATTTCTCTGATCAATAGTGATTTGGAGCAACTTTTCATATGACTAAAGATGGTTTTAATTTCATCATCTAAAAATTGTCTGTTCATATCCCTTGACCTCTTATCTATTGAAGAGTGGCTTGAATTCTTATATATATGAGACAATTCTCTATATATTTTAGAAATGAGGCCTTTATCAGAACCATTAAATGTAAATATGATTTCCCAATTTATTTCTTCTTTGCTAAACTTGTCTGCATTAGTTTTGTTTGTACAAAACCTTTTTAACTTAATATAATCAAAATTAGCCATCCGGTGTTCAATTAGGAGTTCCAGATCTTTGGACATAAATTTATTCCATCTCCACAGGTCTGAGAGGTAAACTATATTACGTTCCTCTAATTTGCTTACAAAATCACTCTTTATATCTAGATCATGAACCCATTTAGATCTTATCTTGGTATGTGGTGTTAGGTATGGGTCAAGCCCTAATTTATTCCACACTAGTTTCCAATTTTCCCAGCAGCCTCTTCCCACATTTTCATAATTTTCCTGCATAGTCTCAATTCTTTTCCCCATTTTTCATCTGTCCCTCTTTTAAGATCTTTTTTGAACTCTTCCAAGAGAACCTTTTGAGCTTGAGACCAGTTCACAAATTTCTTTTAAGTTTCACCTGAAAGCATTTTACTTTTACTGTCCTGTTTTGGGTTTGCGTTCTCATATTCCCTCTCTCTATAGTAGCTTTCTATAGTCAGAGCACTTTTTGCTCATTAAAAAAAAAAGTTGAGCTCTGCTCTTAGGGCACAGGGTAGATTGTTCTAAGCTTCTTTTGCTAGGGGACAAGGGCCTTTCACTGATTGCACTGGGGCCATGCAGGCTTCTTCATTGTTCTGGGTGGGTCTGCACAAATCCTACCTTTTATACTGGGGTTTGGAGGCTCACAATTTGCCTTCTGTAGTTGTGTTGGAGGTCTCACAGCTGGTCTACTGATCCACTGACCTTCTGAACCAGGACAGAGTTGCCAACAGTGCTGTATTTTGGCTAGGAGTCTCCTGCTAAGATTCTCCTGCAGTGCCAGCACTGGGCTGTATTCTCCCCTGCCCAATTGAAACAGACCTTTGCTGAAGTCCTTCTAAGATATCTTAAATCTGAAAATTATTATACTCTGAATGTTTGTGGGTTCTATCACTTCAAAATCCATTCAGAAACTATTGATTGTGAGGCAAGCTATCTACTCCCTGCAATTTTGGCTCTGTTCCAGAATTTCCAAGAGATGATAAAGTACTTTTGTTTCTGGATGACATCTAACTCGAAAACACTCAAAATGTTCCTAAATAAGATCCATAATTTTTCAAAGAAGTTTCATATAATAATCGCCAGAAAAAAACCAACTATGTGAATAAAGAATGTTGTCTTCCTTCAAAAGGAAACAGTGTAGATGAGGGGAGAGAGCAGTGAGTTAGAACTCACAGGATCTGCATTCAAATTCTGTCAATGGTGCTTATTACTTATATGACCTGAGGTAAGTCACTTCACCTTCCAAAATCTTAATTTCCTCATCTATAAAATAAGGGGATTGGTCTCTGACTTCTGTTCTATCTTCAGAACTATGCTTTTTCCCATTGCCTGCTATCTAGAACATAATATGCAATTGGATAAACAACTAAAGAGCTTGTATCTATTGAGGCATCTATCTATCTAATTTTGTCTAGGCATACCAAATAAATAATGGGCTGGTGTGAGGGTTGAAGAAGAGAAGAAAATTGAGCTGGATTGCCTTTTAGAAACTCCATGCTTTAAAAATAAGAGTTCTGAAGAATCTTACAGAAAGGCAAAAAATCCAGTTTTTTTAAACAACATTTTTTCAGTCATGTTTATGACTGCAAATCATGAAATGCTACAATCTCCGAAGAATTGACATTGAGAATTTGGCCAAAAGACTATGGTCGTTGTGAGTAGGCTGGAATGTATAATAAATTAAGATTTATGAGGGAAAAATAACGTAAAGGATACCTTCAGAAAGATATGTAATAAAAAATAAGAGGGGCCAGCAAAGTGGGAAGAATGAAGAATAATCAGTGCATGGCCAATGTATTCCATTGATATCCTGTCAGGAGAATATGAAGAAGTCTTCTTACTCTACTACCCTGTCTCCAACACATTGGTTCAAGCCCTATTTTACATTTATAGAAGGAAATGAAAGAGAATTGTATGAGATAGAAGGAATATTTCCCTTAATGACAACACTGATCCTTTTAATAATTGGAGATTTTTATTTTTGTGTTTTTGTATTACCTGTATTTATATTATAAATGTATATGTTCATTTATAGTAAAAAAAAAGATTTGTTGCATATTCAATTACAACCACTAGCTACTTCTCTCTTTCCCCCTTCCCTAACCACTGTGATCTATCCTTCTAATTTTATAATGGAAAATACAGGAAAGTGGAATTATCTTTTTTTCTATAAAACTTGGTTGGAACATAGTTACTCTATTAAAAAAGGAATATTTGTACTTTTAATTTACTCAGTAGAATAATTTGCTCTTGGTTTATTTTAAGTAATAAACTGATTGACTAAATACAGGATTGTCTTTGGTTATAATCTCTAATTTTTATAGTTACTACTTGTTAAGATCTCTAATATATCTGAAAAAAATCAAGTTTGTATTCTTTTAAGAATATAGGAATAACAATGCTAATTACAACTCACATTCCCATCTTTAAAACTCACAAAGTATTTTCCATAAATAATCATTTTAATTTGGCACCAACTCTGCAAAATAGATACTATAAAACATAATCTTCATTTTACAGAGGAGCAAATTGAGATTCTGAGAGATCAGGTGATTTGTCCATGGCCACATAGGTAGTGACTATCCACAAGAGGATTTTGAGCTCAGGTCTTATTAACTACAAATGTAGCACTCTGGCCATTATAACACACAACATATTGTTTTTGTCATGTTAGTATATGTTGACTTGAGTATCTGGCAGGAAGGAATTGCTGCATTATTCTGTCTATTCTGTCTCTGATCATTATTACGATACGACCTCTTTTTTGGTGGTTCCTTTGAATACAAGAAGTTGTTGCTCCTTCTAGGGTTCTACTTCCCTAATTATGAAGAGCATCAGTCATTGGCCAACTCAAAATTTTCTGTTTGCTTTCTTTCCTTCTTCTGTCATATTCTTAAACCCTCTAATCTCTTGTTATTAGTTAGAAATTTTTTTCCTACCCTTTTCAATTTCTTCAAGAAGAATCCCTTTAAAACACTTTACCTACCTTTTCCAAGGATCTCTCCATTATCCCAGATAATTTGAAGAGGAGAAAGATACTTTCTGTAATGTGGAAATTGACTAATTTTTGAGACCGCATATATACTTTTGGATCTGGAAGAATAATATATATCCATGTCTATTCATGTATATATATTGATATGTGTGTGTACATATATACACACAATACACATGTATCTGGACATACACACACATATATATGTGTGTATATATATGTGTGTGTATATATATATGTATATACATATAGTTATAGTTATAGTTATATCTTCTGTAGGTCATGCTAAAATTCTCTTTGGTTTCTGTAATTATTGGAAGTGAGATCCTTAACTATTTGTTGTTCTTATGGGCAGCTCCCATTGCCAAACTACCATTTTGCCTCACTGGTGCATGCAGGGAAGTGGGGGAATATTTGAGGAGTAGATCCTGAGTGAGGATTTCTTAATAGGAGTGATTTTCTTCCAAAAGAGTGTTGGATAGCTGCTTTATTTATAAATGGAAGCTCAAAACCAGATAGAAACTGTCCTCAGGCATTGTTTTGAGAATAATTAATAGATTTAGTTCCAACTTTTTCTCACCTCTTGTTATCTTCTTACCTTAACATTCTTAATTCCTTTTCTAATTAATGAGACTTCAAAATTCTCTTTGAGTTGCTTTATCTCTATTTTCATATCACATTCTTATAAAAATAAATTTAATTCTAATGTCCAGGCTGTTACTAAGGTAAAGGAGACTGGATTGATTTGGTAAGGCTTACACTATAGTGTGGCTCCACAGGGCCAAGAAACTGATTATGTAGTTTGGAAAAGAAGGAAATGGTGTTGTCATTTTTTGCTAAAAAAGACTTTGGATTCGAATATCTATAGTTAGAATGTCATTTTAAAGCTGAGATGGAGAAGGTTTGCTTTTATTTTAAAATTGTATTTATCTTTTTGTGTGAAACTATGAAACTCTTATGTAATGCTTGCTTTATATGTTTTCTTATTTATGATGTATATAGGCACATTATCTATAAACATAACATATAGTATACAACAAATTCAGTATATTAATTTAGAAGTTATTCTGTTTGTATTTATTTCCTTCTGTTTTTTCTGTTCTGTCCCATTCATTAAAAAATAAAGATTTTATCTCTCATTTATTTTTCTTTGCAAGACTGTTGCTAGCTCTTCTTTTCCCTCAACTTCCCCCTTGGGGAAAAAACAAAACAATAAAAATCAACACAATCTTTGTAACAAGTATAATTAAGTAAATTAAATTTAACAAGTATTAAATTATAAATTATTATAATTATATTTTTATGTTAATTATAATTATAATAAATTATACTTTGTTATAAATTAATTATATATAGATACTATATATACTATATATGTATATAATGTAATATGTTAAATTGATTATAACAAGTATAATTAAATATAAATTAAGTAAAACATTCATTTGCCATGTCCAAACATATAACTCATCCTGTATTTTGAGTGTATAACTTCTCTATTAGGAGTTAGGTAGCATGCTTCTGGAGTCATTGTTAATTATTGCACTGATAGAGTTCTAAAGTGCTTCCCAGTTACTTTTTATTACACTATCATTGTTCTCATATATATTATTCCCCTGACTTTATTTTATAAGATGTTTTATTAATTGATTTTTGCTCCAGCAAATCTCTCTTTATATAAACCAGTAAAATGCATTTTATGGGTGCAAATCTCCTTCCCCATTTAATTTTCTCTACACATACATTTTCAAAACATATGGGAATAAATAGTTTTCTGATTTCAAAAATCCCTGGCTATAATAACATGTAAATTGTAGTAACTCTAAGACTGAGTGCTGAGTGATGTCAATAGCAGGAAAGAATAATTTAAAAAGTTAATGAATTATGTTTCTACTTGTACTTTAATTCCTAAAGCTAATTATTTACTGTATAGTGCCTAAATTAGAAGTATATGGAATTTTTATTTTACTGAGCTTGACTCTTTGTGGTGAAATATAAACTTTGAAAATACACATATTTTCACTGATTAATGGACTGTGATTAAAAAAACTTAGCCTCGAGCAATGAATTAAATTGAAAATAGAATATGTGAACATAATTGAACAATCATATTGTTTTCTTCCCTAGTATATTTATATGTAATTAAGTGATAAACGTCTATGCATTTTTTTTTGGATCAAAGAACAAGAGTATGTGCATGCTTGTGTAATATAATCTGAATTAAGCCTACATATATTCACCTGCCTAATTTTATTTTTATCTGGAACACATCCCTGTATCCTGTCCACAAAAATTTCTTAAGGTTATAGAATGGCAAGATTGAAGGAGTTACATGGTCCAGCTTTCTTATTTTACCCGTTTCTGTGCCTCCAGATTTTGTGTTCTTTCCACTACTCCATGGGAGACTTGGCCAGATGTCTTGCTAAAATATAGGTACATTATATATTTGACAGTCTCCTGATTTCCCAGGCTAGTTCTCCTGTCAAAACAGTAAAAAGTTATTCTGGCATGACTAGTTGTGAATGAATCTATCTTGTCTAATTTGAATATGGAGGAAGGTGAAATGATTTATTTTAAGATTATAAGTATACTTGGATTGGTGTGGGGTAATTTTTTTCCTGCTGAAACCAGAAAAAAAATTCATGTCAGTATAGATAGGTTTACATTGAGCTTTAAAGAATTAAAGAGCCAGTTTGTGTCTAAATGGAGCAGTGGGGCCATTTTATGAACAGAGAATGAATTAATCATAAATGTAAGAGAGAGTACCACAGATAGGGTGAGTTGAAGAAATATTCCTTATTGAAGAAATAATAAAAGTTGAGGGGGAAAACAGGTGAGAACCTCAGAAAGAATAGGGGGAAAGGCATGGAAGGGTTAATAGTGAGCATAAACTTGGTCTTAATTTGAATTCCCAGGAAATTCATCATTCTTGGCTCTTGTATCTTTACCTAATTTTGTCAGCTCCCATCATCTTTGTTTGGTTTTATGTCACATAAAGCTATTCTTGTGCTACCAGATGGAGAAATAATTGATTCAAACTAAATCTCGTATCACTTGTAGATCTTTTCCCAATGCTGCTTGAAGAGTCATGCACCTAGTCGAATATTAAAACTGGTGAAAAATAGATTTTTTTTGTAAATTAAAGAAACATAATTTTTAGGAGGATAAACACATAACATTTAATTTTGAACAATATTAGTAAGATATGGTGGCACAGGCCTATAATTACATCTTTGGGCAGACTGAGATCAGCAGATCTTTTGAGTTCAAACTCAAGACTTCAAAGTCTCAAGACTTCTGAATTATAGTGGGCAATGCTGATCAGTTTCTACTCTAAATTTAGCATTAAATCTGAGTCCTTACCTAAGGTAAGTGAACTTATTTAACTCAGAAACATAAATCAAAACTTGCTTGGTGATCAGTACTGAGTTTTGATCTGTGGGTAGCCCCGATATTTTCAGAAAGGGTGAGAAATGGACCATTTAGTCTCTAAAAAATAAAAATTTAACAAATAAGTTATATTGGTTGTTAAAAATCCTTTTTAATTAAATGTTCAGTCTTTTTTTTAATGTAGAGAGTACTTTAGTAGAATTAGCCTTAAGATGTAGTCTAGATAGATTTAACAAAATATTTTATGTCTTATTATCCTTGCCTTCTTCGAGTTATATATTTGCATAGTTGTCAGTAATGTTTATTGAATGTCACAGGTGGGTAGAACATATTTTGAGAAATTTGAAATGGAAGAAGCATGGTCTTTGATTCTGAAAGAGCTTATCATTGAATATTTTTGTTTTTTAGTTATTTCAGTTGTGTCCAACTTTGTGATCCCATTTGGGGTTTTTCTTGGCAGAAACACTGGAATGATTTGCTATTTCCTTTTCCAGTTCATTTTAAGTAGGAGGAACTGAAGCAAACAAATCTTCCCAGGGTTACACAGCTAGTAAGTGTATGAAGCTGGATTTGAATTCAGATCTTTTTTTTCTTTTTTTAATTAAAGCTTTTTATTTGTATAACATATGTATGGGTAGTTCCTTAGCATAGACCTTTACAAAGCTTTCCATTACAAATTTTACCCCCAGTCCCCGACCCACGCCTAGATGGCAGGAAGTCCACTACATGTTAATAATGTTGAAATGCTTGACAAGTTGTGCAAGAAAAATCCTATTTACAAGAAAAAAAAAAGAAAATCAGAGAAAGGAAACACAATGCAAGCAAACATCAATAGAGATCATGAAAATGTTACGTTGTAGTCCATATTTCATATCCCTCTCTCTGGGTGTATATGGTTTTCTTCAGTGAACAATTGGAACTGGTTTGAGACAATTCTTTGCTGCAGAAGCCATGTCCATCAGAATTGATCATCATATAGTCTTGTTGTTGCCGTGTATAATGATCTCCTGGTTCTGCTCATTTCACTCAGCATCAGTTCATGCAAGTCTCTCCAGGCCTCCCTGAAATCATCCTGCTGGTCGTTTCTTACAGAACAATAATATTCCATAACATTCATATACCATAATTTATTCAGCCACTCTCCAATTGATGGGCATCCATTCAGTTTCCAGTTTCTAGCCACTACAAAAAGGGCTGCCACAAACATTCTTGCCCATGTGGGTCCCTTTCCCTCCTCTAAGATCTCTTTGGGATATAAGCCCAAGAGAAACACTGCTGGGTCAAAGGGTATGCACAGTTTGATAACTTTTTGAGCATAGCTCCAAATTGCTCTCCAGAATGGTTGGATCCGTTCACAGTTCCACCAACAATGCATTAGTGTCCCAGCTTTCCCACATCCCCTCCAATATTCTTCATTATGTTTTCCTGTCATTTTAGCCAATCTGACATATGTGTAGTGGTACCTAAGAGTTGTCTTAATTTGCATTTCTCTGATCAATAGTGATTTGGAGCAACTTTTCATATGGCTAAAGATGGTTTTAATTTCATCATCTGAAAATTGTCTGTTCATATCCCCTGACCATTTATCTATTGAAGAGTGGCTTGAATTCTTATAAATATGAGACAATTCCCTATATATTTTAGAAATGAGGCCTTTATCAGAACCATTAAATGTAAAGATGATTTCCCAATTTGATGCTTCCCTCCTAATCTTGTCTGCATTAGTTTTATTTGTACAGAAACTTTTTAACTTAATATAATCAAAATTATCTATCTGGTGTTCAATTAAGAGTTTCAGACCTTCTTTGGACATAAATTTATTCTATCTCCACAGGTCTGAGAGGCAAACTATCCTATGATCCTCTAATTTGCTTACAATATCACTCTTTATATCTAAATCATGGACCCATTTAGATCTTATCTTGGTATGTGGTGTTAGGTGTGGGTCAAGCCCTAATTTCTTCCACACTAGTTTCCAATTTTCCCAGCAGTTTTTGCTGAATAGTGAATACTTATCCCAAAAGCTGGGGTCTTTGGGTTTATCAAACACTAAATTGTTAAAGTTATTGCCTAGATTGTCCTGATATCCTATCCTATGCCACTGATTGACTGCTCTATTTCTCATCCAGTACCAAATGGTTTTGATGACCGCTCATAATATAGTTTTACATCTGGTACAGCAAGGCCACCTTAATCTGTCTTTTTTTTCATTAATTCCCTTGAAATTCTTGACCTTTTGTTCTTCCAAATGAACTTTGCTACTATTTTTTCTAGATCTGTAAAAAAATTTCTTGGGAGTTTGATTGGTATGGCGCTAAATAAGTAAATTAGTTTGGGTAGTATTGTCATTTTTATTATATTTGCTCGTCCTACCCATGAGCACTTAATGTTTTTCCACTTGAATAGGTCTGATATTATTTGTGTGGAAAGTGTTTTGTAGTTTAGTTTGTATAGTTTCTGACTTTTCCTTGGCAGATAGGTTCCCAAATATTTTTATACTATCATCCATTATTTGGAATGGAATTTCTTTTTGTATCCCTTGCTGCTGAACTTTGTTGGTAATATAAAAAAATGCTGATGATTTATGTAGATTTATTTTGAATCCTGAAACTTTACTAAAGTTGTGAATTGTTTCTAGTAGTTTTTTAGTTGAGTCTCTAGGGTTCTCTAAGTATACCATCATGTCATCTGCAAAAAGTGATAATTTGGTTTCTTCATTACCTACTCTAATTCCTTTTATCTCTTTTCTTCTCTTATTGCCAAAGCTAGCATTTCTAATACAATATTAAATAGTAATGGTGACAATGGGCAGCCTTGTTTCACTCCTGATCTTGTTGGAAATGGTTTTAGTTTGTCTCCATTACACGATGCTTGCTGATGGTTTTAAGTAAATGCTCCTAATCATTTTAAGGAATAGCCCATTTTGAATTCAGATCTTTCTGACTCCAGACTTGATGCTCTATCTACTGCACCACTCAACTGCCTTGTCATTGAATATACATACATATATATATATTTTTTTTCTGCTGAGGCAATTGGAGTTAAGTGACTTGCCCAGGATCACATAGCCAAGAAGTGTTAAGTGTCTGAAGCCAGGTTTGAACTCAGGTCTTCCTAACTTCAGGGCTGGTGCTCTATCCACTGCACTAACTAGTCGCCCTGTTTATATATATATTTTAAACTGCATTTTTAGTAACAGGTTTTCTATTCTGGCATTGTTTTCCATCCTGAGCTTTATGCCTTTGTATGGTTTTCTACAAATAGCTTCCCTCATGCTGCTTCATCTTCCAACATAAGTCAATGATTCCTCCTGACTTAAACTTTTGGTCCTGTTAATTATCTTTTTTTTAATACCTGATATGAATTTTGTAAGATTTCTGCTTTCTCCTTAATATAAACTCTGTGTGTGATTATGTGCAGATATTTTAGAGAATAGCGATTGTTATACATCATAAGGCAGCTAAGTAATTCACTGGATAAATTGCTGGACCTGAATTCAGGATGACCTGAGTTCAAGACAGTGATTAGCTGTGTTACCCTTTCCAAGTCACTTAACTTCTGTATTTTGTAGGTTTCAGTTTCCTTACTGAAAATGGGTATGATAATAGCACCTACTTCTCACTGTTGTTGCAAGAATCAAATGAGATATTTGTAAAGTACTTTGAAAATTTGAAAGTTCTGTATAAATATTGACTATTAGTATTTTTGATTACTAGAGGATATTGTACTTGTTTCTCAGTCTTTTGTATATTATGTACTTTATGAACATTTAAATATTAAATAGCTATTACTGTAAGATTATAAACTCAATCTGTTATCTCATTATATATTCTTGGAACTTTGAGTTCCAGACATTGATACTATGACTAAGTCCCTGTGAATTTAAAGATATTTGCATGCATTTCTCCTATTTCTAGATAGAGAGACAGCATAGTAAAGTGGGCAGAGCTGATCTTTTAAGCAGAAAGACTTGAATTTAAATCCTAATTTATATTGATTTACTATGTGACCCTGAGCAAGTCATATATCTTTAACTGTGCTAGGTGATTCTCTAAGATTGTAAGATACCTAGAAACAGGTGTTGGAAAACATTGGTAGAAGGAATCTCTTCCCGAGACATGCCCTATACCAGCACTTCAAACTCAGACTAAAAGCTACATGAAGTCTGTATATTAACTTAAAAAACTATGTATTAGCATTCTGTTTCATTGCATTTTTATTTATTTTATTAAATTTCCCAATTATATTTTAATCTAGTTTGTAGCCATTTCAATGGGAGAGTGTTTTTAGCCCTGTGTTAGATACTTCTACTCTACTCTGATCACAGGTTAGGTTTAAAAAACACACAACAAAAACCAAAAATGAGAATAATATACACTAGTATATCACACTAACACTCTTACACTAGGTATTAAGAAATCCACATTCTAGTTCATGTTATACCTGTAACTTGCTGTGTAGCTTTAGGCAATTAACCTTAATTTTCTGGATCTCACTTTCCTTATTTCTAAGAATATAATGTAATACTAGATGATCTCTGCCATAACTTCTAGTTCTAATACATTATGGTTTGATGTTTCAAAGTCTCATAGCCTGCTTTAATGCTGTGTAATGAGCCATTTGCATTTTTTGTCATTTGCATTCTCACTGTATTGCTGAGAGTTGATTAAAGAAATGAGAGAAACAATTCTATTCTGCTTGCAAAGAAGAAATAATTTCTCTCAAGTACTTTATATAGAAACCTCAAATTTTAAACAAAATATTTGGCCAATACAATATGTCTTTGAGAAACACATTAACATGTAAAATTTTTATTATTAATTTTGCAGTATGGTTTGTTCATAACTTCTTGTTTATAGCTAAGAATGGGAAATTAGGAAAACAAATGAATGAAACAGGCTGCTTTTAAGAAGAGTTTTCTGATTTGAAAAGAAGTATATACACCATGAATCAAAGAAAGAAAAAAAATTGTGAATATTGGACTGTGAATATTGAGGAGAATAATGTTTGTTAGGTAATTGAACATTTATAGATTTTTTTAGGGAATGATTTTAAATGAAGGGTCAAGAAACTATCCTTTATTAAAAGAGTTGCCAAAAACATTTAAGCTCCTACTATGTGCAAGGCCTGATACTAGGCCTACAGAAAGTATAAATATAGAGACAATATAAACTCTACTCTTATGGTGTCTATAATCTAAAGTGGGGAATATCTGTGATTACAGGGGAGAGTGAGATTAATGCAGAGGAGAGATACTTAGATATTTAAATATTAAATAAATAAACATAATGCATTTAATATAAATTTTATGATTCTTGTTATCACTTTAATATATGTCACCTGTATTTTTAGAATAGATAAACATACTATATATTTGTTATATATTATTTTAATAAGATTGTCTTAACATTAAATTTAATACATAATTTAAAAATCTAATATTTAGACATCTAGGTGAAGTGCTATGTAAAATTTGAAAAAGTCCTAGTTTCATTCAAAGTTAACTCAAAAGCCATCTTTTACATAAATCAGTGTATAGATATTTGGAGTCAGGGGGATTTGGGATTGAAATCTGGCTCTGCCTTTTATGACCTATTGTAACTATGGACAAGTCCCTTCATTTGTTATATAGTTCAGCTACAATAAGGGGGTTGAACTTTTCAACTCTATATCTTTGATCCTATGAAGTCTTTCTTGATTCTCCAGCTGCTAGTGCTGCCCCATAAATTATTTTCTACTTTTTAAGACATACTTATATGTGGATATGTCTCTTTTTATCAACTTAAAGCTCTATAAGGGCAGAGGCAATTTAATTTTTTTTTGTCTTTGGGTCCCATTGTGTCTGGAACACAATATATTTCTAATAAATACCTGCTTATTGAGGAAAAGATCAGTCTCACTTGGGGATAGAGGGTTAATGTAGGAGACAAGATCAGAAGAACTACTTCATCAAGGAGGAGACACCCAAGTTAGTCCTTGAAGAAAAGGAGAGACCTTAGCAATTGGAGATGGAGAGACTGTCCATTCTAGACATAAAGTAAAGGCAGGGGAGAGAGCAGCATTTGACTGAGGAATCTCAGAGTACTACACTGGTGGAAATTTGCAGTATCTTAAAACAAGTTATATTTGATAAGGATGAAAGGAGATTGTTAAGACTGATTTGGGAGGGAGTAGGGCTACAGGATATTTTCTCTATGGAGGAATGACAAGATTGGGGTGGTGCATTAGGAAACTTATTTGGGCAGTAGTATGAATAATGAATTGAAATGCAGATAGTCTGTATATAGGGAGGTCAGTAAGAAGACTATTTTAATTATTTAGATGAGAATAGACGAAAATCTGAGCTGGATCTATTGGAGTAGAAAGAGAGGAAAAGAGATGGCAGTTGTTCTTCCTTCTCCAATTACATCAGGGTGGTAATATCTTGGCTTGCAAGTGAATTGAATTTAAATAAAGCTGGGTTATGAAACGTTATCAGCCATACTCTCTCCTGCAGTCATTTAAGTTCCATTTCATGACATAGGTCAGAACGACTGGAGATGGCCCCAGATGTAGTGGGAGACCTTGTCTAAAAAGCTAAGAAAGGGGATTAAAAAACTCATATTAAGAGAAAAGGAGGCTGTTGTGACTGTGGGAGTAATTGTTTCAGTAGAAGGAGAGACAAAGGTACTGAGAAGATGCTAGAATAAAAGAAAGGTCTTTTTCTTAAAAACTGAAAGAACTAACTAAAAGATATATTTGAACATATTTGTAAGATAAAGGGTGAAGGGGAGAGACAGCGAGACACACAAACACATAGGCAGCAGATACATGTACACAGAGACTGAGAGACAGAAACAGAGAAGAGGGGGCAGGAGTTGGGGAGGTGTATGATTGATGGAGCAGTGTCTTTGAGGAGCTAGGAGGAGATGGGATTTGAGGATATTGGTGGAATGTTTTGTTTTGACAAGAAGCCTTTGAGCCTGAAAGACCAGATCGATGAAGCTATTGGAAAGTTTAGAAGAGGGAAAATGATGAGTTCATGACAGATGGCCTCATCTGTGAAATAGGAGATCAGGTTATCTGTCAAGAGTGGGAGAGGACAGGAGGGATATGGAATATATTTCGGAGCTTGAGAATAGAAAGTTTGGAATAGGATTTGTAAGATATGTGCTGGGGAAGATAAATAAAAGAACTATTGTGCAGAATTGGGGATCTATTTGAGATTAGGCAGAATTATTTTTGTAGTGGATTCAATTAGTATAATTTTGCGAATTACTCCAACAGCCCCAGTAGTTTCAGTCTAGGTAAGAGTAGCTGACAGCAGGAATAACTCAGAATTGAGGGTTATAGAGTGGGAATAACAGTAGATCAAGAGATCAAATGTTACCATGCACAAGGAGAGGCCATGATTACAATAGCTGTCTGTAGTGTCAAGGTAGTATAGGTAGGCAAAAGTAAATTAAAAACAATGTTGATAGACTAGTTAAATAGAGGAAAAAACAGAAGAGAACTAGATTAAAATGGAGAAAAACAGATAAAGAATGGCAAAGAAGTAAAGGAAGATTATGGCTCAGAGACTGTTTTAAATTTTGAATGGGGAGTGGTAATGAAGTCTACAGAAGACTCCTGGCAGACATAAAATTGAAGTAGAAATCATAGACATTGAGGATTAAAAAACCCTATCAAACACAAACACTATAGCTGTAAAAAACAATATATTAACTCCTCGCTGGCAGTGGAAGAAGTGCAAAATACCCTCAGTGATTTGGGTTTTCTCAAAGCTAAAGTGAAAAATAGGAATGTATCAAAGAAGTCTGGAGGTTTAAAAGAGCTGACAGCACTAAGAATTTTCTAAGGGCTTTACTTAAAAAAATCTCATTTACCCTATGACTCTATAACTGTTATCCCCATTTTGTAGATATGGAAACTGAGGCTCATAGAGAGTATTACTTATCAATAGTCACACTGCTGACAAGAATTAGAAGCAGGGTTTAAGCTCAGGATTTTCTGAGCCTCAGCATTTCATTCATCCAAGATATGTCAGAGCATGTCTTTGTGGGTGACAAGAAAGATTGGAAGAAGGTGATATTTTAGGATGGAATGAGCTTTCAAGAAGAAATTGTTTAATGAACTATGTGTAAGTGGCAATTAGAAGCAAGAGATGTACTTACTTTCCCTCTAGGCTCTGAGAGACACAGAGAGTAAGAAAAGAAGAGGAATTTTAAAGAGGTCAGATAAAAAGTTGGAGTCCCTAGAGAAAATTAAAGGTTTAGTTATGGAATTAACGAAGTTTTATCTAGTGAGAATCTTGAAGTAAAAGGAATAGATGTTTTAACTTTCATAAAAACTAGCATTTATGAAAGAAGTATTTTGTGTATCTTATTTATTTTGTTCCTCATGACAACCATGTGTGATAGATGCTATTATTACTTCTTTTTTTTACAGAAGAAATTAAGACAGTACAAAGTCACACAACAAATAAGTGTCTAAAGCAGGATTCAAATTCAGGCCTTTCTCCAGTTCTACTATACTATACCATCTAGTTTTCGATTTTATTGAAATCTTTTGGTTTTATATCATTTGCATTTTATAATATATTTGTTTTCTCTTTCCTTCTTAGAAAAGTATTATTTGACAAAAATGAGAGAAAATAAAACAGTTCAGCAAAATTAACCAACTCTTCAGCCAATTTTGGTATTATATTTAGTGTTTCATGTCCACAGAAGTGAATGATGTACATTATCATATCTTCTTTAGGATTAAATACATTAAATAATCTGATTTCTAATTAGATGAAAGATTAGGGACTTTCCAAATTGGGAGGGAGAGAACAAATAGGTGCAATTCCCTGAATTTGTAAGAGAGTTGTCTCAGTGAGATAATTCCCCCCCTAGTGTCTATAAACTGTCAAAGGAACATAGAAATGAATGATCAGTAATGAGGCCAGTTTTCAGATAAGTTTTCAGATTGCTTGAGATGTACAATTGTGAGAAAGTCTCTTGAATCAGTTTTAGGATTTGATTGGGTGTCTAGTAAGCATAATCTAAATCTTTAGTTAGAGGTCTCTAAACAACAGATCGTCAGATTTCTCAACCACATGAGCTTAGTTTCAATAAGGTTTTTTCATAATTCCTACAATTGAATATCGTTTTTCTTACAAGACAGAAATTGGACAAGAGTCATATTGAATGGGAAAGGAACTGAGTTAGCTCCAAAATTGAGTCACAAGATAATCAATATGGTTTATTCATTTCCCACAATTAACCACTTGTCCTAATACTCTGTTTTCTCAATAGCTTTTCTTTCTCTACACATTGTTGCAGTCATTGGATACTCTTGGTTCTGCTTATTTCATTTAGGATTAATTGATACATTTTTCTTGTGGTGTCTGTATTAATCTTATGAACAATTTTTTATAATACATAGTACAACAAATTGTACTATGATATGATATAAATCACAATTTTTATTCCTTCCCTATTCATTGTTCATGCATCTTTGTTTCTAATTCTGTTACTACAAAAATGCTGCAATAATTATTTTTGCTGTGGTTTTTTTTATTTTTTATTATCAAGCTCTTTGGACATTTTAACCTTTAGTCTAGGAGGAGTGAAAGGGGAAAGAATCATGAAAGGATCCAAGTTCTAGGATTAGACTCACTTAAGCTGTGCAATTTGACTGGACTCCATGGCTACCAGCAATGCCATATTCCTAACCCTATCCACAGAAATCTATATATTACATATTTCATAGTGAGGGCAGAAATTGTTTCTCTTTCTAGGCCTCTTAATTGGTCAACTTCCTACTCAGTGGTCAATAATGAGATTGCATCATCATACACAATCTTTCAGCATTGAGCCAGATAGCTCACATTGCCCAGGAGAAGTGACCCAGATCTTGCAGATCAGGGGATTCACCTATTTATGTTTATTTAATATGTTTATTTATCTTTTTTTGATCTCAAAACAACTCTGTGTGGAAGAGGCAGCTAAGTGGTGTAGGGTATAGAATGATGGGCCTGGAGAGAGGAAAACTCATCTTTGTAAATTCAAATCTAGCTTCAGACATTAGCTATGTGACCCTGAGGCAAGTCACTTAACCCCAGTTGCTCCAGTTCCTCATTTATAAAATGAGTTGAAGAAGGAAATGGCAAACCATTGTGGTATTTTTTACCAAGAAAACTCCAAATGGGATCATGAGTTTGATGCGAATGAAAAATGACTGAACAACAGATGATAACTCCTCATTTTATAAAAGAGGAAATGGACTCAGAGAGGTAAAGAAACTGGAGGAGGATTGAGGAAGATCAAGTGCTATTGTCTTAAATACAGAAAAAGCCACTTGAGAAAATGAATTGTCAGTAGAAAATGTCTAAAAGCTTAAAAGAAACCAGGAGGAAGAAAAATAGATAGAATAGACCACAACAGCCTGTGATTTTACAGTGAACTCTTCACATCCAAAACAATAACAGAACCACAATAGAATTTTTACCTTTGTGAGAGATGTACTACTACATGAAAAAGTGGAAAAGGCACTAAAGAAGATGAAATCAGAGAGTAAGAGGTCAAAGATGATCAGATCTATCCACAGGATATCCATGCTGGAGATGATACAATTTTCAAAGCATTTAAGGATTGATTTTTAAGACTCTAAGGAGAAGATTGTAAGAGAAGTAGGTATGGTATTTTTGCCCCTTTTATCTACTTCTCTTCCCCTTAAAAGACAAACAAGTACATCTCAATAAATACTAACTTGCATAATACTTGCTTTTTTCAGCTTTAGAAAAAAAAAATTTAAAGACTCATTCTCCCTATTTTGACCAGGCTGGAAATACAGGAGATAATCCATGAATGAATGAATGAATGAATGACTAAATGAAGTATTTATTAAGTATTTACCACATGAAAAGTACAGGCATGAAAAATAGAAAAGTGAGGCAGTCCCTGTTCTCAAGGAGTTCACAAATTCTAATTGAGGAGGCAACATTTACGGAAAGTTTTAGTTAAAAATTAGGAATGTTCTTGGGGAGAATTCCAGAATCTTCAGTCTTCAGAATATAGCTAGTTAATTCTAATTTTTAATGTCATTTTCACTGATACAATTATATTGCTTCATTAATTTGACAATATTCAGGATTTTGGTGGCAAGAGCACTTTTCCTTTAGCAGGAATAGTTAGCAGGTTGTATTTCCATGGAGGTTGCCTCCCAGGATAATGGCTGCAGGTACTGGACTAGAAGTATTGCTATTTCTAAGACTCTTAAGCCAGAATATTGGGATATATTCATTCGGGTCAGAGGGGAGAGGTAGGCACATGCTGCTTCCTATCACTCTCAGGGCACATTGCTGTTTCAGTTTGATTGACTACTTTATGGGTAGAAGTTGGTTGACCATTGGTGATAATGGCTAGATCCTTCTCCATAGAAGTTATTTTCTGTGGATAATAACTGGGAATGTGGCTGGAAGAAGGTCTGGTGATTAAGGGAATACTGCTCTGTTCAATACTTTTGGTTTCAGAGTCCTGAGCAGTCTCCATTAGGGTCTGAGTGGAAATGTTTCAAGGTGATAGTGATGGTGGGTTTGTCTTGTCTCACATATGTTGCCTCCTAGACTTTCCTTCAAGGTGTTTTGCCTCTTAATTTAGGAGTCTTTCTGTTTGGTAGTTGTTAGGGATGACTATCCACTTGTAAAATTTTTATGAGCATTATCTGAGTACCTATTGATAATGTCTGTGATGAAAGTAGGGTACAAGTGAGGTTCTTTTGTGATTTTTCTAGAGTAGGACATCTCTATTTTCATCTCAGTATTAAGGACAGATAGGATGAGATTCTGTTATCTCTTGCTAATTGACTTTAAGAAAGCAATTAACTTGCTATACCTTTAAGGACAATAAAATCATGTTAATTCCACAGAGCCTTGAATTACAACACCCTCCTCAGTGAAATCCATAGACATATGAAAGAGAATAGTATAAATATCTACACTGGTGGGAAAAAGCATGAGTCTACAAATATGTAAATCATCAAAAAAAATGCTGCAGATAGATAATGAGTTGTACCTGGATAGAGTAGGAGGAGGAAATTGGGCTAGATTGCATTAGAGAAGCTGCTGTGTTTTCAATCATTCTAAAGGAGATATAACTGATAAAATTATAATGAGTAATACTGCTGTCAATCACTGCAATTTAGGAATTAAGAAAAATAACCCAAAGATTTATGGAGAAATTCATGGAGAGTAAAGGGAGCCTACAAAATGAGTGTAATTAATGGCTGTATGAAGTAGTGTAACAATCATGATTGAGGACATAAATTTGGCCTTATATTAAAAATGAGAAAAAACAGATGGACAACCTGGTCATATATGAATGTTCCAGAGAGACTAAATGAATAAGAGTTAGACCTCTGACACAATGCATTGGTGCTTTTTAGATAACTTATGGTAAAACATGAGCAAGAATTGTACAGAATGAAATCTGGAAATCTTGGGATTTATATCAGTGAAGGGAAGCTCCATATTAGTCAATTTATAAGTTAGTCAATTGATAGTGTTGATTAAGGAGTGCTAAGACAGAAGCAAGACTTACACAATCATTGCAAATGAATCACCTTAAAGAATAGATTGTTTTAAAGCAAAAATTGCTCTCAAAGTGAAGACCCCAAGACTCTCTCTTGGGATACATGAGGTCAAAACCCTTTTCATAATAATATCAAGATATTTTATTTCTACTACAGTAAATATTACTATATACAAGTCATACAAACAGAAGCTCTTTGGGGAGTCCTAAATAATTTTGAAGATGGTATAGGGATCCTGAGACCAAAAAGTTTGAGAATTGCTGTTCTAAAGAATTGAGCATTGAGGAGACTGCAAGATAAAGACTATTTTATGCACACATAATATTATGCATGGTCATGTTTATACATGTATATTAGTAAATGCATGCTTGATAATGGTGTTTCTTATACTGTACATGTGTACTTGTAATAAACTGTAGATTATCATTTCAAGGTATCAATAACATAAGCTTGCTTATATTCATATAGTCCAACATTGAGGAAAGGCCATATGTTAAGAAGATCTAGCATTTTTATAATGCTTTAAGTTTTGTAAAGTGCTTTACCTTTTTCTTCTGTTTTAATCTCAAAACACTGCCTGGTAAGTGGTGTTGTTATTATAGTTTTATAGATGAAGAAAAGGAATGCAAAAGAGGTTGAATGACTTGCCTAGTGTCTGAGGTGAGATTTAAATTTAGATCTTTCTTACTAACTCTAATATTCTATGTATTGTGCCACTAGCTACCAGAGTGATTATTTCAATAAATAATCATATAAATAAGATTTTTGTTGTTATGTTTCTATTCTTTGTATAAAATATATACAGTTCACAAAATTTGATAGTTTTGTTTCTATTTCCTTATCAATAAAAAACTTATCTTAGGACAGTTTTTAGAAGATTGGTATGATTTTTTTAAATCTGTATTTTTAAATTGTTTAAGTTTTAAAATGAAATGTGGAAACAAAATCTGTAGAGCTAAAATTTTCCTTTTGCCTCAGGGGAAGAGAAGATTAAAGGAACAGTCAACTTCTCTTTTTATGGGGTAGGTGAATGACAGGTTTAAGGTGAATAACATTTTCTTAGGATAGCTATTTATAATGGGAAATTCCTCACATATTTCTTCATATTTTCAGCAGAAAAAATATATCTATTAATAAATGCAGCATGGTTAGTTATGGTTAATCAGTTATAACTTTGATGGAGGAGGCTGTAGAATGATATTTCAATGCCCAGAGAGCCATAATAGAAAATAAAAAGTACTCGTTTTATATATTGCATTCTTTTTTTCTCCATCTAGAGTTATTCTTTCACATGCTTGTGTATAATAACATGGAATGCTGAAATTTTGTAGCTTAATTGGGATTGCTTTCTTGTACTAGATCCCAAGTCCAGTATTCTTCAATGCAAAAATATGCCCTGCAGTGTGTAAAATTAAGAAAATTATTGTTTCTTAGTCCTTTTCATAGAAGAATGGCAAATCTGAGTGATACTACTATCTACAAATATAGCAGCTTTGGTTCATGTTAATAAATTCTGAAATGTCAGTTAAGTTTTAATACTCCCTAATATTTCCTTATCCAAAATAAAGCAGAAAGATATTTTTTAAAAACAAAAAACACAGATTTGCTTCTTTTAATTTGTTGAATTCAGAAACATCAAATTGGATTTTCAGATATCTTGAAGAATTATTGTAATTTCTTCTTTTCTCTAAAAAGCAATGTTAACCTTATCATTTTGACCTTGTATAATAGTAATGGATCCCTGAACACCATAGATAGATGTTTAATTAAATTTGGGGGATAACTGAATTCCTTTGCAAACTTGAATGTGTAGTTTTCAGTTATTACAATTTTCCCTTGGGAACTACAGAGTAATTTCTGGAGTTGGGTGGGAGCTCTAGTAGCTCCAGCTAATTTCTAGAGAGAGAACTGCTTGAGAGATATTCTCTCTTCAAACCTTCTACTTTCAACCTCACCAAATCATCTTGTAAACTTCAAAGGTTCAGAAGATTTAGATTAAAAATTGGCGTAATTTGCAGTGTTGCCAGAAGAGTGGTGGCTGATGGTAATGTCTGTGCATTGAGAATTTACAGGTATGGTGAATACAAACTACTAGATTACAAACCCCGAGGATCCCAGTGGAGAGGAGTAGTTACACCTAAGCAGCAATTTATGAATACTGCTTGAGGGGAAAAAAAAGAATTCCTTTTAAACTGGGAGCTGAATTGCCCCTCATTCCTTGCATTTTATGCTATTCAGTCATTTTAGAATTGAAGAGAAGGAAAATGCCTTTTTTTTTTTAAACTCTGCAGCATGCATTCTACAATCTTTTCTAAAAGAATGGTGCTCCAATTTTACAATAATGCCAGTCTGGATGTGGGCATGGTCAAAAAATATTATGAAGAACAAGTCAGAAAGCTAGAATGAATGGAAAATTCACTTATTCTGTAAGCATGGGTTTACTTTCCCCTAAATTCTGTATGTACTTTTCCCTAAACTCTCTATGTACTTGTGGTAGAATGTCTCAGACTTTTTTTGTTGGTAGGGAGGTTGTATTTGTGGTGGGCATTGTTGTATAGTAAAAGCAAATAAAATTGCTTTTACTAAACTACATTATTAAAAACTAATTAGTTTTGCTTTATTAATAATCATTGAAGAACATCCCAGATAGAAAGCAATAGTATTAGTCAACCTTTAACTCTTTAGGCTTACCTCTGAACAGTGAAGGGAAAAGTTGTCAGCCATCTTTTGGGAATCCAATCTACCAGTATACATGGCAATTAAGGGAGAAAACTCAGGAGAGGTGTTACATGTGAATATATAATATATGCATTCTACAGATATATCTATTGTATAGCATTGAATAAATAAGGTGACTAAACCTTTTAGCTAAATGATATTTCCTGAACTATTGCTCAGAATCTAGGAAACTTTTAAAAAATCTAAATTTAAAATAAAATAAAATTGAATTGCTTATGTTATTTTATAACTCACATCAATTTAGAATATATTAGTTACATTTAAATGAGAATTTTGAAATACTCTGAATATTTTGAGCAAGATTCAACATTAATAGTCAATTTAAAAGTAGCAGAACTAAGCAAAAAAAATCACATTTAAAATAACTCAATCATATATTTGAAACAAAATCTGGCTCTTTTATATGGCTATTTCTAGGCATCTGAGGAGTTCATTTATCTTCTGAAAGCCAGAATGGTTCTCAGGCCTGGGCACTTTTTTAATGAAAGGAATTAGAATCCTTGTCTTTAAACGATTTGGGGTCTGGCCCTAGCTTCTGGGAATGTAGTTAGAAAGGGTACATTATAGAAACCATGAAATTGAGCAATACAGGACTCAATGAGAGGTTTAGTTATGGAAATTGGCATAGTCTTTAGTACTCAACAGGATACTCTCTGCTTTATCTCCCAGTCCAGCTCTCTATATGCTATAGAAACAGAAGATTTTTCTGCCTTGTAAGCCTATATATGCTTACATAAAATGTACTGTTAACCTGCTGCAAGACGAGCTAAGATACCCATTTTCAGACTTTTACATGCAAGGGATTTTCTCTAACATATAGTAATGATGACAATGGGATTGTTATAATTTCCAAAATGTTTGATTACCATCTTCTGAATGTTGTTGTTTTATTTAAGAAATAAATACTAGAGTGTTAAAACTGGAACCAACTTTATAGGTCTTTTTTTTTTCCTGAGGCAATTGGGGTTAAGTGACTTGCCCAGGGTCACACAGCTAGGAAGTGTCTGAGACCAGATTTGAACTCAGGTCCTCCTGACTTCAGGGCTGGTGCTCTATCTACTGCACCACCTAGCTGCCCAAGTTTATATGTCTTAAAGGTCAGCCCCCTAATTTTATTTCATATTATTGATATTGGACAGATAGTGTTGCATAGTTGAACGCCTTGGTGCAATAAGAATTGGGTTCAAGTCCTACAATTGGAACATATTGGATATATGATTTGAGATATTTCTATATTTATATATCAAGCAGAGTGTGTGTGTGTGTGTGTGTGTATGTATAAGTCTTTCCTCTTCCTTTAGTAAAAATGAGGTTCCTGAGATGTCTTCTCCTATACCCTAACCCTGTCTTGCTCCTTCCCCCATATTCATATATTTTTCTCTTTTATACCTGAATTATGAGAAATTCTGAGTTCCACTTCTTCCTCATTTCTTCCCCAGTGTGCTTTTTTCTCTGTCTTTTCTTCTTTTCTAAGACTATAAAAACAGAATAGAAACATTCCCTGATGCTGTGTTTGTGAAATGTCTGGGATGTTTATAGGGAGATGGTGACAGGATGGTTTCTAATAGAATCATGCCTTCAGTTCTTCATGTGGATAACTCGGTGCTGTTCTCACCATGGAGCCTTCATCTCTCAGTGTGGAGCCCTTTGCCTTCAGCCTGGGACCTGAAATGACCACAGAGATGAGTGAAATAGGAAGTGAAAATATAGTTTTTGGCTCTTGTTTTTTCTTTTTTTCTCACGGGGAATGCCCTATGGCAATTTTCCCTTCCTTCTGTTGTTTTAAACTTGTGCCAAATGAAGCAAAAGAACTGCATTTGTAACCATTCTTGTGGCATTATTAAGGGGAACTGGGATTGGTTAAAAAATTTTCCTCTGTCATCTTGAGGGAATCTCCTAATGCTCCCATTTTACATTTAACTCTTTTGACATGCACAGATTTGAAGAGGACATGCTAGGGAGAGAGAAGAACATGAAAGCAGTTAATAAGAAGGAAAATCACATGGTATATTTTGAGAAGACCAATTCATTCAGTTTGAATGGAGTTCATGGAGTGCTAAAGGAAGTAATTTTTATTGGAATTACATTATCTTTAAATGCTTCTTCCAATAACTTCTGGAATACTCTATTTGAATTTGTGAGAATACTTTATAGTATTTACAATTCTTTGCTTGAATAGTGAGAATTCTGGGAGGGTGAAGTATTTTTATTTACTTAAAAAATCCTTGTGATACTTGATCATAAGAAAAAATACTATAATTGCAGTTATAAGATGTGGATTTCAGGCTTTGGTCTGTTAGAGATTGTGTGGTTTAATTTAATTTTAGTTATGGGACCTGAAGCCTAGCTTGCCACTAACTACCTTTGTACTCTTGGGCAGATCTCTTAATCTGTTTCCTTATCTGGAAGATTAAGTGTCGAACTATATGATTGTTACATTCCCTTTTAGCTTTAAAGCCTAGGAACCCATAAAATTAAAACAAAAGGTTGTATAAGGATGTGTTAATGTATGCACACAAGTATATGTATATATACATATACTATATCCATATATGTATATTTATTTTTGTAATATGTTATATATATCACATGAATCTTTAATTCATATTTCTAAATTCAACAGACATGTTAAATATGTAGTTTTAGTCTAGGTACTAATAGTTAAGTGATATTAAGATAAAAGATAGGAAGTGATGTTAAGATAAAAAGAAACAGTCTACATGATCAAGAAGAGTTTGCTTAAGGATATACCAGTGAAAGACAAATCATGGCATGCCCTTCAGAGCCTGGATTTTGACTATGGACTCAACAATAATCAGAAGGCCAGTTCTCTGAGAAACAGTCTTTTTCACCTTGGAGACATTCATTATTAGAATGTTGGTCACTAAGTGATGAATTTTTGGACCACAGTAACTTAATGGAGGACAGATTTAGATTTGCATTGGTATAGATTCCCATACTGATAAAATCATGCTTCTTTCAAGTATTAGAATAAAAGCCTAAGCAGTAACCAATGTAGTAGTAAAACAAACAAAAAAAAAGATACCCATCTAAAGGATAAGTAATGGACTCAGGAGTAGTTTGAGTCAGTGAAAAAGTCAGATTTAGAGAATATCTTTACAGTAAGTTGTTATTAATTCTGTATATTTTCTTAGGAAATTTTAAAGAAGAAAGAAGTAAAAATAGAAAAGTGCATAAAATGCTTAGAAAGAGAAGAAACAATCTATAGACTCATCCTGAATGGGGTTCTAGACCTTCTTAGCATTTTACAAGAATTAAGTATGCC
Source organism: Myrmecobius fasciatus (assembly GCA_023553655.1). NCBI lineage: Eukaryota > Metazoa > Chordata > Mammalia > Dasyuromorphia > Myrmecobiidae > Myrmecobius > Myrmecobius fasciatus. Next base: position 187,752 of record JAJPUD010000431.1, read on the forward strand.
CAAAATGAAAATCAAAATGTCTTTGAAGAGGAAAAAAAGGAAGGGGACACAAAAAGTATAGTAAATTAGGATGTTAGTGAAAAACAAAAATAGTAGGAGAAAGTGGTATGGTGTTAGGTAGCTAATTGCAGGGTTGCCTGGATTGTGTGATTATAGACATATGAATGTGTGGATTTGTACATATGTCTTTTTATATATACAAGGAAACTTGGGTACCCAAAGTAAAATTATGATGTTACAATGACGGTAATTATTTTTTCTTCCTTTGCTATACTTTATCCTTTCTCTCACTTCTGTAGTCCTTTCCTTCCTCAGGAAAACTCATTGTCTTTTTTTTTCTCAAGAATTAATCTGATACATACAAGGCTGGTAAATGAATGATTTATCTAATAGTGTTACCTTGACTAGGTTGTTTTCAGAATTAATGGAAGATAAGAAATCTCACATCAAAGAAGTTGATCCATATTTGTAGAATTTCAGGCACCAGGGAGAATTAAGTGAGTGATTTTTAAGTGGGAAAGAGGGACTTTTTATTACCTCTGAAATTCTAGTAGGTAAACAGTTGTCTAGTCCAATATTATTACATTTAATATGTAGTATACATAAGTTATGACACTAAATACCATTGTTATAGAATTACTATACTTAGGCTAGTATTCAGATGTGTCCTCACTTATGAGAGCACAATACACTGAACACCAGAATTGAGATTCCCTGTGTCCATATTTGTTTAAATAGCTGAATGATTGGTTCATACCACATTTATAGTAAGAGACAAAATTATAGTAGATGGAGAGCTGGCTCTGGTCCTAGGATACACCTCTGACATGTACTGGCCACTCAAGTAATCTCTTGATGTTTGAGATCATTTTCTCAATTTATATGTTTCAGGGAAGGATGAAAGGAAACAAGCACTTAGTAAGCACCTACTACATACCAAGTATTATTCTAAGAACTTTCAATTATTATCTAATCCTCATAACAACCTTAGAAGATAGATGCTTATTTTTATCTTCCAATTGAGGAAACCAAGGCAGAAAACCAATGCAGTTCTGATTGGCTCAGGGTTACATGGCTAATAAGCGCCTGAAGTAAGATTTAAAATTGGTTCTACTTGATCCAAGGCCCAATACTCTATCCACTTAATTAACTGCATTTGCAAATGGACTTTCTTTATTTGGAAGTTCTGTGTGCCAATAGAAGTGTAAGTCTAGTCCTTATTTATCTTAATAGCCTTTTTAAAGATTTCTAGTTGGAGGGTAGCTAGGTGGAGCAGAGGATAGAGCACTGGCCCTGAAGTCAGGAGGATGATTTCAAATCCAATTCAGATCCTTAATTGCAATGCCAACCTGGGGAAGTCACTCAATCCTAATTGTTTTTTTTTTTTAAAGATCCTAGTGGGTAATTTTCTGTGACTTCCAACCTTTTAGGCAGTCTATTAATTGTCTGCTATCATATTTGCTGTGTGACCTGCATAGAATATTTTTTTTACACAATGGCTTTTAATACCTATGGTTTTCTGTGATGCTCCTATTTGGTCATACACTCTGTAGTCCCATAGACTATAATGTGTGAAATCCACACATCGTTCTTTCACTGCACACAGGGCAACATAAATTTCAACTTTCCCTGTTTTTTCATGAGTCAGCATGATGTGCAAATCATTGCCAGCAGCACTATGGAGTTACTGCATCCTTGCCTCAATCTTTTTATGTGCTTGGTGGTCAATGAATGTGGTATAGATGAAGCTGAAACAGATCTTAAACTTCGTAGCATCTTCTAATCCATTCTTTCTCTTTAATGTTATTTTGTTGAAGTTGATGCCTGAAATATGTGTTCTAATACTTACTCAATCTACAGGGTGTCTATATTATTCCTTTGAGTTTATTCTGTGCCTATGTGTTCATTTTGCATCTGTGCTGCCTTATCTTGATCATTCTTTAAGTACTTTATCTTAAATGCTGTCTCTGCAGATGACAATTTATTTTGAAATTCTGTAAGCACGACATGGTTATTTATAAAAAGAAATTGCATGGGTTAGTGCATATATATTATTGTGTATATAAATATATATTTGTACATGTATATATATGTTGTATATGTAAATTACATATAATGTATGTAAATATATAGTAGACAGAAATATAAATATATGTAAATATATACAGTATATGTAAATATATATGTACATATGCATATGTATACACATATCTCATGGTTATCTGCAAAAAGAAATTGCATGAACTAGTGTTCATATATATGTAGTTATATAAATATATATGTATATACACATGTGCATATATATCTTCTTAATTTTATGAAATCTTTTAATTGTTCTTTTAAAATTTTCTCTACTTTCTTTATTTTGCTGCATTATCTGATCTTTGATCTTTATGTATACTTATATGGATTTTGGACCCTCCCATTTTTACCAGAATTACTTAAAATAACTGATTAAGTTAAGTTATATTTTATATTAAAATATATACTGAAGTTAAAACTTCTGTTATTGGTATTTGATTTAAAAGGACATAACCATTATGTCTCTCTTGGACTTCACATGAAAATCTGTCTAAAACTCTCATATCATATTCTATCACTATTCCTAGATTCAAATAGCTAAAGATAGAAGTCGTGTGAGAACCTCATTTACCAAATGAGCAAACTCGGGTCTAGAGAGGTTCAGTACTTTGACAAAGATGATACAATTAGCAAGTACATGATAATTTTTGTTTGCGTGTGTGTGTGTGTGTGTGTGTGTGTGCTTTCCTGAGGATAATGACCATTTTATCTAGCTTTCTGTGTCTTTTACTGTTTACCTCAGTGATCAATGATTGCAGACAGTAAACATGTATTTACAAAGAAAGGAAATAAACATGTATTTTGTACCTACATTTATACATGAAGGAAGGAAACAAGCACATATGTACCTACTATGTATCAGGTACTGTGATAAGTGCTTTGCAAAAATTATCTCATTTGATTCTTAGAATATCTCTCTGGGATAAGTGCTATTATTATCCTAATTTGTGTGTGTGTTAGATCTCCTAAACAAATCAATAATTGAAATGCATTATTTACACTGCTTAATGATGTTTGAAGTACTATGCTGTGTATAGCATTGGGCTACTAGGTACAATGAATTAAAAACAAAACAAAATTGGCAATTTGAAAAAAAAGAGTCCCTGGCACTAATTTCACATTTTTTGTGATTATGTGTGTGAGGGAATTATTACATATAGAAACTCCCTACTTCATTGCACTTTAACATGTCTATAATTTATAGATTTAGAGAGTTTTGTAGGGTTCCAACAGGTTGTTGCTTGGCTGTGGTCCCAGAATCAGTGTGTATGAGAGGTACACTTGGAATCCATGATATTGTTAACTCCAAGGCTCACTTGATCTGCTATGCCATGTTGCTTCTCTTTGATTCAGTATTTTTGTATGTGTGTCTGTTTTGTTTGTCTTTTGTATATGTGTATACATTTCATTTTAAATTGCTCCAGAGGATGATTTTTAAAACTCTTGTAGTACTTTATTGCTCAGGGTTTAAAGTGATAGATTATTGGATAGGATATTTCTAGTACTAAAAGATATCTAACAGCTCCCTCAAAGACCATTTTTCTTTCTCTAATATGAAGTACCAAATAACAAAGGGCCAAAATAACCACAACTAGATAAAAAAAGAAAGTGCATAAGAATATAGCATTCATTTGAAAGTTCATTAGGTTAAAATACTTTCTTTTAAACTTCTTGAAGTACTAATGTTCATATGTAAATAAACATATTTACCATCTGTTCTACATATACCAAAATTTCATTAATTTGCTTTCTTGACTTAGAGGATTGTTGGAGTCATTTATGAAGATATTATATGTTTGTTTAAAACAACTATGTAAATGAATTACTTTGATTAATAATAGCTAGTACTTACATGTCCTTTTAATGTTTATAGAGCTCTTGGCATATATTACATCATTTGATTTTCATAACAATCTGTGAGGTAAGTACTATTATTATTCCCATTTTACAGATGAAGAAACTGAGGTTGAGTGCAGTTAAATGACTTGCCCAGGATCACATAACCAGTAAAGCCCAAGATACAATTTGAATTCAAGTCTGTCTGATGTTAAGTTCAACCTCTATGCCAATTACTTCCTCAATTGCCTGATTAAGATGTTTAAAGTTCAGACTGTCTTATAACAGTGCTTTTTAAAAATATGGAATGTTATTGCATACTGACTTTAAAATAAATTTATGGCATTCCATGATATATCCATTATTTTCCAATATACTGACATACTAGTAATGAGAGGTCTAATTTCCCCATTTGTAAAATGTGCCTAACAAAATAGAGTTAGTTAATAACACTGGTGGAGTCAGCCCTGTGGATTATAGCATTTATTCATTTAACTAAATGCAAAATTAATTAGATTAAAAATTCCTGTTCTAGGGTGAACATCATTTCAATAGAATGTAATCCCCTTCAGGGAAAGGAGTATTTCATTTTTGTTCAAGCTCTTAGAACTGGATAAGAGTAAGAGTAAGATCTGGATAAGTCCTTGATAATTAGATATTATTAGTTAATAAATTATATAATTACAATTTATCCATATAAAGTCAATTATAGTTGATAGATCCAACATAATCATTTGGAAAGATATTAGAGTAATTAATTTCAATGTGGCATATTGGAAAGGCCATATTTGGGGCCAGAGAAGCTTGGTTTGAATCCTGGCTGATCCATTCACTCTGTGTGACTTTGGAAAAAATCATTTTTGAATCTGTTTTCACATCTGTAAAATGAAACTTTTGAATTAGATGATCCCAGAGATCCTCTTTAATTTCAAATTTTTGATCCTGGGGGACATAATATATTATCTAATAATAAACATGACTTTGTGAAGACAAGTTTTATTTTACAAGGATGATCATCATAGTAATCAATAAATGGTGAGAGATACAGTTGATCTTAATTTCAGCAAGATTCTTGATTCAAATATATTGATTATTCTCAGCTATACTTTCTTGATTCTCTTATCTTTCGACTCCCTCTTTTTCAGTCTTCTGATTTCCCATCTAGATCATGTCTACTAATTATGTGCATTCCGCAAAACTCTTGTCCTAGAACCTTTTTACTTTTTCCTCCACGATATTTCACCAAATTAACATAATGAGTTTAATAATCATCTCTTGGTAGATGATTCCCAGATCTATATTGTTGTTGTTTATACTTTGCTCTTGAAAAAGACCATGACCTCAGGGAGGTGATGCTATGAAATGCTAGTGAATTGGATTGAAGTGAGGGAGGGCTATGGAAGGTCATTTACCTCACTTTCTCCTCCAGAGCCATCTGGGTCCAGTGCCCAGATATAGATTAAGATGACTGGAAATGGCTCTGGATGCAGTGCGAGACCTAAGCTAAAGTCTTCAGCATGTTTCAGTTTGACTGAGGCCATATCCATTCAGTGAATGGTCTAGGTAGAAACTGAGGCAAAGAATGTCCTTTTTCATCTAATCAAAAAAATCTAAATAAAAATATTTTATATATATATATGTATATATACATACACACACACACATAAAAACCAATTGCCTTTTGAATTGGGTGTACTATAGATATCTCAAATGAAACACAACAAAAATAGAACTCATTTTTTTCCCTAGCTTTTGCTCCTCTATTCTGAATGTTCCTGTTATTGATGAGAGGAACATTATTCTTCTAGTCACCCAGGTTTCAATCTTGACATCATCTTTAACTTCTCATTTACAATCATTTCGCATATAAATTTTAAAAGGATTTGGAAAAACTGGAGAGTATACTCACCACTCATATGGATGACAGGCTAATTAAAAGAATTCTAGTTACTTAACTTCAGCAAAAGGAAGTAAATTTGAGGACTTTGTCCTCAAAAAAATATGACTAAGAAAGTTTATATAATGAGAGTAATTCTGATTCATAGTTCTTAAGCTGGGGAAGTAGATTTAAAATAGGAGAAATTTTGATACATGAAAAATGTATGGGAAATAAGGATGATGAAGTGCTAAAATGGGCTATTGAGAGTTATATGTCTTTATCCCTGGAGATTTTTGGAAACAGAATAGATAGCCATTTGTCATGTATTTTCTGGACAGGTGATTTCTAGAACCAGTTGACCTCTTGAGATCTCTATTAGTTTTGCATTTCTGTGATTCTGGACAGTCATAAAAGAATTGGCCTCATGAAGGATAATAATAATTCTGATGCAGTGGAAAGATCAAAGGATTTGATGTCAGAAGAATTTTAGGTCCTGGCTTTGCTTCTTGACCTTAAGCAAGTCATTGCTTAAAATGGTGACTGGAATGTTTGATATGCCTATTTCACAAAAAAATTATTGAGGGAACAAGAGAAAAGTTAAATTATTGCTTTTTAACTGACAGAGGTAGGATCTTTAGTCTTTCATTCCCAATCTAATACTCGCTCATTTTTAGTTTATAACATTAGGGAATTGTTCCAGTCATCGACAGAATTAAGTGATTCAACCATGGCTAGAATAAAAGTGTACTAGAATAAAACTTGATTCAAATTGATTCCTGGTCTTTCCTCTTATTCTAATCTTCCTTTCCCCATTTCTTTCCGACCCCATGGAATCGCATTGTGTCTTAAAATGTTTTTTTTTACAGTTAGGAAGTATATGAAAATGCATATATTCATAGCTTAATGGACCATTAGAGGTCAAAAGAATACAATGTTGGCATGAGTTAGACCAATATTACTGTTACCATGCAAGAAAATAAACATCATTATATAAAATAAGTCATATATCTGGTTTAGTATTCTTCCTCTGACAGTGGTATAAAGTGGTAAAAAGGTAAAAAGACCTGGTAACCTTCTATAATAACACCCCCTCAAAGTTTAGGTTATACTTGGCAAATGTTCTTAATTTAACATCCAATTAATCATACATCTATCAATTCAAGAATGTATAAATCTTTCTTCAACATTTCTCCCCTTCAATCTATATCACTTTTCAGAATAAGAAATTCTGTAAGCTACTTCCTATTCTATAAAATTCCGAAATCCCTCCTCCTCTCCTCAAAATTGTTTCTTTTGAGCTTTGAGGAGGGTTTTCTTAATTCTATCAATCTAGGTTGTGATGAACATGTCTGAATTCTTCAGATGGATGAATTTTAGAATTTTTATAACTTTTATTCATACCAACTTTAGTTTTTTCTAAAATGGAAATCTTAGTCTTCTCAAGATAATTTAAATTGATATCTTTTGTTTCTATATCATCTACATTTTATGCTATATTCATCTCTCCTTCTCCAGAGAGCCATTCTTATAATGATTAGAAAAAGAGGAAGAAAAACATAATATCCTACAATTGTAATTTTTTCATTTCTGTAAAAGTTTTCTAATTTTTCTTCTATGAGAGTCTTTATCTCCTTAATTATTGAAATTGATACATGGACTATCTTGGAGTCTATCAAAACTTTCATATGTTGCAATAATTAGAACTGCTCAAAGATGTACCATAATTTTTAATGAGGGAAAAATCACACTTTCATTTGTTTTAATATTATACTCCCCTTATCCTGCTCAGTATTTTGTAGGTCTTTTGGGCCAAAGCTGCATATAGGCAGTGGTCTACAATGACTCATTGATTACTTTCCTGAGAACTAAGAGATCTTTGAAAAACAACAAATAAATACATTTCCCAGGACTCCACATAAAAGATCTCCCAACCACAGAGAAGTTCCTCTATGTAGAGATGAACTCAGGCTAATCCTTCACTTTCTGTCCTAATTTACTTGTTCAGGAGAGCAAGTTGAATAGAAGAATAGGATTGTAAGTGAAGAGGCAAATAGAAATAGGGGAAATAAGTGACAAACTGCTTTTGCCACAAAGAAGGATTTTATGTCCTAGAAAAATCTATTTTAGTGCTAGTTGTACATATTTTCTAGTATATGGCTTTTTATAACTTGATACAATGCCTGTGCCTTATTTAAACATACACACAAACACAAAAACACACTTCCTGACCACCTATGATCATTGTGCATTTTAAAATGAAAGAAAAAACAGTTCTCCATAATTGTATATTTTGTTTTTTGTTAGCCTGAGCTGCTGAAACTTTCATTCTTCTTATCTTTCTGATTTTGTTAAAAAGCAGAACAGTCTGATGTAACTTACTCTGCTTTCCTCAGGATGAGCTGTTTGCAAACAGCAAACATGCTTCCTGTAAGCAATTGGAACAAGATTTTCCAGTTGGACTATATTAGAATCCTATCTACATTTTAATTTGGTTCCTGCTGTGTGGATATATTAGACTGAATCTATTACCTGGCTCAATGGTCCCCTTAGACAATTTCCCTTTCTCATTCTGATTTTATTGTAAGTGATTGTCAACATACTGGAAAAGTCTGCAAATCCAATTTTGATCACTCCCACGAGGAGCTGCTGTCCCTGACCTTATCCTTGTTGCTTTTAATGTTAACTGAAGTGACACTCTGATCTTTAAAATGATTCTTTTTGACTGAAAGTATTAGTTATAGGACATTGTATGGTTTTCCTCATTTGAGTCTTTCCCCCTTCCTTGATCTATTAGTTGAATGTTATGTGGAAGAAAATTCTGCAGCAATTACCCTCTTGGGAAGGACCTAGTTTTACATTGAGTATTCCTGTTTTATGTTTAATGTGACTTTGAGCTGTTTCTTTTCCTTGTGATCATGAACCACCTGCTGTTTTCTTTTAGAGATAATGTTTCTCTAGGTATTTATTATAATTTCAGCTTTAAATATAGCCCCTTCATGCATTCAGTGCTTTTAATCCTCACTGTGAAACAGATTAATGAACCTCTGGCATAAAGCTGAGGAACATTAATTTAGTTTTCTCTGGTTTATTTAGCTGTCTTTTGCATTCTTACTGTGGTACACTTACCCTTCCCCCCAACCTCCCTAGGGGGATATATCAAGAAGTCAGCAAGATGATATCAAATGGAAATATCATAGCCTAACTCATTTTTTGATGTGACCAAATAATTTGATAAGAGAGAACTTTTAGGAAGGAATAGACCACAGACAACCAATTTATTGGATTGTGATGGGGGAGAAGAGCATTGGATTGGGAATTAGGATGCCTGGATTCTGTCACTATAATATCTTGGACAAGTTGGATAAACTCTGATTTCTGAATCTATAAAATTGAGGGTGGGGTTTATGAATAAGATCATTTCTACTGTTCTTTTCAGCTTGGACATTTAATGATTCTTCTATGATTTCCCTGTTTTGGATTCTATAATTGGCTTCTTTAGCATTGTCCTTTCTGATTTCTTAAATTTGTGACATAGTCTGAGAGTCTTTCCCTCCCAGATTGATTTTTTTGGGAAGGCAAGCTAGACTTTTGCCTCAGTTCTTATCTAACTTTTAATTACAAAATGAGTGTTACATCAGAAAAACTGAGGCTTGGGAAAGAACTTAGCTTAAAAAGGCCAAATATCCTACTGCATCCAGGGCCATTGCCAATCTATTGCCTTATCATTGGACAGTTATGACCCTGGAAGAGAGAATGAGCCTGATGACTTTGCACGACTCTTCCTCCCTTATATTCAATTCACTTGCAATTTTTTAAAAAAATAATTAAAGCTTTTTATTTACAGAACATATGAGTGATTTTTCTACATTGACCTTTGCAAAATTTTTTTTGTTCCAATTTTTCTCCTCCTTCTCCCCACCCCCACCCCTAGATGACAGGTAGTCTAATACATGTTAAATATGTTAAATTATATGACAAAATCCAATATATGTATACATATCTATACAGTTATCTTACTGCACAAGAAAAATCAGATTTAGAAAGAGAAAAAAACAATCTAAGAAGGAAAACAAAATGCAAGCAAATATTCACAGAAAGCGTTAAAATGCTGAATTCACTTGCAATTTAAGACATCACCCTCCTGATGTCATGGGGCTTCTTTAAGAGCAAAGGATGATAAGCAGCAGTGTGTGGCATACAGTAAGTGCTCAATAAATGTCTATTTAATGTATCACTCCTTGATATTTTCTTCTAGTTTTAAAGCACCTTTACTGCTGAGCAGTTTTTAGAAGAGAGTCCTGGGGATAGAACTGACATACAAGTTCTTAATTTCCAGCTACAATTCTGCCTTAGATGCTTGAAACTAAGACTATCCATCTAGGTGTGAAATGGGTCTATTTTCTTGGTTATTTGGCTCTTATATTGTTTCCTCTACGTATCTTCTTAGTTGACTTTTTTCTTTCACTGTCAGATTCCTTGACCAAGATCACTTGGTCTTTATCCATTTCTTCTCTACTCTCTTAATCCTCACTAATCTGAATTCTGTTCTAGTTACTTTACTGAAGCTTCTTTCTGGAAAAAAGCATCAATAACTTGTTTTCAATTTAATTTATTTCATTAAACATTAATTATTACTGTGTGCTAATCCATGGGGATACGAATAAGAAAAGGGAAGACTGTCTCTGCCCCCTTGAGGAAATTACATTCTAATGGGGGAAGACAGTGCACAAAGGGAAACTGAAAAGGTGGGTGAGGAGAGAGAAGGTATCCATCAAGCAGAAGAAATATGATGCTTCTCCATTCAACCCTTTAATCAGATGGGCCAAGGTGACTGATGGTCCTGATAAGGTATGAGTCCCATATCTGATGAAATCTCGGGGATGTTGAGTTTCTTGGCGATGATTATTATCAAATCATTTTTCTTCTCTTTTGCCCTAATCACCTTATCTTCTTTGTAATTCCTGGTAAATATAATGTTGCTAATTATACTGTTATTTTTAAAGTGTTCTGATCTGTGGACATCTGTGACACTATATTATACTGGTTCAACTCTTACCTTTTTGTCCACTTTTTCTTTTTTAGTAGCTGTTTTCCTTTTTCTTCTAATAAAGAACTTTGAAGAAAAACAACATTATACAAAAGGGAAAATTTTGAGGACTTGAACCAGTGGGCTTTTAGGAGCTATATATTACTCCTTTGCCACATGTGATTTCTAAGTTTGAGGCCAGTTTCCTCTAAGCTTTGGATGTACTTATGGGAGAATGTGTCACAAACTTCTGGGATGAGTTTTTGGGTACCAATTCTTTTTATTGTGCCAATTACTAAAACATTTTTCTAAAAGGTAATTCAATCTAGTAGACAAATTCAATTATCAATTGATAATCAGGGAGAAACATTCCAGTGGAGGCTCCAAATCACTAGCATTTGAAATATATTTTCCCTCCAACTCTCCAAGATTCACTAGTAGCCCAAGAGAGAGAAATAAACATTTATTAAGAAATTACTATTAAGTAATTTACTTTTTACAAATGTTATTTCATTTTCATAATAATCCTGGAAGGTAGATGTTATTATTATCTTCACTTTACAGTTGAGGAAACTGAGGCAGATAGTGACTAAGTAATTTGATTATCGAATGTAAGTTTGAATTTGAAATTAGGTCTTTTTGATTTCAAGCCTAGTGCTTTACTGTGCCACTTAGCTGCCTCTCGGTTATTAGAACATGATAGTCAATCTCTGGGGGCACTGAATTGAAAGTATTAAATAGCAGTTGTGATAATATCTCCATAGCATGTGCCACAATATTTTCAGAGAATGGCAGAATCAAGTGAAAGCTTTTAAGAATGAAGAATAACTAAACCTATTTGGAGGTAGAGGAGAAGGCAATGAATAGGGAATTGGATAATAGAGTAGTATATAAAAAAGACAACCTCATCAGGAGATGGAAAGAGATGAGATTAGAAGCAGAGAGACTTTGCAAGAGAGAGAGAGAGTTCTTTTTTTATATAACACTGAGAGGAAAAGAGAATAGTGAATGATGAGAAGATTTGAAGTAGAAATGCCTACCTAGGGTACTGTGGGATTGGTGGTTTTGTCTGGGATTATAGAGCATATATCAGAGACATAGGACTTGACTTGGGCTTCTTTACTTCAGGAATGCCCTCTACTATATCAACCTATTTTAGAATGGATTTAATTCTTAACTTTATATGTTGCCTGAATTATGCTTCTTAAACAATTTTAGAGAGTGAGTAAATATTATTTAAATTCTACTTGGATTATCTATCTCCCAGATGTTGTGAGGAGCTGTTTTAAAACATTACATAAATCCTCACCATTATGTCGTTGTATCATATCTGTCACAACAAGCTTGTTTAAAACTCAGTGAACTCTTGTTAGTAGATATCAAAGGCATTATCTCTGATTGCAAAAGAACATGGTGACTCCTCTGTAAATGAGTAAACTAAAGTCTAACCTCTTACATAATTATATTTCATTGGTTCTCAAAAAGTAAAGCATGTTATGGTGAAAAAAAGCATCTTGATATCAGGAACTTAGGGAATAATGAAGAGCTTCATCATTTGGTCATTCATCTATAAACCAGAAGCAGTTATTACACTTTTCAAATTATAAATTCCTTTTATTCCTCTTACTATCAGTACTTGGAAATAAATGTTGAGAAGTTTTGGGGCAGAGCTTTATACTGTTGTGATTTTTTTGGTTCAAACCTCAAAACTACAATGACACATTTGAAAATGGATTTGAAATCAATTTTGGTTTTTAACAATTTTTGTTGTAGTTTGTTTAAAGAGTGAACACTAATAAACTTTCTCATTTTGCTTATCTATATACCATAATGCCTTTGATTGGAATGAATAAATGGCATTTATAGATGCTATCACAAATATAGAAAAACATAGTTCTTTCCTTCTTCATGATTAAAGTTTAGTAGGAGAGTTAAGATTTAATATATGGACAGTTTTTCAGATATATGTCTAAATTTATGTGATCAGTTAATGTAAAAGCCACAAACAATAGCGTCTCCTGTTACAGATGCGTGAAAGGATTGACTTTAATCAGGCTGGTTATTTATTCTCCATCATATGTATAGTTCATGATTCTGGAAAGTTTTTAAAGTGTCCAAACATATTTGTTTCCTTCACATTTTATGATTTAATATGTTTTGAGGTTTAAAGCTATCAAGATGAAGTAAGAAAAAGCAGTAGAAAAGTAGAAGACCATTTCACTTCAAGAATCATTGACAAAATACCAGAAGCAGTACCTTTTTTTATTCAATTGTATTATTGTTTTTTCTTGTAGTTTTCATTGTATTTTGTAATATTTACTGTTAAGTAAGAAAAAAATGTTTTTTGAGCTGTGGTATAAAATTTTGTCCCTGACTTTACTTAGCCATGATGCAATTTAACATCTTACAGAAAAATTGAATTTTATTTTCTAAGTTCATAATATTTAAAAGTTGGCACCCATCAACAAGTCTTTGAACCAGCAAGCCTATCAATGGAAGAATTGCAGCTCAAAAAGTCAGTTTGAAATTTTATTTATACTCTAAAAATGGTAGGGGGCCTTTTTGATGCTATTTCTCTCTTTTTAGGCTAAGATTCTTCATCTTCTATCAGGATTAATTGAGCAAAGAGACACTATCAAGAAACAGTTTTTCCCCTCCCCTACTTCACTCCAGGCTATCAATTTTATAGACTTTGCATAATTCTAGACAAGAATGCAGTTTGAAGCAAGCTGTTATGATTAATTATCACTTGTTAACTGACTCTTCACTGCAGGAAAAAATATCTGAGTATTTTTTGAGTGTGTTTGCTCTAAAAATGCTGTTGCTTACATTAAAATTGAAATTGCTATTCAAGGAAGCTCAAAGTTTGGTGTGTGCATGTGGGGAGGGGAATCCTTGTGAATGTACTGCTTATTTTGAACAATGTTAAGTACATTGTTGTTGTTCAATAATTGTAAATATGGTTTCTGTATAGAGAAAAATGTGTTGATTTTAAATAGACTGGGTAGGAAATGTTTTGCATATTGTATCCTTTGTAAATCAATGCCATATTGGCAAAACATCATTTTGGACAATGTGCATATTTATTAAAAACTATTATATGTAAAAGAGCTGAGTAGGATGTTGTGTAGAAAATATGCTTAGTCTTTGAGCCAAAATTCATCTCATATCTGTGCAGGATATTAACTAACCTTTTAAATTGTTTTGTGAATATCCATCTGGAGGAAAAAATAGAATGTCAACATAGAAAAATGTCATTCTTCATTGGTTGTCCTTCACTACAAGGGCAATGCAATCTTCAGGAGGAAGAGACTTGTGCATATGAATGTTGTGTTGCTTTATTAATAGGCTAGAACTGCATATATCACTAAAGTATTTTAGTTAATTTTTTTCCTCCCCACTCCTTTCTAGGAGGGCCTGAAATAGGAAAAAAAAAACCAAAATTGTAAGGAGGGAACTCTTATTGTTTCTGACCTGCAAGAAGAAATTAGCTTGTGCCTAATTGACATCTTTATTCCTAACACCTAACTTTCTTCTATTACAGGGGCCAAAAGACAAATAAAAAGAGACTGTTAAATAATTTGTATAATGACAAAACTTCACTTTTCCCAGATCACTATAGTTTGTCATGAGGAAAAAGAATTAGAATTTTTCTAAATAAAGATAAGAAAAACCACTTGCCTATTAGTTTATTGTTAGAGGTCTTTCTCTATGAAGACTTTCCTTTATCTAGACATTTTGGCACTTTCTTTGCAATTTAGTTTTAGGGAATTACAGAGAATTGTGAAAAGTTACATTAGGTTGTGCATCATTCAGTCAGCATGAAACAGACTTAAAATTTTTACCTAGATTTTCTTCTCTCTGATTCAGCTAAATCTTATGCCCTGCTGCCTCTCTCAAAGATATTTGGACAGTTATAAATAATAGTAGCAAGATTTTACTCTTTTCTGTTTGAAGAGATTAATGACAGAGTAGCAAAGTTATTTGGCTATAAGCCTATAAGGCAATTTGTTCATTTTTAAATTGCTATCTAATTATCAAATATTTATCAAGAACCTACTGTGTTCAAGGACTATGTTAACTGGTAGGTCAAAATAAATAAATAAAATACAGTTCTACCATAAAGGAATGTATAATCAGTCCCACAATCCTTCCAAATACTTTTATAATCACTTTTTTGGACAATCTTGGGCTGTCCCCTTTGCCTGGAATAGTTTCCTCCTCTTAATTATTGACTTGCTTGAAATTCCAGTTAAAACTTCATCTTTGACAAGAAGCCTTTCTCAACCCCTTTCAATTCTTAAGTGTCTTTGCTTTGTTAATTATTTCCTTTTTATCCTGTGTACAGCTTTGTATATTTTTGTTTATGTTGTTTCCCTCATTAAGTTGAGGACAGGAGATTATCTTTTCCCTTTTTTATATATCTCCAGGGCTTAGCACAGTGTTTATTGAACACTTAGAGTATTCTGTATGTTTTTTTAAGGATGTGAAGGCAAAATAATATAGAATCAGTCTCTAAAGATAGTTAAAAGGCACATTTTGAAGGAGAAATTTTTATTTTACCCTGAAAATAATAGGGAGCCACTGGAGCTTCTTGAATAGAGTAATGATATGGTCATAATTGTGCTTTAGAAATATCAATTTGATAGGTTTGTGGGGAATGGATTGGAATGGAGAGATAATAGAAGCAGAGAGACCAATTCAGGTACAAGTAAGACCACATCTAATCAAAACCATAGCTCATGAGTCATCTTCATGAGCATCTTCAATCCAGCTCATTAGTATCTTCACTTTTATTTATCAGTCAGAAAATATAATTAATTGAAAACAAAGATTTTTAATGAAATAGTGCATTAAAAAAGCTCCCCAATACCCCAAAACATAGTAAAAAACATTTCCCCTATAAACTTTGGGCATACTCTCTTAAAAATTTACACTCACTTACCATTGCACAAGAAATACAGTGCAAGAAATGCAGGGAATGTATGTGACCGAGATTCCATGTGGCCAGATATATTCATGAAAGGGCAACTCATTTCTCTGACAATTTGTGGTCAGGCACCATTATGATTATATAAGAAGTCTCACCATCTTCAGACCTGCTACACCTAATAACCAAAGATCTTAATAGTAGGGATTAGAGTATATCCAATATTGCCCAAGTTTGAAATAGAAAAATTAAATTTGAATCATTGTATTATTATTCTTTCCATATCCTAAGCCATTAATTATGCCCCCCCCCCAAATATCTCTTCCATTTTCTTTCTCCTTTCTGTTTCAGCTACCATTTTTAGATTCCAGAACTTTATTCTCTCTTACCTGGACTATTAAAGTAGTTTAGTTTCTCCAGCCTATTTTATGCATTGCTTTAAGTGACCTAAGTTCAACTTTTGTCTGACCCTTATTTATGGTATTATTTCTTTAACATGTAGAGGTTTTTGATGAAAGGGGCAGAGAGAATTCTTGTGTAAGATAATACTGAAAAAAATCAATTTGAGAAGTTGTGTACCTTCTGATATAAAATGGTGAATTCTAAGGAAATGAAGAAATACTCTTTAACTATATTGAAGGAACCTGGATGGAAAAAAAGAAAAATGATTGAAGTAATGACTGTTTCAAAGGACTGTTTTCAGAGTTTTAAAAATTATAACTTTAATATTGTAAATCAAATAACTGTTTGGAGATTATAGAGATATTGTAGAGGGCTTTAGGGAGAGATTACATACAAACTATTTGATTATATATGGAATTATACTGAAAGAAAGGTGGATCTTTCGAGTTTCATTTTACAAGTTAGAGATGAATCATGCCCTATGTGGAGACACTTATTTGAGACATTAAATGTGATATACATAGAAGAGCAACTTCTATGGAGTGGAGAAGGGAGGCTGAGCATGGGAAAAGTTGGGGACAGATCACACTGGAGGTGACGAGAAAAACTATTTGTAGAAGAAAGAATGGAAGAAAGACTATTTGACAGAAAGGATTTGCAACTGCTTTATGGAACTGTGCTGACTGGAAGAGAGGTAAATTGCTTTGCTGAGAGCTGATTGCTTCTCTAGAAGAGAAGAAATGTGAATTCTGATACTGAGTAGTGAATTGTCTCAGCTCACTGATATCTAGTATCTTCTGTAGATTGAAAGGGTTGACTGTGTTACCCTCTATTGTTCTCTCTATCGAGAAAGGAAAAAAACTGAGGAGAAAAGAAGATAGTTTTTATTTTTATTTTTTTATTAAAGCTTTTTATTTTCAAAACATATGCATAGATAATTTTCAACATTCATCCTTGTAAAACCTTGTGTTCTGAATTTTTTTCACTCCCTTCCCTTCATCCCCTCCACTAGACAGCAAGTAATCCAATACATGTCAAACGTGCAGTTTTTCCATATGTATTTCTACAATTATTGTGCTGCATAAGAAAAATCGGATCAAAAAGGAAAAAAAAAATGAGAGAAAACAAAATGCAAGTAAACAACAACAAAAACAGTGAAAATACTATGAATGATCCACACTCAATTGCCACAGTATTCTCTCTGAGTGACGATAACTCCTTCCATCAGAAGACATTGGAACTGCCATCTCATTGTTGAGAGCCACATCCATCAGAATTGATCATCATATAATTTTACTGTTGCCGTGTACAATGATCTCCTGCTTTTACTTACTTCATTTAGCATCTGGTCATGTAAGTCTCTCTAGGTCTCTCTGAAATCATCCTAGGGAGCTTTTACTTTTCCTTTGCTGTGAGAAAATGCTGGCTTTGCTGAGAAGTGATTGGACAAACAGAATTGCCTGTAATTTGAAGGGATTGTTGAAGTAACTACTGTTACCCGTAGCTTGAGAAAGAGATCATCTTTAGAGGTTCAGAGCAGATCTCAGCTTGGCAGCAGTCTGTCTTAAGGGAACTGTTTGTCACTGAAAGAACATAACACCTTTTTAACACCCTACTGCTATCATAGCTTCAGTGGCTTGGAAGGAATAGAGAAGTTGTTTTGCTAGAAGGAAAGTGATTCTAACCAAGCAGGAAAGTAGTTTATCTATGCTGGTGCTATGGTGCAATTATTCCCTAAAGGAATCTAGTGCATCAAGTTCTGCCATTCAGTCATGAATTGCCTGAGGCACATAGATTTCCCTAATGTTGTACTTTCCTATTACCTTTCTCTATGTATCCACTCATAAATAGTTACTCTATGTATTGGTGAGGGCCTGTGACCCAGACTTATTTGATTTTTGCCTTATCACTTATTAAATATGATTTATTTAAGATCCAGTGGTATTATTGTGGGAGATTTTGTGTGGTTCCCACATCAATAGGGACCAGAAACTATAGAGAATACATGTCCCTCCCTTTTTTCTTCCCCAATCCAAATACCCACAATTATTTCCAAGATCTTGAGCCTTATGGCTGTGTCCACGGCTCACCACACAAATGGGTATGACACACTGATCTCCAAGTGCAAGTGGAATAAACAAGTTAGCTCTGACTCGGGAGAGGGGATCTGGAGAGAGTAGGTTGGTGTCTGTCCCTCTTTGGTTGAACATTCTATTTTTGTGCTGTTGAGTAGACTCACTTGAGCTCCTTGGACTTAGTTTCTTTACCTGTAAAATAAGGGAGTAGAAATAAATATACAGGGTCTTAGAGCTATGATTCTATGATACTAAAGTATAGTTAGTTTCCATTGATTCCTTATTAGCTACAAAATCCAGTGCTAACTCAAATTACAAAGCCAAGGTTCTACAAAGAGTAAACAGCAGAGTTAGGTCTTGAATCTGTGTCTATTGATTCTAGATAACTACCTGCTATTGCCTTATTGGCTTTATCTCCTGATAACCCCTTTCATATATAATTATCATGGATTTAGTACTGAAAGGAATAGCAAAGATCACCTATTCCTACCTTCTCATTTTACAGTTTAGGGAAATGAAGTTCAGAGAAAAGAAATTAGTTGTCCAGTTTTGTATAGTTCTTTAGCAGAACTGAAATTTAAATCTCTGTCCTTCCTTTCATAATAATGATAATAATAACACATGCTCATATAGTGTTTACTCTGTGACAGGCTCTGGGCTAATTAAACGCTTCATATAAATTATCTCATTTGATCCTCATGACCTGGGAAGGAAGATGTGTTATTGTTATCCCCATTTTGCAAACGAGGAAACTGAGGAAAACAGATGTTAAATGACTTACCTAAGATCACAAAAGTAGTAAATGTTTAAGCTGGCTGGGTTTTAACTTGGGTCTTTCCAATTCCTAGCTAGTGTTCTTTCTACTATGTTACGCTGCACTTACAATTAAGCCATATTAGGTTTTTGATGTCTTCTTTTTTGGATTCTCTGCCTCTCAATGTTTTTTGTCTTTATTGTTCCTTTTCTGTTTCCATGCTTTTATTCACATTGCTTTAAATGTACTTCAAAAGTACTTCTACTCCATCCCCTAATCCATACCAGTTGAAATTTCTTTGTCCTTTAAGATCCAGCTGAGGTGGCAGGCATCTCAACATGTTAGCCTTCACTGATTTCCTCTTAATTAGAAATGATAACTAGCTTCACTTAATATTTACAACAATGTATTTGTATAATACATCTCTTGTGGACTGTGGATATGCCAGTGATGAGGAAATGCAGATCCTAAGAGACTTTGCAATTTGCCTAGTCACATAGCTAATCCATCAGAGGCAGGATTTATAATCATGTATTCTTGATTCTAATGAACTCAGACATCCTATTTTTTGTATCTTTTATTTTCTACAGCACCTAGTATAGTGACTTGGACATTATAGTTTCTCAATAAATGTTTGTTAGATGGGATTGAAAAAGGATCTTTTTGTTGGAAATTTTAAGTCACATTAACAATTAGTCACTCACAATGTGTATTTGATTTAGCAATCTCTGATGTATTACATCAATTTCTATTCTTTTATCAGTCTGTGGTGTAACTCTCCCATGCCAACCTCTTTTTTTCTCATTCATTTCCATAACATCCCTTCTTGTGGAGGATTGTTCATCTTTCCTATTACTCCCTAGGACCTTTTGTCAAATTGTCTTTTGCTCTGCTCTCCCCTCATCCAAATTCAACTGTTTTTACACCAGGTGAAAATATTCTTATTTTATCACTTTCTATGCATTTGTGTGCATATATACATATATGTATGAGTGTAAAAAAGATAAACCATATATGTGTATAATATACACAGTGTATTTCTTTTATTGGCACTAGATTATTACTGTAAACCAATGATTCTCAGATTTTTAGAGTGTATGAATTAATCACAAATGTAAGGTCATAGAAATAATAAGGTAAGGGGATCCAAAAAACATTCTGGTTAAATTATTAAGAAGACAATATAATTAATATCACTTTTTCTGATCTAGCATTTCTAATATTAATAATTTATGATAACTTTGAAAGATCTTCCATCTTCTTGGAGTCATGTAGTCTTGGATTACAATTAAGTTGCAAAATTAATGAAAGTTGCAAGTAGTTTCCAACTGTATTTTTCATACTTAACAGACAAAAGTTGAAATTGGCAGAACTTTTTTTGTTGGTTTACCAAGTCAAAGTCTTTGGATGATGTGAGTTTATGTATTTTAAACTGATATGCTTTTTTTTTGGACAGAAGACATTTTCTATGAAATGCCTTATTAAGTACATTCCATGAAAAAATAGTTTATTAAGTATTAACAGAAAGGGAGTTTGACTTAATTTTGACATTATACAATAGTTATTGACTTGTAATTGAACAGAGGTTGCTTATCCATATTGATTTCATTGTTAGGGTTATTGTGTTTGTTGTTCTTTTGGCTCCAATTTCTCTGAATTGCATCACTTCATGTTTCTTCATGTTTCTTTGAATTCTTCATATTTGTAATTCTTTATTATATTGATCTGTTACATAAATATAATAGCATGCTTTGTCCAGATGCACCAAATTGTTGGGTATATTTCATATCTGGTTTTCTATAACAAATAATGTTATCATGAACATTTTTTGCCCACACTGGCCTTTTCTTGCTCTTATTAATCTTATAGAGATATAGTGCCAACAATAAGATAAATGAGTTAAAAAGTTAACAAGTTTTCTTCTCTTAAATGATTCTAGATTGTTTTTTGAAATGACTCAATAGTCAATTTTACCAGCTTTAAATTATTTAACCTTCCTTCTTATGGTCCTTCCAACACTGAGTTTTCCCAATTTGTGGTATTTTTGCTGGTATGGAAGATTTATTTAAATTTTCATTTCTCTAGTTAGTGGGAATTGTAAACATTTTTCAGTTAATTATTAATAATACTTAGGTATTTCTTCCTTTGAATTGTTTGTTCATATTCTTTGAATACAAGTCTCTTGGGCAATAAGTCAGATATTTGTATCAAATTATAGATTTTTGGATGTTAGATTTACTTTCGTCAATAAGTTTTTATGTATTTACTGTTTAAAATATTAAAATATACACAATATATCAACATCAATAACAAATATTATTTAAATATATAAGTAACATGAAAAATTATGTAAGTTAAAAAAGGTTTGCAAATTATGAAGTTTGCTTGCTGTTTACCAGCTGTTAACCTGATGAGAAATGATTTGCATATTAATTTTAACATAGCAGTTTCAATATCACCTTTACTTTCATAATTCTCTTTTAGCTTCTTTATTGTGTATATTGAATTTTTTGTTGTTGTTACAGGAATTATTACCTTTAACTGCCTAAATAGATCACAAGTTATAAGTATGAGAGATTATGACTCTTGAAGGGGGAGAGATGACTGCTTTGATGTAAAAGTATTCTAGTGGGGAATAAGAAAATTAATGAATAATGAATAATAATGTTTTCATTTCTACTGGGAAGATTAATCATTGTTAGCATAAATAAGACCTACATTCTGGTTATAGAAAGACTTTGGTTAAGTCAGGTTCTCCAATGTGAAATATAAAATCTAGAATTCACATAAACAGGGTTTATGTAACCACTTATAATTTTGATAAAGGCAAAATAATTTATCTTTGGTAAAGATATAAATAGATATAAATATGCAATAGATATAAAAAGAACTAATCATTTTTCCTGATTTTTTCCATGATATGAACATTAGTGTTTCATTTATTACAATCCATCCACATATATATTATTAACAAAACATTTATTAAGAAATGTCATTGAAAATATTAATATGTTTATGAAGCATAACAAAAATGCTTTCCATCGTCCATTGTCAAGTTCAGTGTGAATATTTTTTTACTTCCTTCTAAATGTCCCCTTTTTAATATTTGCTAAATAATTTACTGTAATTTTCATAAACATAATAAATTTCTATTAAGTGGAATACTTTTCATTGCACTCTTTCTTAAAATCAGGATTTAAAAGAACATTATAGGATTAAGAAGTGACATAACATATTTTGTAAATAATTCCCACAAGTGGCCTATAGTATTATTTTATCCTTTCTTAGTTATCTAAACATTTTCTGAGCTATTACAAATAAATAATAAAATCATGGTTTTTATTGTTTTTATTGCAAGATGTATAAATGAAACAAAAATATTTTACATATTCATATTCAGTGTTCTAGCTCCTAACTTCTTAAATTATAGTTTGTGATCCCATATGAGATCTCATAATTGAATGTGGGAGTTGTGAAAATATGATTTATCAAGAGTAAATATTAAATTTGTATATCTATTTTAGCAAAATAGATATAGCCCAGGGTTACACAAAAATTTCTCAGGTAAAAATAGATTGTTAGTAGAAAAAGCTTAGGAAGCTGTGGTCTAGTGTAGTCAAGTTGAAGTAACATTTCTCCTAGAGTATAAGAAACTTTGTTTTTATTAAAGCAAGTGAGTTCTATATGATGTGCTATTTCATTTACCTAGGAAAAAATTTAGAGATACAAATTATTTACATATGTAATAATATTTCATTAGATCTGTGATTTTATTCATGTAAGTACTCCTTAAATTATTAATGTCACATTTTCATCTATACCATTTTATCTTGAGTGATTTTTGTCTGTCTCCTCAAATAGTACATAGATCTACCCATCATGTTTAGAAGTCTTGAGGTAGATCGAAGTCTTGAGGTAGATCTTATGATTGCATATGAATATTTTGAGGCATAATGTTTATCTATTAACCCTTGCTCTCTTTCTGTGATCTGATCATTCATTTTCCATTTGCTTTATATTGCTTTTTGGTAACATGTATCAGTTTTCTAATATGATTCATTTTTGGAATAAGCTTCAACTTTTATTTTCTAGAGATTGCGGTGTATATACCATGAATGATCACTATAACATATTCTATGATTTCTCCACAAGTTGCTACTGCCATCTGCTGT
Source organism: Myrmecobius fasciatus (assembly GCA_023553655.1). NCBI lineage: Eukaryota > Metazoa > Chordata > Mammalia > Dasyuromorphia > Myrmecobiidae > Myrmecobius > Myrmecobius fasciatus. Next base: position 210,908 of record JAJPUD010000431.1, read on the forward strand.
TAGGGTTCTTTGTCAACCTGCTGACATTTGCTAGATAGATCTTTGGTTGGGATATATTTTTCCTCAAATGGAGCACTTGCTGGTCTTTTGTTTGAGTGCTCATGTTTTAGTGCTATTTCAACTCATATGTTAATTTATATTTTTACTTAGCATGACAAAAATATTTTTTCTTTTTTTCCCTTCCTCCTCTTTCCTCCTTCCCTTTTCTTTTCTTTTCTTTTTTTCTTTTCCTTCCTTTTTTTCCTTTCCTCTCCCTCCCTCTGGTCCTTCCTCCTTCCAGTTCTTCCTTCCTCCTTCCAGTTCTTCCTTCCTCCTTCCAGTTCTTCCTCCCTTCTTTCCTTCCTCCCTTCCTTTCTCCCTCCCTTCTTTCCTTCCTTCCTCCCTTCCTTTTTGTTCTTAGATAATTTATTTTCCCCAGCATTGACTGTTCTAGGACTTATTGATATTTAGGTTGGAGTCAAGTCAAATTAAGAAGCATTTATTACGTGGAGGGGTATGTTTACAACACAGATTAAGTGAAAGTCCAAATAGATTTTTTAAATGTGGCTTATAGGGAGGCATGAATAGGCAACTCCGGAATCTTGCCACCCTCTACAAAAGAGATTTTAATTCCTTCCTGGAGAGCAGGAGAAGGGCCCTTAAGCATGACCTTGCTGTTTTCTTTTGAGATTGTAGAGGTAAAGACTATAATCTGCCCCCTAAATATTGTTGATAGCTAGAAATGACTTTTTTTTAAAAATTCAGGCCTGTTTCTGGTTCCTGTCTGTTAAAGGGGAAGGGCTATTCCAAGGTTATAATAGCAGGCTTGAATCTTTCACATCAAATTTTAGTTATACTGAAAGCCATCATTAACAATGAAAAGTGAACATACCTGTTTAAGCAAATAGTAAACAGAAATCAGAGAATTTATACAGATTTTAATATACTAGTAGATTTCCAGAATGAATAAACTCCCCATAGAGAAGTCAACTAAAAGAAAAGCTTCAGTCTCATCCAAAAGGAAATTCCCCATAATATCTAGAGAGGTTAGATGGAAATCAGAGACATGCTGAGAAGCTGGCTTTCCCATGAATGTGTCTTCCTAAATCCTTTCTTTCTCTCTGAGTCTCTCTCCAAAGAGATGCTAGAATCATGTTTATCCTTTTTGAAAATGGCAGTGAAGAAGACTATTATTTTCTAGTCCCCACCCCATTTTTCAAACCATGTCCTTTAAATAAACATGAATGCCATTAGTGAGTGTCTTTTAAATATATGTCAGCTCTTTCAATGCACTGACTTATAAGTTTCCATTTCCTATGCTTAAGAAAAATTACTTTGGCAGCTGAATTGAGGATGAATGGAAAGAGAATTCATGCAGAGTGACTATATAAAAGACCATTGCAATAGTCCAGGTGAGATTTGATCAAAGCCTGCACAAGAGTGGTTGTATCTTTATGACAGTGGTGAAGGAGTCAAGAGAAGAGAAAGACTGACTTAGAACAGAAAGAGTCTTGTGCATGAGATCATAATATGATCTGATCTTGGAAGGCAGCTGGGGATTCCAGGACGTACAATTCAGGAGAGACCATTCCAAGCATGTGGAATAACTTGTACAAAGACAGAGGTGGGGCTGAAATTTCATGTATGCTGAGCAACACAGAGGCCTTTTTGGCTGGAATGTACAGTATGTAAGGGAAAGCAATGTGAAATAAATATAGAGATAGGTTAGGGTCAAATTGTTAAGGGCTTGTTAAGGACCAAACAGAAGTGCTTATATTTTATTTGAGAGGCAACAGAGAGTCAGAGCCTTCTCAGCAAGAGAGTGATTGGTCAGATTTGTATTTTCAGAAAAATCCATGTAATAGGTGATTGTCAGGTGGCTTGGAGAGAGAAAAAAGTTGGGGCAGGGAGAACTATTAGGAAGCTACTGCAATTAGGTGAGATGTGATGAATGCCTGAAAAACAATGAGGGGGTTTGTGAATATAGAAAGAAAGAGAAAGATCTGGGAGATGGCGTTACAGATGTAGAAATCAACTGGGTACAGGAGAGGAAAGTAATGTTCAAGGAGAGTGAAAGGTGAACTACACTTCCAAGTTTGCAGTGCTGTGTGATTGGTGGAAGTATGGTTGAGCCATCAAGAGAAATAGGAAAGTTAGAAGGGCTGAATTTGGGGATAAAGGTAATTATTTCTTGTTCAGATTTAGTGAATTTTAGATGCCTTTGAAACATTTAGATGAAGATATCTAGTAGGCAGTTGGTAATGTGGGATTGGAGATAAGAAAGTGATAAGTGCTGATTAGTTGTATGAGTCATCTATATGGAGCTGATAAGTAAACAAGGAATGATGATATCATGAAATAAAGTATAAGTTGAAAAGAAAAGAGGACCCAGGACAGAGCCCTGGGGGGGACACCTGTACACAGAAGGTAGAACATTTGATGATTCAGTAAAGGAGCTTAAACACTGATCATATAGAAAGACAAATCAGGAGAATCCCTAGGAAAGAGATAATATTCTGGAGGTGGAGGTGATAAGTAGCATCACAAGTTCAAGAGAGATGAGGAAGAATGAAGATTGAAAATAAGCTATTATTTTTAGCATTGATGAGCTCATTGGTGACTTTAAGTGAAAATATTTCCTATTAAGTGTTGTGGTCAGAAGCTAGATATTCATGGGGTTGCAGAAGTGAGTGGGATTTGAGAAATCACAACTAATAAATATAAAAAGTTTTTTCTCTAGTTTTACCATGAGAAGAAGAAATATAGGACAAAAGTGTGAGAAGATAGCAGTTGATGGAATGGTATTTTAAGAATAGAAGAGACTAGTCATAATTATTGGAAATAGGGAAAGAATTCATAGATAGGCAGAGGTTGAAAGTTAGGGAGAAAAAGAGATGTTTGAAAAGACAAGTTCCTGAGAAGATGGGAGAAAATGGGATCAAGGGGATTCAAAGTGCTATTAATAAGGTTCTTCTCTTCCATTGAGAGAATGGAATTTGAAGTACATAAATAGGAGAAGAGGTAATTTTAATCAATGGCTTTTTCTATGGGTGATGGAGGTTTCTAATAAGAATGAGATTGATAAGAGGATGATGAAGAGGGATTGAGGAGGAAAAAATTGTTTTGCAGCATTATGAATAGAAAGGCAATCTGGATAGAGGAATAATCAAGGAAGAGCAAAAAGAGTGCTATGTAGCAGTTCAACCAGTTGAAGTTAGATTTAATAAATTTGTAGTGAAAGTAGCTACCATTGGTATGTGAATGGAAAAGACATGTGATTAGGACTTGTCAAGATATGAACAGAATAGGACAAAGGGGGCAAGGGATTTGTTGACAAAAAATATTGCAAATATAAATTGGTTAATTATGGTGTAAGAATGTCAAGGGAATGAAAAGGAATATAGATTACGGGTTTCAACTGAACAACAGATAAGGGTGAAATGAAGGGAAGATGCAACCAGAACATAATGGAAAATAAGGCAGTGGGGGAATTAGAAATCTGGGAAAGAATGTGAATTTTGGATCATGAAAGTTGATAATGTATTTGTCTTTCACCATTTTTCAGCCTGTTTCACATTTCTGAAATGAAAACCTCTGCCTTCTTCTCACTTCTCTCTCCCTACTGTGCATTCCTGATGCCTTCTATCACTCCTTTGCAATTTAATGTTAGATATGAGAGGTTGTTATTGCAGCATCTGATGTCTCCAGGTATTTCTCAGCTTATGTTTAGTTAAATGAATTAGAACATTTGGAAGCAAGGAGATCTGATTTAGCTGCCATTATAATATATGGGTTTACTGTAGAGGGATGGGGTGGGGGAAATTAGTTGAGAATGCTTCTAGCATTTTGGGGAAAATGCCTTATAATAAAGACAAACCCCATGTATTCTTAAATTAGTTATTATAGTATCTGGGTAAGGACTTTTACTAGATAGAATACATGAAAAAATCAGAAATGCAGCTATTCTCTTAAAACACAAACATTTGTTTCCTTATAAGTTTGAGTCAATCACAACCAAGGACTAGCAATGGTAGTAGCTACAAGTCAAAGAGCAGTACTTACCTGGGCTGCAGACCACTACATACCCAGATATCCAGTATGGTAGCCCTTCCACCATTAGTTTCTTTTTCATATTATCAAAGTAAAATCAAATTACATCCCCATTATTTAAATATACCCATAATAGAAATATAGTTCAAGAGTTTTTTCTTTTTTACCTTTTTATGCTTCTCTTGAGTTTTGTGTTTGGAGGTCAAATTTCTTGTTCAGATCTGATCTTGTCATTAGAAATAGGTGAAATTCACCTATATCATTAAATCTTCTTCCCTGGAAGATAATGCTCATTCTAGCTGGATAGTTTATTCTTGGTTGTAACCCAAGTTCCTTTGCCTTTTGGAATATCTGATTCCAGGTCCTTTGATCCTTTAATATGGAAGCTTACAGATCTTGGGTGATTCTAATTACAGTTCCTTAGTATTTGAATTGTTCCTTTCTAGCTACTTGCAATATTTTTTCCTTGGTGTGATAGTCCTGAAATTTAGTCACACTATTCCTTGGAGATTTAATTTTGGGATCTCTTTCAGGAGGTGATTGGTGAATTCTTTCAATGGCAATTTTGCCTTCTGATTCTAAAACATCGGAGCAGTTTTCTTTCATGATTTCCTGGAAGATAGCATCTAGGTTCTTTTTTTTTTCATCGTGGCTTTCAGGAAGTCCAATAATCCTTAGATTGTTTCTCTTAGATCTATTTTCCAAGTCAGTTGTTTTTCCTAGGAGATATTTCATATTTTCTTCTATTTTCTCATTTTTTTGTTTTTGTTTGACTGATTCTTGAAGTCTAATCGAGTCATTCCTTTCCATTTGTTCAATTCTAATTTTTAATATATTATTTTCTTCAGTTACCTTTTTTAAACTCCTTTTGTAACTGGCCAATTTAATTTTTTTGTTCATTGCAGTCTTTTTCCATTTCACCAGTTTTGTTTTTCAGTGAATTGGTGTCTTTTTCATATCTCTTTTGTAGGGAATTATATCCTTCTTGCAATGATCTCAATTCATTTCCCCATTTTTCTTCTAAATCTCTTTTGATATTCTTAATTCAATCTTCCAGGAAAGCCTTGTGAAATGAGGACCAGTTCATGTCCGCCTTTGTGGCTTCCTCTGGAGTTGCTTTACCTTTATGAACCTCAGGATATGTGGTCTGCCCTTCTCTCTCTCCATAAAAGCTGTCTGTGGTGAGAGTTTTTTTTTGTTTTTTTATTAATTTTTTTCTTAAAAAAAAAAAAAAGCTTGAGGTCTGTTTAAAGCAGAGGAGCAGCAGCTGCTTTAATTTGCCCTGGGGTAGTTTTGCTGATTGACTTCTGGTGCTGAGCTATCTGAGTTAGGTCCAGCCTTCACAGTGGTTTACAATCTACCTTTTACAAAAGGCAGATCTGCCAAAGCACCTGCTTGTAAGCAGGGCAGGGTAGCCCAAGAGCCTTAGAGAAACTTCCCAGGTCCTTAGAATCTGCTACTGAGTCCTGCCCAGCTTCCTGCCCTGATTCCCAGAGCTGCTGTCTGAGCTCAGCAAATTGACCGACCCTCTGCCCATCTGAAACAGACCTGCTCCGAAGCTCTTCCAAGGTAGCTTCTTCTGGAAATGTGTTGTACTCCAAATATTTGGGGGAGCTTTGACCCCAGAACCAGTTTAGAGGCTTAATCTTCTGTTGGATTGAGAGAAGGTCAGAGGAGGTCACAGAGAGTCGTGTCTGCACTCTGCCATCTTGGCTCTGCCCTTCTCCCCCTCTCCCATATCAACACTCAATAATTGCCAGTGATGGTACTTGACAATTACACCTGGTATACTTCAGCAGTCCTGGATAAAAGGAATATATATTTTGTATGCTTTTTCACTCTTTCTGGCCAAGTGTTCTATATACTTTTCCTTCCCCTATAGCCAACTCTTTTTCCTCCCTTCATTCCTTTTTCCAATTTTTTAGCTAAAAATTTTTGGTCTTTTTTCCAACATGTTATATTCCAAATAAATCAGGTTTATTTATTTTTTTCCAGTCTAGGCAGTCCCATTATTTCTTTGTCTCAATTGAAAATTAACAACCCAGCTTTGTTGAATTTCATTTTCAATTAGATCCTTTGGCTTAGCTGGTTCTTTTATCTAAACACAAATTTAGGACTTTAAAGTTGGAAAGGACTTTGGAGATGACCTGATGCAATCCCCTTTCCTTACAAATAAGGAAACTGAGGCAAACTAATAGAAAATGATATTTTTTTAAAAACCATGGGCCATATCTTATAGAAATATAATAACAATGAAATTATACTTTTTTTTAAAGAGTTACATGCTTCATTTTGAGCTTAGTACTGATAGTTCTGACTCAGTCTAATTGAGTCTATTATTATTATTATTATTATTATTTTGCTTTTTTGCTGAGGCAATTGGGGTTAAGTGAATTGCCCAGGGTCACACAGCTAGGGAATGTTAAGTGTCTGAGACAAGATTTGAACTCAGGTCCTCCTGACTTCAGGGCTGGTGCTCTATCCACTGTGCCACCTAGCTGCCCCAGAGTCTATTATTTTTTAACTTAATCTATTTTCCACTTTTTGATTGGTTATCCTGCTTATCTAAAATCATTAGCAGAGTTATTTATATGTTATCAAGGTAAACATAGACACATACACACACAAAACCACATGTCATAACCTCTCCTTATTTTCAGACTAAAACATATATCTCACAATATGAACCTGGTAAAATTAAAAAAAATAAGGTCAAGCCTATTAAAGTGTGCAGATTAATTGTTTGCTTAGTACTATAAATTATTATTTGGGATTGGAAGAGACCTGGTACTTCATGAGACTTAAATATACCAATGGCTCTTAAGACATTATTTTGAATAGTGCTTAGGTCACTCCTCTATAGAGAAACCTTCAGTGACTCCCCATTATCTTCTAGATGAAGTTCAAACTTTTTTTTTCTGAGGTAATTGGGATTAAGTGGTGTGCCCAAGGTCACACAGCTAGAAAGTATTAAGTGTCTGAGGTCAAAATTGATCTTGAGTCCTCCTAACTTCAGAACTGGTGTTCTATCCCTTGTGCCATCTAGTTGCCCTCAAGTTCAAATTTTAAGCCTTGTATTCAAGATCCTTTAAAACCAAACTACCTTTCCATCCTAATCTCCCATTTTATTCTTTCACTAATAATTTGTGTTAATTTTTAGCTTTAAGGATTATAAAATACTTTGCTCTGAAAATTCTTTCACTTAACCAATGCAGACATTATTTTCCTATTTCAGAGATGAGAACGCTAAGTATCTGAGAGGTTAAATCACTCATTCATGGTCACAGTTAAATAACTAAATATGACTTCAAAATCATCTTTGCTGATGTCAAATCCAGGAACTTCCAGGCAATTCTACTACATATTGTACTTTCCTACTTAAATCTCTCTTCCATTCCCCCAATTTTTCCCATTTCTTTGAATTTTTGTCAAAATTTTACCCATATTCAGATCCCAGAGCCATTTTTTCCCATAATACTATTCCTGATTATTTTAGTAAGAAATGATCTCTCTTTGATGAATTCCTGTACCTATGTTAGCACTATTTTTTGTATTGTATTGATTTGTGTATTCATCTATTCCCAAGTAGATTTTAAGCTGTTTCAGGCCAAAAACTGCTTCTTATTCCTTTTTCACTTGCTTGAAACACCTACCATTTTACTTTATACGTAGTGGGTATTCAATATATTTGTAAAATTGTAGATGTCACTCAAATTTATATATTGCCTATCGACTAAAATTCATAAGAAAGCTTGGCCTAGTGTAAATGTTGTTGGTGATGGTGTGCTTTTCTTTTAGAATTTAAGAATTAAGGGGCAGCTTAATGATACAGTGGTTAAAGCACTGGTTCTAAGTCAGGAGGACCTGAGTTCAAAAGAGACCTCAAACACTTAATAATCACTAGTTGTGTGACTTTGGGCAAGTGACTTAACCCCAATGCCTCAAGCAAAAACAAATAAACAAAAACAGAATTAGACCTTTTTGTTTCCTCATAAGGAGTTTATAATTTCTGTCTACTTTGTTTCATTTAAATCTATTAAATTAAGAAAATAATTTGAAGATTAGTAATAGTTGTAATTTGTTTTACGATTGAATTTAAAAATGAAAGTTAATCTAATTTCTTTAAGCAATGTATTAAATTTGCACCATCTATCTCCCCAAATTGCCTGGAATCCAATAGAAAAACATGAAATATTCTACGGTAGCATAGAAATGGAAAACTCCCTTTGATTTACAAATTATATTCTAAGAGGGGATGCTTATAAAATCAGAAATCATGTAAATCATTCTCTCCCTTTTTGTACTTTTAGTATTTACCCAATCTTCTTTTAAAAGTAGCACAGATTATTTAAATAATTTTATCATAATCTATTATTTCCCACGTTAGAGAATTTCCCATACCCATCTTCCTAAAATACAGGTTTGATCATGTCACTCCATGAGGAAAAATCAGTTCTGACACAAGAAACATGCAGTAAAGAAGGATAAGATCTTTGTAGTTCCTCTTTTCCTCACTCTTAGATTTCTAGCTTTCCTTTAAACTTTGAATTTACTTAACTGTCTTTTTTGGGTAGGAGAGATGCTTATCTATTGAATTTTATTTAGAATATTGCCTGTAGAGAAGCAGAAGATAAAAAAGGATTAAGGTACCAGAAAAGGATTATAAAACTGAACAATTATTTTCCTGTGCCCAGGGAAAATATATCAGACTAGAAACTAGCAACTAGAATTGAGATGTTCAGTCAGGAACTAGGGCAGAATGGAGCAATAATAGAAAAAGTTTGGAGCTAAAGTGAGAAAAGTCAGAGTTTGAATCTTGACCCTGTTACTTATTAATAATATGACTATAGACAAGTGACTTGACTTTCCTGGATCTAATTTTCCTCATCTGTAAAATGATGTTTGGGTTGGACTAGGTAAATTCAAATTAGATTATAAACTTCTTGAGGGCAGAGATTCTTCTGTTAGTTTCTTTTTTTGAATTCCCAGTGCTTAGCACAATGCCTGGTACAGAGCAAGTGCTTAATAAGTGTTTATTAATTATTGACATTGATTCTAAGTCTGGTGTATTCCTCCCTAAATTACCCACCCACCCTTTTGGACAGGGTATAAATTATGAATGTATCCATTAGAATTTAAGCTCCTGAGACCAAGAACTATCTCACTTTTGTCTTATTATCCCCAGAACATAGCATACTACTTGATATGATAAGTAAACATTTAATAATTTTGATTATTAAGATCTTTGGTTCTTTGAGAAAATGAGGAAAGATATTTTTTAAACTCTTCTTGAGTTAGAAATAAGATTTTTTAGGGTATTTGAAAATTCCACATTATAGAACAACATCCAAGGTACTTTCTTTGTGGATTTGTAATTTCATTGAAGTGAACATTCTTTCCACTAGTGAGTATCAAAACCCTTCTGTACTTGCTTATCTTTGGGAAATGTAGGAGGGAAGGCATTCTAGGTAAGAAAGAACAGTAAGTCCTAATGTAAGAATTGATCAAGGAATAGTTAGGGAACAGGGAATAGAATGGGTGAAGTGCATTCCTTGTAGGGGAAATAGTAGGGTTGGGGCTAGGCTGCGAAAAACCCTTTAAATGCTAGGCTATGAAGCTAGGAATTTTTCAGTAGACTTTTTGGAACTACTGCATGTTTTTAAAAGAAGAGTGCTGTGATGAGAAATTAGGGAGATTAATCTCACCATGTCACAAACCACAGAATTTGAGAGGTAAAAGAGACCTCAGCAGTCATTAATCCAATCTATACATATACTACAGGAATCCTTACATAACATAAGCAACAAATGGTTGTCTACCTTTTGATGGAAGGGCTCCAAGATGGGTTAATTCACCCCTTTCTTAGGAAGTTTTCACTGATATTAAGTTTTTACTGGCTTCTTTGCAGCTTCCCATTGGTCATGATTCTGTTATCAGGGGCCAAGCTAAACAAATCTTTAATCACTTTTCCAAATGAGCACCATTCATACACATGAAGGCAGCTATCATATTTCACTTGGTCTTCTCTTCTAAAAGGAAGAATATATTTAGTTCCGTCAGTTTTTCTTCATATCTTTATTTCCCCTGTCCATATTATTCTGCCTCTTAGTCAACATCCTCATATCCCTCCTTCTGGAATCTTGGCCATTGACCCTAGAAAGACAAGGCTATGTATAATAGGTAACCCTTCATCTTGTCATAAACCAAGCTTATTCACAGCTTACTGGCTACCTCCAAACCTGGCTGCTCCCTTTCCAAATCTTTTTACTATATCACTTTTTCCTATTAATTTATAAGCTCTTTGAAAGCAGGGATGCTTTTTCTTGTTTGCATTTGTATCCCCAGAGTTTAGCAAATGCTTTTTCAATGTTTTATCTATCTGTCCTCTTCCCTCCCCCACCACCTCTCTCACTCCATCTCTGCCTGTCTGTTCTTTAGCATCTTCTCAAGGTTCTTTAGCATCCTGGTTCTTTTCTGAAAACTCTGCTGCTTATCAATGTTCTTCTTATGCTATGATGTCTAGAGCTGAAGCCAGTATCATAGATGAAGTTTGAGGGGAGCAGAATACAGTAAGGCTAAACTTTCCTATCCCTTGCTTCCCTCAATGCAAAACAATGGTATTGGCTTTTTTGCCTGATCCATCATATTTCTTACATGAATATGTAATCCACTAAAACCTAAAAGACTGTCTCATCATGCCTTTTCCATCATCAATGTTTTGATACTAAAGTGCAAATCTTTATGTACATCTATATTTAATTTCATCTTATTAAATTCATACCAGTGGTCTAGCTTATCAAAATTCTTTTGAATGCTTATTCTGTCATCTAATGTTGTAATTTTCTACAAATTTGACAAGTGTGGCATCCATGCTTGTATCCAAGTTATTAGGGAAATAAGAAAGTTAAACAGCAAAGGGCCAACCGCTCAACATTTTGCCATATTTATAATGAATCATGACTGACTAACTACTCTATTGAGTTTGGCTATTTGTACCATCAGTCATTTGCTTTTATTTCTGTTTTGTCTATATCTTTCTATTTTCTCCACCGGTTTAACATGATATGTTTTACCAACAGCTTTGCTAACATCTAAGTAAATATATACAAAGCAATAAATCATTTAAATCAAACATTTAAAATAAAGTTAGCATGTATCATGTGCCAGGCATTCTCCTTATGTAATAGTTTAGTAATTCTGTCAAAAAGAAAGTGGGGTTAATGTGACACACCATTTTCTTGATGAACCCAAGCTGGATCTTTGCAATCATAGATTTCCTTTTTAGGGTTCACTGGCTACCTCTTACTGATTTGTTCTAGAGTTTTTTGAGGAATCAAAGTTAAGTTGACTAGTTTAATTAGTTTAGTTTTGTTGGAGTCTATTTTCATCCCATTTTTGAAAACTGGGACATTTGCTCTTCTTCAACATTGTGGTACCTCTCCTGTTCTCCATGACTTTTTGGATATTACCAGCAGTTATTCATCAATCGCATTTCAGGACTTACGGATATAGTTCTTCTAGGCCAAGTGATTTGAGCAACTAGGTGGTTTCTTACCCTCTCCTTATTTATTTTGTGTATAAACCTCTTGTTGGTAATTTCTTTTCTCCCATTTCCAGTGTAAACTTCATTGTCCTTTGTGGAGAAACCAGAAACAAAAGAAGGATTTAGTAGTCTGCCTTTTCTTGGGTGACATCTTTTATTCATTCCACTCCAGGAAAAGATCCTAATTCTTTGATCTTCCCTCCCTTCCCCCATCCACATATAGGTTTAAACCCCTTTTGGTTACCTTTAGTTTTCCTCATTAGTGTCAGCTGATTCTTAGATTAAGCATTTCTGACATGGTTTTCATAGTATTGTGGCACAAATACTGATTTTATATTTCCTGGATTTTATTCCATCTTCTCTACATTTAAAAATATATAAGTTGGTTTGTGAGTTTATACTATCATCAGTTTCTTTCAGATAAACCCCATATTGCTTCCTCACCGGCCCTTTTCCCCATTATATCCTCAGGATTTCATTTTTGAGCATTTCTCATCTATCTGGAGTTGACTTCCCCTGAAACATTTTACTTCATTGGTTCATCTATTTTTTGAACCTAATAGTACTTAATTTCTTAAAAGCAGGCGTGCCTGTTACTCCTGCATACACATCTGTGTGTGTGTGTTTATGTGTGTGCATGTATGTGTAAATATACAGATACATATATATATATATATACAATACATAATATGTATATATATATTTCTTCTTGTGAATATATCTTCATGATATGCAATACTGTCCCACAAAATTCCCATTTTGTCTACATTTTTTCTTTTGACTAAGAAAGACCTAGACAAAGGTCTGATCATATTTCCTAGTGATACTCATTAAGCCAAATTTGCTTTCTTACATTAGATCTCTAGTTACTTTTGTTTGTTGCCTAAATTATGTACATTTAAAGCCATGTATTTTACTATTGGTTCTGTTCTTGGACTTTGTATCCTGTGAAATCCTGGATATCTAATTTTTTATTCTCCTTCCTTCTTTGTGGCAGTATATAATTGATGATATGTATAAGCAGTTTTCTCGTGGACTTGTCCTCCCTCTCTTAATTTTTAAAGTCCTTTTGATTAGTTTTGCAAGATATCCAGCAAATCTATTTTTTTTTTTTTTGCTTTTTGCTGAGGCAATTGAGGTTAAGTGACTTGCCCAGGGTCACACAGCTAGGGAATGTTAAGTGTCTGAGACCAGATTGGAACTCAGGTCCTCCCGACTTCAGGGCTGGTGCTCTATCCACTGCGCCACCTAGCTGCCCCAGCAAATGTATTTTTACTAGTTATGTAAGAAACGTTATGTAAGATGGATTAGAACAAAAAGACTAGGGTCAGAGAAAGCCTCAGGGTATTGCATGAGTCAAGGTATGAGATGTTAAAGATGGTGGCTATGGGAATTGAAGGGAAGAGATATATTATATGAGTTTTATGAAGGAAAAATCAATCTGAGAGAGCTGGGTCAAGGAGTCAAAGATGACTAAAAATCCTTAGCTTCAGGAAAAAAGGAAAATGATCCAATTGATAAGATAGCGAAGTTAGGGAAGAGCATTGGGTTTTGTGAGTGGAGTGGAAGATAATGTATTTATTTATTTGACATGGTGAATTTTAATCTATCAGGAGATTTCTAAGTAGAAGGAGCTAGCAGGTATGGGGAGATGTTGAACTAGAGCTCAGGGGATAAAACAGGGATAGATCTTCAGTCTTGGAAGTTATCTTCACATGGAATTCAATTTCTAAGGGATGTAGAGTAGGAAAAGAACAATGGATTGAACATGATGGACATTCACATTCTGAGTAATAGGAGAAAAATCTATCAAAGGTAGATTTTCTTTCTTTCTTTTTTTTTTTTTTTGAAAAAGGAAAAGGGAGCTAATATCATCTATTTAGCCTGGCATTTCCTACCCTCCCCCCACTCAGATATCCATCATGCATATTATGACAAAGATGCAGTTTTCTTTCTTGATATTAATGTCAAATTATCATTCAATGAGTTGATATTTATTAGGCTCCAAATATATGCAGAAAATGTGCTAAATACTGGAATACAAATACAATAGATGAAAAAAGTCTTATTCATGATGACATTCTAATAGGGAAGACAAGTACATATAAAATATATGCAGCATAAATGTAATGTTATGGCACACAGGAAAAAAAATACAAGGTAATTTGCAAAGAAAGATGCTAGCAATTGGAAGATCAGGAAAGGCTTCTTCTGGAATATATTGTCTAAATTAAATCTTGAAGGAAAGAGAACATTCAAGCAATGGAAGACAACCAAAACAAAGATATCAATATGGGAGATGGATTGTCAAGTGAGAAACCAAAAAAAGAGGCAAATTTGGATGAATTTCAAGAGTGGAAAGGGGAAAATAAGGTCCAAATGAGATTGCAAAGATAGAGTACCATCATTTTGGGAAGAACTTTAAAGGCTTATATTCCTTAAAGCAATAGGAAGTCACTGGAGTTAGTTGAGTTTGGAATATATTACTATTTCTTTTAATAACTCATGTGGCTCTATCACTTGTGACATTTTTATTTTTAGTTTGTGCCATATAGTAGAATAATGAATTCCACAACTTTACCACCTGGTATGTGAAACAGCATTTCCTTTAATTTGACCTATCTTACCTCTTTTGAGCTTAAGAAGATTTTAGTATGCTGAGGTTTGATGAACAGGTTCTTGTTTATTGATGACCTTTGTGATTTTATAGATCTTCATCATATATCTTTTTAATCTTTTTGGACTGAAAACTTTTAAAATCTTATTCATGATAGGAAATTCTATTTATTCCTTTTATTATTTTTCCTTTCTGTGTATTCATCCCACTCTCTCTTACAATGAGTTACAAAGCAAAATCAAAGAGCAGAGATACTGCTATCATTGCATGTAACATTATATACCTATAGTTCTCTACCTCACTACTGGTAGGAAGGAGATATACTTTTTGACTTATTCTTTGGGATACAGATTGGTACTAATGACTATTTGATCTTTAGCCTTATTTTAGGGTTTTTGTTATTATGGTCAGATAGTCTCCTGTTTGTATTTAATTCATTCTATATTATTCATAAAATCATTCCATATTCTGAATTCTTCTTACTTGTCATTTCTTATGATGTAAAGAAGTTCCATAACAGGCAATTAATGTAAGTGTATACACACTTACATGTTTATACAAATACAGGTATACATATAGATGTATATATATATATATACATTACACACATATGCATATATACACATGTGTATAAACATATGTATATGCACATGCATATTTGTGTATTTGTATATATTCCATTCCCAATTGAAATGAAATCACTCCATCCCCTAGCTTTTTGCTATCACAAAAAACATTACCATGAAGTTTTTTTTTAAAATTATATATGGAGCTTTTATTTCTCTTGTAGTGCCTCCTACTGGGAATTCTACCTGCCCCCTACCCCTATCTGGAATATTTCAGTTAGATCTTTAGACTTTCCTTCTCTAACCCAAAATCCTCCAGAACATTCACAGATATTTTTTGCATGGAAGCTCCTTGCTCAATCAGTGTTTTCATTTTCCCTATTTTGTGATGTGAACTTTCAGAATATTCTAAATGTAGACACTTGTGAAGTTGAACAGTTGGTATCATTCTAAATAATTATAGCATATTTTAAAATATTTATAGCTTTCTATTATACATGATGATTTCTGCTTTCTTTTGCATATTTTATAGAGAAACCTTATTATTTTATTTTATATAAGATTAATTAAAATTATATTGAAAAGAAAAGAGAAAGTTTGTACTTAGGATTTAAAATTAGAAAGGATCATCTTTTTCTAGTAACTTTACAAGTGATAAAAATGAAGCCTATCAGAAGATTTCTTTCAGTCTTTGAAATAGTTTTTTTTTCTTGTTAAATGAATGGTTTCCAGATTAATAATGAAAATTATGACTAATTTTTGATTCTGAATGCATAAATAACTCATTTCTGATTCAGCTAAACACCTATTTTCTTTCTCTTTTATTGATTGTTGACCATTGTCCTCCATCAAAAAAATGAGCCAGAAAATGAAAGGAAACAATGCCAATTAGGCAATTCAACAACTTTTATTTTCTTTCTTGTTGCTTCTCTTCTTTCCTTGCTTTTGTCAACTTTTTTCTTCCTTTTCTTTATTCTCCCTTCCTTCCTCTATCTTGCCCTCTTTTTCTCATTTATTTTTGTTGCCCTTGTTCCTTTCACTAATAGAAGAGATGAAAACATTTGTCAATGAAGGCTTATACATCAACTTTATCATCTAAACTATTTTGACAGGATTATGGAAGGCTGAGCATATTTTCCCATTTTCAACTATCTCTCCCAGTTAGAATAAAATTTGAAGTATATTCTCTTGCTTTAAGTGGTCATTTGTTTTTTTTTTTGGAAGTCTATATGAAATTTACACTACATCATAAAGTCTGTAGACATTTAGTAGACTTTTAATGGACATTTACATATTGTTGAAAGGTACACAAAGTATCTTGAATATTGATTGAAAAAATTCATTCTTTAATTATTTTAACTGTAGCAGTTACTAAATTACATTCAGTACCTGCTACTTTACTTTTATTCGAAAGATTACAACCTATGGTCATTTTATAACCATTTTATTGTAAAAATGATGCTGAAAAGTATCAATAACATTTAAAAATCATCTTTTTTCATAGTGACATAATACAAAAATAATTGCTGTATGGAAAATAAAAAACAGGGATCAATTATTAGTCTTCTGGGACTTCTCAAGATAGAACATCCCTTCCTGGGTACCACACTTTTAAATCTCCTGTTATTAGAATGCAAGCTCCTTGAGCATATGAATCCTATTTCACTTTTGTGTTCATATTCCCAACATTTAGAATATTTTTTGGAGTATAGTAAGTGCTTAATAAATACTTTCATTCATTCATCCATTCACTTGTCCATTCATCGATTCAAGGAAAACTCCAGATCAAAGGTGGGCAACATGAGGATGGGAGAGAGAACAGATTTAAAAGCAGATCCAGGATCATAGCAATCTGAGAGACTTAATGAGTAGAAAGAAAAATTGATACACACTGACTTTATGACTCTGATCAAATTTGTTAACTTCTCACGATTCCTATCAACTCATTACTCCTATAAATTACAGAATAGAAGCTTTGTATTGATAAAGGGATTTTCCTTAGTGGAATTTCTCTATACTGATAGAATTACAAGTTGGAACTAACACCAAAACTACTGGTAAATCCAAAGAATGTGGTTGATATAGATTATTTAGATTTTTAGCTGAACATGACAACAATTGTCATGCTCTTTCTTTTCAGAAAAAGATATAGTTATATACTAGATTGTAATATATTTGGTTGAGTTTAGAATGGATGTAATCAAAGAATAACCTCTAAATGAATTCATGTCAATTTGAAAGCATGGCTCACAGATCTGTATCCTTTCCTGTATTATTTCACATTTTGATTTTGAATAAAGGCATAGATGCATGCTTTTTACTGATGACACATAATTAAGTGAGCTGAATGTCATGAATGATAAAATCTTACAGAGCTTAACAGACAAAAAGTTGGACTAAATCTAATGAAAGGAAATTTGATAAGGATAAATATAACACCTATTATGTGTGCTAAAAATAAGTCATTCATAAACCCAAGCTGAATGAGAACTGATTAGACAGTATTTTGTGCAGAATCTGGGCTTTAGGGGACTTTAACATGAGTTAGCAGTGATCTGTGGAAGCAAGTAATCTAATGTAATCATAGACTTAAGAGTGCCACAGTGTCTCGAAATATGAAAGTGATAGTTCTACTCTATCTTTCCCTGGTCAAATCTAAAGACCTCTAGTTTATACTAGCAAACTGAATAATATTCAGATGAGGGGGACCAGGACAGTGAAGGAGAAACTCAAAATCATGGCATATAAATATAATTTGAAAGAACTGGAATGTTCATTCTGGAAGAGAAAAGACTTAAGGGGAATGAGATAGCTCTGTTCAAATTTCAATGCTCTAACCTAGAAAAAAGATCAAATTTCTCTAGTCATGGGTAGAAATTTTAAATAAACTTGATTTATACTTGCTGTCAGGAAAAAACAAAATAAAACAAGTTTTCGAACCATTGGGACTCTCTGAAAGTGAATGAGTTGCTTTAAGAGGTAGTAAATTTTTCTTTAATAGAGGTCTTCAAAAGATGGTTGCATAACTATGTTCTCTCTCATAGGATCATAAGCTGAGACCCAGACTTAAAGACCTTCTAGTCCAACCTCCTCTTTTTACA
Source organism: Myrmecobius fasciatus (assembly GCA_023553655.1). NCBI lineage: Eukaryota > Metazoa > Chordata > Mammalia > Dasyuromorphia > Myrmecobiidae > Myrmecobius > Myrmecobius fasciatus. The sequence goes on from JAJPUD010000431.1 coordinate 228,764, forward strand.
AATAGACACTTAAATTTAGAGAAATGTCTTATTAGTCACTAGTGACTATAACTATAAGCTGTGACTATAACTATAAGGTTTCAGTGGGATTCATACCCAGATTTTCCTAATTCTAAGTCCAGAAGTGTTCATTTTACCAATATGCCTCTCTAGCTTCAGAAGTATATCGGAGTGATTATCATTTTTAGGTTAAGTGGGATTCTTACCTCCTTCTTTAACTTAGTTCCTCGTCTTTATTTTATCTTAGCAACATTATAGAGATGTTTCTTTTTTCCCCTCAAGAAAGCTTGAATTAGATGATTTCTGATATCCCAGTTCTAAAGTCAGTGATTATGTGCCATTGTTCCTACTGAATTACCTTTATCTTATGGGAAAAGAACATAGAAGCAAGAGTCTGGAATCTCCAAACAAAACATATCTGCTTGTCAATTTTGTCTAGTGTTAGCCCTTTTTACCTTCAGTTCTACATGAGGAAATTAAAAACTATTCAGAGATATGTTATTTCTTTGTTGAATACTTGTATGTCCATCTCAATGAAAATAATGGTTTGAATATAACTTCATAAAAATAGCAGTCTTTTTGTGTAACCAGTGAGGGTCATTTCAGGACATTTGCAACTGTATGTATTTTCTAAAAGGCTTACATAGCAAAAAAAGATTATCAGTAATATTTGAAGAAACTGAATGTTCCTCATTTTCTAATTTTTTTTAAATTTTAGGTTTTATAAAATTTTGTAATTATATATTCCAAATATGAGAGGAGTTATTGAAATAAACACTGAGTCCTCTGATTGTGGTCTAATGAAATAAAGTAGTATTTAATAGAATTTATATATTTTCATCTCTCTTATGAAAACCAAACAAAAATGGAATTGAAAAAAATCTCTAAAAGTAAGGAAGGAAAAAAATGAATTTGGTTGAGGAGAATGTTATTTCTTACCTTACTATATGGGGAAAAAGTATAAAGAAATGAAAATGGGTAGAGCAATTAAGCCATGGAAAGCTTGATTTGTTAGTGAAAATTTTGAAATGTATTTATTCAGCCTCCAGATTTAGAAAAATAATTATTTGTTCACTTTTATATGGGAACATAATTTCATGAAATCATCAGATATGCTCTAAAGTTCTCAAAATTTTATACCTTGATATAAATTGTAGCTTTCTGTTCTGAAATGAAAGCTTTAAAGAGAAAATTATAGTTTTGCTTTGAGAATTCCTCTTGGGGCAGCTAGATGCCACAGTGGATAGAGTACTGGCCTGATTTCAAGGCAGATCTGACTTCAAATTTGAAATCATGCACTTAACACTTACTAGTTGTATGACCCTGGGCAAGTCACTTAACCCCAATTGCCTATCAAAATAAAGAAAAAAGGAGAAAAAAAGAAAGATAATTCCACTTGCATGTCAGAAATAAGTATAAGCCCTTATAAATATGTTTACTTTTATGAATCCTTAGATAATACACTAATTTTAAAAAATGATCTTTAATCAAACAATACAAAAAAGTATTAAGATAATATATTCCTATGCACATTTATTGATCATTGATCATTATATCTGCAGGGGGAGAAAACGTATTCAAGGAACAGATATAGTATAGAGAAGTCATGGATTCACGTAGGTAATATGTGTAGCCAGGATAAGCTACACTTCTGATGCTACAAAGCTGCCTTCTAATAATGCCTGGTACTGCTTTCTGGTGCTCTTCTTTGAATATTTTGTCTTTGCTGAGTTTATTCAAGTTTTCTTTTAATTACTGCTTTTCTTTGCTGCCAGTTTCTGGACTTCACTTCTTCAGAGTCAATCACTATCTTTCTTGGCTCCTACATTCTATAGTAGAGTAACAAGAAAACATCTTTCTGCCCCAGGACAGAATGACAAATCTTTTAGTACTTAGTATAAGCAATAAATACTTCATGTATTATAATTGGATGGACCATATTTGTATAAGCATAGCCATTCAAAATGATTCAGTATACTTCATGTTATCTTTTCTTTTGACACTCTTCCTGATGCTTAATTTGAAATCAATTACCCTGGACAACTGATTTAGGGTTAGAAAATTCCTCTTTAATTTTAGTGGGGACTCTGTATCCTAAAATGGCTCATACGTCTTTCTCCTAAAGGAATAAAAAACACAAAATGAAACTTTTTCCCTTCCCTCTTTCCAAATCCTACAAGAGTTGTGTATAGGATACACCTATCAAAAGCTAAGCAAGTACAAAAGTTAGTGAAAAAAAGAAGTCATGTTCATTGTCTTCCACCTTTCTGTTTTTATTATGTAAGTTGTCAATGATAATTGACAGATATGACAACCAGAAAAAAACCTCTCCTCCTTGCTGTCTGTCTTTCAACATTATTAATATGATTTTTCATATTTCATAAGATAATTGATTTAGGGCTGAGAGAGACTTTAGTGTACAAGTCTAAGAATTTTTTAAATGCATAAAATACATAAATGGAATTATATAGGAAATTATGCATATTGAAATGAAGCTACCAAAATTTTTTTTAATGTTCATAAACTCCAGATTAAGAAATTTTGAAGTCTAACCACTTCATTTTATAGTTGGGACTATAAAATTTTGTCCAAGTGACATGTCCAAAATCACACAGGTAGCAAATGGCAACCCTGGAATTGCAGCCCAATATATCAACCTTTATACTCTATTACTTTTTGACTAAGGTTAATTTTTATAGATGAAGTTTTTATTGTATTCTCAATCCATTAGGTCATATAGTTAGTTCTAGTTTGTTGCTATTGAGGTGTTGCCATTGTGTGTGTGTATAAATTGGTTCTTGTAGATTTATTTAATTTTGTTTTTGTGACCCTCACTAAAATTCTTTTCTTCTGTTTCATAATTTTGTTTCTTCTCTTTGGTGGTGGCAAAGTTCTGGAGAGTTCTACTAAGATGGAAAGGTTTTAAGTTTGAGCTCCTGAACAGATTGTATTCTTTTCATCTAAGAACCACTTAGATAACTGTAGAGAAGTCTACCTTCACATTATCATAGGGTGATAGGGAATTATCAGAATTATGATTAAAGAAAACCACTTTGGCAGCAATGTGCAGATTAGAGGAAGGGACACTAAATTATTAGATTATTATAACAATCTGAGAGCCTGAACTGAGGTGCTATCTGCTTGAATGGACAGAAGATGAAAGGCTAATATGAAATTATGAAGAAAGAAACTATAAGATTTGAAAATGGATCTTGGGGGGTTGAGAGAGAATGTAAAGTTGAAGATGACACTTCACTTCTAATAGAATAAAATAATAATAAAAATAATTTTATTAAATAATTTAATATAAAACAGGCAAATGTGATATAAGGGATGGGTTGGGGGAAGATAATTTGAACTTATATCTGACATGCCTTCAAGAGATTTTCTTTGAAATATTGTCATAAAGACATTCAATAAAGTTAAAATGTGGAATATATTCTGAGCAAAATTAGTTTAGCAGTGACATGTATAACTATTAACAAAGAAAGTCAGATTAGCCACCTCAGTAAGGCCAGTAATCCCAATGAAAAGATGGGATACTCTCTTTATTGACACATAGGAAAGGAGGAGGGGTCTGGGTAATTGGGTAATATTACAATTGACTATACTAAGAGAAGTCAATTGGTATTCAGGTATGGCTAATCATGCCCCTCTATGACAATAGAGAAATGTTTATTGTTTTGTGTGACACATTTGCCTTTGGTAATCTTTGTAAGGGAAACTGGAAGCAAAGACAAGTAATAAAGAATGATTACAAATTTGGAACAAAATTGTATAAGATCTGGGTCAAGAGGGCCCACTATGATTGGTAAGAAAAATTAAAGACAAAAGTCAAAAACGGGATATTTTAATTATAGTCAGGAAAATAAAAGAGAATGTGTATTGCTTGGGGATAGATGAGATAATGAAAATAACTGAGAGAGTTCTCATTTCTTATTTTTTATATGTATATGAAGAAACACACACACACATATAGGGCTGGAAGGTCAAATAAAAATAATTAATAGAGTGTTTATACTCCAGATAAGTAACAAAACACCTTTTATTGATTTCTCCAAAACAATGAGGAGAATGGAATACTTGTCTTATTAAATATCTTATGATTTCATTGATTGTCATGTGTGAATAAGAAGTTTTTAAGGGGTTATTAAAGGACATATATTAAATGAACTAGTGGCCCTGAATACCTGAATGACTTCATCAAGAACAGTGAATGTCAGAGATGTCTTATTAGGAGTTGTAAAACAGAATAGATCATGGGTATGATATAGATACAGTTGCCCTATATATTGGCAAATTGTTTGATTAAAGCCTCCTTATTTGTGCAGAAAATACAGGGAGATGTGGGTTAGATAATAATATAAGTGGATGGATACAGAACTGATTGAATTTAGGACCAAAGTGTAGCCAGTACAAGTCCAAAGATACCTTAAGACAGGTTTTCAGTGGAGCTGCTCAACTTTGTGATCACTTTTTTTTTTTAATCAATGATTTAGATAATGCCATGGAAGTCTTACTTAAATTTGTAGGTGACACAAAGGTAGGAAGGAAAGATAATATACTGGATAACACTATTAGATTCTGGAAAGTTCCTAATAGACTAGAATATTAAGACTGCCTAAAAAAGTGTGAAGTTGCTTCAGTATAAAGGTAAAGTTTCCCATTTATATTTTAAAAAATAAACTTTATAAATATAAGATTGAGGACAACTTCCCCAGTAGCCTACAGCTCTTAGCAGTTTTTCTGGGCAGAAAAAAGGAGATTTTAATGGAGTTTGTAAACTTAATAACAGCTAACAATTTGATATGGCAGCCAAAAAGTTGATGTAATCTAGGCCATCTTAAGAGAGACTGACTGCATAGGACTAAGAAAGGGGATGTGGGTCCTTTTAGGTTATATACCTGGAATATTGTGATAATTTCTGAGATCTTTATTTTAAGAAAGACATTGATAATCTATAGAATTTCCAGAAAAGGAGAACCAGGATGGAAGAAACTCTCAAGTTTATGCCGTGTCACATGTGATTGAAGGAAACAGTTATTTAGTTTGAAGGAAAGGCAATTTGAAGCTTGGAACCTATCGATAGCTGCATTCAAGTGTTTTTAGAGGAGCTAGACTTCTATTGTATATGATGTCATATGTTTTAGGTAAAGATAGGAGGTGTAAATAGACATTCTTTTGATGCCAAAATAACAACAACAACAATAATTATAATAGCTAACATTTATATAATCACTACTATGTTCCAGGCACCATCCCCAATGCTTTACAAATATTTTTCATTTGATTCTCCCAACAATCCTGTGAGGGAGGTGTTATTATCATCCTTATTTTATAGATGAAACTAAGAAAGATTTCTTAACAAGTAGAGATATCTAAAAGTAGATGGATGGTCTGTTTTGGAGAGGTAGAAGAGTCCCTCTCATTTGAGATATTCTATCAAAGACACTGCTTCCCTACCACTATAAGTTTTTTTTTTTGATTTTATGAATTACAGCTATTGAATACTGAATTGAGTCAGAGAACTAAATATTTGTATCAGATATGACTGTTTTATATTTAGGATCCCAAGGACCCTTATTTCAAAGTTAATTCTCCTTTCATCAAAGTGACATTTTCTTCCCAAGGTAATAGAATACCTGGCAAAAAGTATATAATGTCTCTTTTGCAATCAGTGATGATTTTGTTATTGCAGTCTTTCTTGATGTTAGTTGCTTGAATAATTTTTAATCTTCGTGACTGCACTTCTGTAAGTGGGGGAATTGATCAATATTTTGTAGTAACTTGGTGTCAAAATTATAAAAGGTAAGAATAAATTTTATACATGGCATTAGAGCAAGAAAAAATGAATGAAAAAAGCACTTATGTGCAAAGCACTGTGTTAAGTGGTGAAGATAAAGTAAAAAAGTTGCTCTCAAGAAGCTCACATTCTAAAATTTAAGTAAGAATGTTCAAAATAAACATATTCATCTGTTTGTGTTTGGTAATAAAGTTGGGGTTCATTAATATTCTAATATTCTAAATTGTGGCTCAATAGATATACAATCCATTCATTGTACAACTTGATTGCTTGCACATCTTTCATGCCCTTCCTTTATGTGAAGAAATGCTTTTGTTCTATCTTCTAGGTTATTTTTTTCCTTAAAGATTCTACAATGCAATAATGACTCATAGGACAATGCTTGTTATAACTCCCTAGGAAGATGTACTACCATTTATAATTACACTTTACAGTTTTATATATGGATCTGGCTTTTGAACCATTTTAATCATATTTCTGTCAAAATCAACTTGATTTAATATCTTCCTGTAGGCTATTATGTGTCAAGTATCTTAGGGAAAGTCAGATATATTCTGTTCCTCTGAATTCCTTTCACTGGTAAAATTTGTTATCATGTAGGAAAAAAATGCAATCAAATTCGTTTGACAGGATAACTTTTTTTAGCTCTTCTAATGTCCTCTGAGTAGTGGTATATTATTTCTATATTTGATGTTATCTTTATAGTTGTTTATGACAACATTGTTCTAGTTACATGTTCCTTCTCTGTGCCCCAAATCCAGATATTTGTTGTCATATTATGCTTGATTCTATAATGAGGATATGTACTCAGCATTCAATGCTTCAGAGAATATAGCAAATAAAATTCTAAAAGTTCCTTTTATACTTTTGTAATGAGAAGGTGTAGTATCAGATAAGTAGGCAACAAGCATTTATTAAGCACCTACTATGCTCCCAAAGATGCTGCTAGGTGCTAGGGATACATGGACAAAATAGAAATTGAATTTTCCTCAAGGAGCTTATATGTATATGAGAAGACAAGATGTATACACAGTCATAAACAAAACAGATATGAAGTATTTTGGTTATGGTTGGGTACCATCAACTGGGGTACTTGGAAGGGTTTCATGTAGAAAGATGGTGATATAGATTGTTTCTTGAAGGAAAGTATGGATTTCAAAGGAATGAAGTGAAGAAAAAAACATTATGGTTTTGGGAGACAGCCAGTAAAAAATCAGAAATGGGAGAAGGAATGCCATGTGTGAGCACCAACAAGGAGATTAATTTGAATGAACTATAGAGTGTGGAAATGGATAAATGTTTAACAATGCAAAAAAGATTTGGACTAATCTCAATTAGACATTAGATACAAAGGAATCTGTTTGAACTGCTTTTAACATCTTAACTTCCCCTCCAAATGCATTTGAAACGGGACTACTTCTTTATTCAACAAATTCAATCTCAATAAGTATTAATGGTAGAATTTCAGAATTTAGATGGATACCATAGTGGCAGTGGGTTTTTATTGCCTTTAAATTTGCTTGAATCTTTATTATCACAATTTTGCAAAAGAAGCACCTAATGCTCCCTCAAATACTCTTACTTCCTCTGGGTACCTTATGTATCTATTCTAGTGACTTATTTCACTTTGGCTCTGTGGTCATTCCATTCTTTTTTATTTGTTAGGTCCTTTTGCTTTCTCCTGTAACCCCTGAAGTTCTTGCCTCTTACTTTACTGAAAAAAATGTAGGCCATTTGACTTTAGCTTCCTCTTTCTCTATTTTCTTTCAAAAACCTTAATATCATTTCCTATATTCTGATTTTTTTCTTTCACAAAAAGATGACACTACTCCTTACTAAGACCAATCCTCTGCTTATTCATTTGATCCTAACTCTTCTCATTTTTTTCAGAAAATTACATTTTTATTCATTCCCAATCTTGATACCCTTTTCCTGTTAGTGTATTCTTTCCTTACAGCTTTCAAATATACTTAATTTCTCCTCTATCCTTTAAAACAAGAGAAACTCATTGTACTTTATCATCCCTTCAAGCTATTATCTTATATCTTCCCTTTTTTCCTCAGGTAAATTTTTTGAAAAGGTTTATATTTGATGTCTCCACTTCCTTTTCTTTTGTACATCTAGCTTCCAACCTTATCACTCAACTGAAACTATTTTCTTCCGAGTTGCATTTATTTAACTCCTAAATTTAATGGTCTTTTCTTATTTCAAATCTTTCCTCATTCATCTTCTACATTTCACACTAGTGACCCTTTTTCCCTTTTGGTTATTATCTCCTTTCTAGGCTTTTGTGACAATATTCTCTTGGTTTACTTTCTATTTGTCTGACTGCTTTTTTTCTCTGTCTCCTATTCAAGCTCACCATCTGTATCATGACTTCTCAACATTCTCTTCTAGAATTCTTTATCTTTTCCTACTGTCACCCTTGGTAATCTACTTAGATTCCATGGGTTTAACTGTCATCTGTTTGCATGTGTTTTTGAGATTTATATCCAACTTCATTCTCTCCTCTGAGATTTAGTACTATATAATGAATTGTTTATTGAACATTTCAAAGTTGATATCACACAAATCTTATACTTCACATATCTAAAACTGAATTTATTATTTGTTCCTTTAAGCCCTCCATTCTTCGAAAGTTCCCTATATCTATAGAGGCCAGTACTATTTTTTTGAGTCTACCAGGTTATAATCTCAGCATTATCCTCAACTCCTCCTTCTCATTTACCCCACACAATTAGCTCCCAAATCTTAATGTTTTTAACTCTACAATGTTTCCCTCATCCGAATCCTGCTCTTATTCACAGAACTATTACCCTAGTTTCAGGCACTCATTTTCTCTTGTCTAGATTGTTGCAAGAGGCTCCTAATTAATCTCATTGCCCCCAAACACTGTCCACTCCATTCTATTCTACACAGTTACTGAAGTCATTTTCTTTAAACAGAGATCTGATCATTTGACTCCCCTACTCACTCAACTTTAGTGGCTTCCTATTGCTCCTAGAACAAAAATATAAACTGCTCTGTTTATCTTTTCAAGTCTTATACAGACTGACCCCATCCAATCTTTTTTGTTTAATTGAACTCTGACATAGTCGAAGTGTTCTCCTTGTTCCTTACATATTACACTTCAACACTATCTTTTTTCTCTTTGCTTTTGCACTGAGCATCTTGCATGCTGGAATATACTTTTTCCTTTCCTTTACCTCATATACTCTCTCTCCTTTTAAAATGCATCTTAGACACCGTGTACTTTATAATGCGTTCTTTAGTCCTCTCAACAACCAATATTCTCTCTCCAAAACTGCCTTATATTTAAATACTATGTATAGTTTTGCATTTGTTTTTATATTTATGGTGTATATATTTGTTTCTCCATTATGATATATACTCATTGTCAGTATCATTTGTTTCATTCTTTGCACCTGCATCCTCAGGATCTAGAACAATGCTTGGAACACAGTAATTATTTAATAGATTAGTTCACTGATTTATTGCCATGATTAACAATTCATGAACCTACATGTTCATGAAATAGGAAACTTTTATCTAATCATAATTTTCTATTATTCCATCTTTTCTTATCTTTTAAACCCCTAACCTTATTTTTTTTTTATTTCTTACCTACTTTTCTGTCCCTCATTATTTCTTTTCTAGGCCATGGAGTCAGGAAGACTTCAATTCAAGTCCCAACTCTGACACATATTATTGGTGTGATCAGAACAAACTGACAATCTTTTAATACTACCAGATAGCTTTCTAAAACTATAAAGTTATAGAGAAGTTGTCCTTTTATTGAGAATTGTACATATAGAAGAAATCATAATTCTGGACAAAAAATCCAACCATCTGAGTTTTTATAGAGTATAGAAATCTCTCATTTTTGTTAGTATTCTATGAATGCTTTCTGTACCATTTCATTGTTTTATGCTGTAAGATTCCTAAGACTGGTAGCAATGGTTTTGCCATGATTCATAGGATCAGGGCTATATATTTTGAGCTAGAAGAAAACTTAGAGATCATAAAGTTTAACTCTCTTATTTAGCATATGAAATAATTCATGTTCAGAGAGGTCTTGTATGACTAAGGTCATACAAGTATTAAGTGAAAGTGTTGGGTTATGAATCAAGGTCTTCCCTTTCCAAATCCATTAATCTTTCAATTTTATTGTATTATAGCACCAGTTAAATTCTCATGATGTCTAGGATATTTTCTTATGTAAAGAGGTACCACTTAGCCATCTCCATCCAGTCAGAAGAGTGTGGGGACCGAATGTAATCACAACATAGTATTTGCATATTTTTTTGTTATTATTTGGTTGCTTTTTTTCTTTCTCATTTTTCCCCTTTTGATCTGATTTTTCTTCTGCAGCATGATGAATGTAAAAATATGTATAGAAGAATTGTATATGTTTAACATATATTAAATTACTTGCTTCTAGAGGAGAGGAATGAAGAAAAGAGGGAGAAAAACTTGGAATACAGGGTTTTTTAAAGATGTATGTTGAAAACTATTTTTGCACATATTTTGAATTGTTTTGATTGTAAAAAAAAGATACCCCTTTCATATATAAACTATGTTGCCAATGGAAAAAGGCAAAACTAAGAACAGCTGTGAGGGAAACACTGAGAAAATAGTCCCAAAGAACAACACACTTACTCAGAATGAAGATAACCATGATGTGTTTCTCAGCTTCTAAATGATATATTTGACAGAACTTTGAAGGAAATAAATGTGCAACTTTGATTCCTATAAATTTTGGTGATTGAAAAAAATATAAAAGTAGCAGAAATAAAGATTTCGTTAAATCATCATGAGATAGAAAGAGTCAACTAAATGAAGAGATTATTCTTAAGGAAGTTGAGTTCAGGGCTCACAGAGAACTTGTAATTCAGGAAAATTTGGTCCCATAAGTAGAGCTGATCTCGATACAGAACATCAATTGGATCTTGGAAGAGATCTCAGAACTTTTACTTCCTTTTGCTGCTAGAAAGAGCGGAATGTAGAAGGAAAAGGCTTTGACTTCATTGCTTAAAATAGATGAACTGAAGTTTTACTTTTCCCTTTCTCTGCACTGCCATCTACTATTTAAGAGGTGGAAGCCTCTTAGAGTTCAATCAAAAGAACAGATCTGGAAAAGCTCTGCAAATCTGAGGCTTATTGTTTTTATTTTTACTGAAAAAAGTATACTACTACATCAGTAATTCAAAAGAGGGTTGACTTAATTGGAGAATCCAGAAAAGTAATGGTCATGACAAATAGCAAATTGTGTGGTGCAAGTTGTTCCTGAGCAAAATTAAAGCATAGATAGTCTGTACTTCAGAGATTCGAGTTGTTCTTGGCACTTTTGTTTTTTATGGATAGAGTAGAATGTTCTATTTTGTGGATTAATTATTATTGCTATTATTATTACTTTGATTTATGTTTAGTAAATGTTTCTTATTAAGTGTTAATGGATATCAAGTGATTGATTTCCCAAGTAAAGTTCATCAATGAGAGTCACAGGAGGGATATATTTCCCCCCTGCTATAGATATACCTTCATTCTCTAAGAGGACCAATGATGTCCTGACAGGGATGTCTTGACTGAATCATGAATTAAATTTAAATGAGACACAGCTGTTCAAAGCCATCAGCTTTACTCTCTCTACCCAAGTTATCAAAATCCAATGAGAAGACCAAAGCCAAGGGAATGGGTGATGGCAACTCTGATGCTCTGATATCTGTTTCTGTTCCTCTGTGAATCCCTAACTTGGGTTACATAAGAAAAGCTGAGAGAAGTAGAGGGAGGAAAATAAAAAAAGGAGGGTTGGGTACCATGCTCACACTATACTTATATAAAGTGAGTACTTAATAAAATTTTTTTTGATAAGTAAGAGTAGTGTGATGAAGCTCCTTAAAATGAGGACTGAATTTTCATTGCTTTCAAAATGATACTTGACTATCTTTCTAACTCTCTTATGTTTTTTCATCCATATCATCTTATTATAAAGTCTTTTAATTTTCTCTTGATTTGTTCTGATACAGAAGAGAACTATTTTTATTATTTTTAGTATAAAATGTGAAATCCAAATGGAGAAGAAGCAAAAGTACCTGAATTCATGAGATAAATCATGATCATTTGCTGTTTTTGGTATGTTGTGTGTTTCTTTGAATCTTCTCCTTTTAGTCTTCAGTACAAGTATAGTGATATTTGTTTATAAATTTCCTGCTGAATATGATGGACTTAGGCATCCTGGATAATTCATTAACTAGGCATGTAACTCCCCTGATCTGAGGTCAGATAGGTCAGGCTTTGCAAATATAAAAAGTATTTTGATAATTAACTTTTCCTTCACTGTTTGCATAAATTACCTGAACCCAATTTTTATCAGAGGATGTTATTAAACTAATGAGTATTTTACATTTTTGAATCATGTTTAAAGTGAAGTATGGGTCATGATTTTGAGATATACAAAAAGATTAAAAGACTTATAGTTTGGTATTTGAAATGAATTTTTGGTACTATTTACCTTCTTTTATTAAATAAAACCTATAATTTGTACAAAGGAAAGAATTTAGGTTTTTTTTAGTGGAATATAACTTTTAACTATAAAAAAACCCTTTTCTTTTTATCAGTCTTCATGTGATTGAAATGGCATGAAAATCTGGTTATTTTTTAATCTTTCCCTAAGATAGAAATAACAAGGCTTTTTTCTTTCTCTTTCTTCCCTCTTTGAGAGGAGCAGAAAATTAAAAAAAAGAATTATAGAATATTAGGAGTAGGAGAAATTGTGATTGTCTTTTAATAAGTCTTATTTATTTCAACAATTTAAGGCTAGTTGGTAGACCAATAGCTTTCTATGACTTCATATTTGCCTTTTCTTTTTATAAAATAATGCCTACAAATGAATTCATATCTTTCTATAATTGTGATTTTTCTAATTTTGCCTTTCTTCACTGATAGCAACTAAGATTTGAAAAATATTTTAAAGGTATTATAAAAATAGCACTTAGCACAATGCTTACTATTTAAAATTGCTTATGGACTTAGCTCCTTTAAGTCTTCCAGGAATCCTATGACATAAATCTTATGAGTATTGTTCTATACAATTAATTTATGAGAAAACCAGACTTAGAAAGATTAAGGGACTTGCCCACAATCCCTCAGCTAGTATATTCAAGGTAGAATTTAATCCTAGATGTGGTATTAGAACAAAGTTTCTTATAGTGTGGGTCAGGACCTCATAGGGAGTTATATAATAATATAGTAGACATGAAAAAGTTGTGTTTTTAATACACTGAGCTACACTTTCTCTTTGATTATTGTTTTCTTGTTTACTTTATAATTTAAAAAAATTTATATTATGGTGCCATTATTAGAATTAAGCTTGAAGGTGATCTCATTTCTATGGGACGAGCAAAGTTATATAACCAAAAGCATATGTTATTACTGAACCTTGGGGAAAAAAAAACCTTTAAAAAATCATGAATCTTTTTTCTCTAACATTTCCTCAAGTCATAAGAACATAGAGGTACTGCTAGTTGGATTACAAACTCCTTAAGGATAGGAGCTGTTTTTTAAATTTATTTATTTATTTAATTTTGGGGGGAGGTAATTAAGGTTAAGTGACTTGCCCAGGGTCACACAGCTAGTAAGTATTAAGTGTCTGAGATCAGATTTGAACTCAAATCCTCCTGACTTCAGGCCTGGTGTTCTATCCACTGCATCACTAGCTGCCCCTATTTTCTTTATATCTTCAATTCTTATCACAATGCTTGGCAAACAGAGAGTCCTTTACAAATCCTTTTTGACTTGTTGACTTAAAATATAATCTTATAATAAAATATATTGTGGAACTCAAAGTGTGAAGTCATACAATTCCAGATGGGACTATATCTAATATTTGAAAAATCTTGGCTGTGACAGTTGGACCTTTATATTTTCATTCTTTTAGCAATCACTTAAGTATCTAATTTTATATATGTTCATGGTATTCTGACAAGTGCTGAAAAAGATGACAAAGTTTAGCCTATTTAGAACTAAGGTCTTTATAAGGCATAAGCTCTAGGAGAGGGTAGAAGTCACACATAATTATGTTACTATGCATGAAGATCTGTACCTGTGCAATGAATATAACTTAAATCTTGAAGCATCTGTGATACTTTTTATATGTAATTTCCTTTTACCTGAAAGGTGTTATTTTTATTTTTTGTTCAATTTCTAACCAGAGTTACTATAGCTTAAGCATATTTTCTCTATATCAGGGTTCTTTTGTCCACTGGTGATTCCTTTTAGTCCAAGAAATTTTTACACCATTCCAAGTATATAGTTATATAAAATATACAAATAAAACATTTAATGGTAGTAAATCATAAATAAATTTATTTTAAAACAATTCTTTGGTATACATATATATATATTTTAATCATTTATTAAAGACAAAACTAAATTTGCATACTAATGAAATGGATGTGTCTGTTTATTTTTAAGAATTTAAAGAATTAAATCCTGGCAGAATATTTGATACCTTTTACTGTTACCAAATTTTTCATGACTACCATATTCAGTTACATAATTCCACATGGGGTCCTGATCCACAGTATAAGAAACTTTGTTTTAAGCAAGCTCTTCTGATAGGTTCTACCCACCTTTTTTCATTTCTACTGGAATGTTCCTAGAGTCCCAGGGCAGGATTAAATGCTAATGTACAGCTTTTCAGGCCAGTTAACTTCTGAGACAGACTATGTCTTGTATTTTAGACAATTTCTTTCCTAAATCTTTTTGTTGTCTTTGCTCACTTTTTTAGTCCTGTCCAACTTTTTGTGACTATATTTGGGGTTTTCTTGTAAAAGATCCTAGAGTGGTTTGCCATTTTTTTTCCAGATTATTTTACAGGTGAGGAAACTGAGGCAAATAGTGTTAAGTAACTTGTTCAGGGACACAGAGCTAGTAAATGTTTCAGGTTAGATTTGAACTTTTGAAGATGAGTTTTTCTGATCCTGATCCCAGACCCAATCTCTTCCCACTGAACTACCTCATTGTATGCAGTGTTGAGGGAGCACTAGCATCTCTGATGTGAGAGTTTGCTGAACCCCTTTTAGGGCTGCTCCTCCACCTTTAGTGTCCACTTTTCACTCAACTCTCACCTATAGCTCCAAGAAGATTTAGTAGGTGCACTAAACACCTCAGCAATAGATGGGGTAATCTGGAGGTAGGCTGATAGTTTACCCCAAGCATTTGAAGATTTTCTCCAGCAGCAAATGAGAACGATTTGTTCCATTGGCCATGAAGATAGCTGAAGCCGGCTTTGTGGAGTGCATAAAGCTCAGTCAGAATCCAGGACAACAAGTCATCCACTGTGTACTGGGCCATCACCAATTGACTTTTGTCTTACCACTGGACTTTGATGACTTCGGAAGAGAGAGGGAGAATGATGACTTTGTGCAATTTTATTTCACTTAAATCCTATTTATGCATAAATAAAAATATCACCTATGAAGTCATTGATCTTTGAAAATGAAGGATGGACAAAATTTTTTTTTACTGAGTTCAATTTGGTTTATCTGGCATGTTAGTGTTAATTTTTTTAAAGGTGTTGAATTCTTACATTAAACTGGGATCTTTGAGAGGATTTGAGTCCTTTGCAATGTTTCATATATAAACTTTTCTTTTTAGTTTGCTATCAAAATAAATGTCAAATTAGCAACAACTGAATGCCTCTCAAAGAGGAGGAGGTTTGCACATGTAAGAGTGAGTCATTTAATTTGGTTTCTGACTTTTTCCTTTGTTATTACTGTGGCAAATGTTTTATCATAATTTTTGTTCAGACTTCAGAAGAGGTGTAATATAGTTTATTTAAAATATTTAAATATAACTTGAACATACCACCTTGTAATTGTACAGCTGCTTATGGTTTCTGGAAGATGACATTATTAAAAAACAGAGAAATTTAGTGAAGCTTAAAATATTAACAAAATATTTCAATAGAATTTCATGTCACGCTAATCAGGAATTCAGAAGTTGAATGATGACTAGACATGGATGAATTGGGGATGACTTGCTCTCTGGCAGCCTGTGATTTAGTATCATAATACTGGGAAGTTAAGAGGGATAATATTAAATAGCAACAGTTCTGCTAAAGATGGCAATTGATTAAAAGATTAGAGCACTTACTTTGGGATGGCTATTCTCTGGTCATATAGTGAGGCTCTGAAATAGTGACCTACATAGTGATGGCAGGGTTTCTACCTTCACGATGTGATCAGTTAGGGTCAGTGTGCTTAAACCAAAAGACAATATCATCAGTGCCTTTTCTCCTAATTCTGTTCTTAAGGGACTAAGTAAAATCCCTTTATTTTCTATTCCAAATTATAGTTTTTTAAATACCTGAAGCCAGCTATCATGAAATTCCTAAAGTCTTCTCTTCTATAGATAAACCACCCTCAATGTTTTTCAACTGATCTCACGGGAATTCTCATTTCAAATAATGAAACTGATGCCTTTTTTCTGTGGAAGCTCTTATACACTCTCCTCCATAAGGAGGGCACAATAGGGGGGTTGACATATTCTTTGCTGCCATTTTAAGGCTTTCTTTTACTATTGTGAAAAATATATCTTATTCTTTCAAATTTATGCCATAGCACTTATACCTCAATTTCTTTATGCCTTTTCTCCACCCTCAATATTGAGCATACTGGCTCTGAATCCAGAAAACCAGGGTTCAAACCTTGATTCTGATGCTTAGTAGAACTCACATATATTAATTAACCTTTCTAAGTCTCTTAACCTTCCTAAAAAAGGACTGGGTTAGATGAGCCCTAGTTTCCTTAAAGCTCTGATTCTGTGATTCTTTCTGTGTTACCTTCCAATTTTCACATCCTTTCCCCCATGCTTGTTTCCTATTATTACCTTATCTTCATCCTATTATCTATTGACCTCCAGGTCAATTTTTTTCCTTCAACCTAAGTAATTTCAGCAATTGGTTCATGGACTTTTTTTTTTAAACCTTGCCCTGTTGTCATCTTCAGTGATTTCATTGTTATCTTGGTCACTCTTTTAATAATCTTGCTTCATAGTTCCTTGACTTTAACTCCACTGACTTCTATCTTTGTTCCCTCTGCAGTTACTCACCAGCACAGGCACACTCTAGATATGATTCTCAAATGACATTGTTACATCACTTTCAAAATGTTGAACTCTGAAATTCTCCACTGTGACCTCAATAATGCCTTCTACTTTTTCAGATCTCTATACTTCCTTATTCTTTTCATCTTTATTATCACCTATGGTCTCCCAATTCTCCTTATCTTCCCAGTTTATTACATCTGACTTCACTAATCTCCTTACCCATCCTAGATCCTACTATAAAATCACCCTTGATTTTCTTGCTTTTACTTATCTGCAAGCCTGAGTAACATCTGTCAATCACTTTTCAAAGGGATAGTTATTCCTTTTATCCCATCTGTTTCTTTTCTTTTCTTCTTCTTCTTTTTTTTTTTGCTGAGGCAATTGAGGTTAAGTGACTTGCCCAGGGTCATACAGTTAGGGAATGTTAAGTGTCTGAGACCAGATTTGAACTCAGGTCCTCCTGACTTCAGGGCTGGTGCTCTATCCACTGTGCCACCTACCTGCCCCCCATCTGTTTCTTTTCAACAAGGCATGTGGAGAGAAGTAGCATAGTACAGAGGAAAGAGAGTCAGTCAGTGAATCAGGAAGGACTGTGTTCAAGTTCTTCCTCTGACATATATATTGGTTTTGAATCTCTGGACATGTATGTCATCTAATTTCTTAGCACCCCAGGGAAATTTCTCAGACTATAAATTTTAGGAAATGCTCATATTTGCTTTGGTAGAGAAAATCTTTGGTAATTCTCTATATGAATGATATTACAAGTTTCTTAAGTACATGTTTTTGCTAGTACATACACCAATAAATGTGTACTCATACTGTTCTCAAATATATTCCAATCACGAACCACATCTTCCATCAAGTCTCAGTGATAACTATGAGGTTGAATTACCTCCTTAACCTAAAACTTTATATTAAGTTTATTACCCATTCTTCTTATATTTGTATATAGACATTTGAAACAATGAGTTTTCTTGTTGCCTCTAATCTTGTATGTTGTCTCTTGTCAATTATTGTTCTTCATCACTGATGGTTTGTCTGTGGTGTGTGTATGAATACTTGTAGTAATTCACTTGGTGGACACTTGGTTGTTTTCTTCTTGCTTTCTATCTCTAATTCTAAGTCTTCTTGGTAAGATTCAGATACCCAGGAAACTAGACATTTTCTAGCTCTTTTTTTGGATGTTCTCTATTCTTGACCAAAAGCTCATTCTATTCAGGCATTTGGCAATCGAAATTCTCAGACTCATTTAATTGACTAGTCACTTTCCAAATCTACCTTTTAGTATTAGTGACAAAACGATCTCACTCCCAAAGATGTTCAGATTCTCATCTCACACCTGTCAATTTTTAGCAATATAGTCTGAGCTCCTTTGGTTTAAACCAGGTGACATCTTTGACTGTTAAAATGAAAACATTTCTGAAAATGGTAACATATTAATCAATTTCAATCATTTATTGTTTAATCATTTTCATTTAATTAATTTAATTTTAAAAGTTTGCATTAATTTAAAATTTAAAATTTAATTAATATTTAATTATTAATTTTTTTCAAATTTTAGAGAAATAAACAATCTCAGGAATCATCTAATGCAATCCCCTCATATTACAAACTCTTGCATATGAATAATGTTTTTGTATCTTTTAGCACATTTTTATGCTTTAGAAAGCATGAAGAAATGAGACTCTTGAGCCAGGGAAGGGCTCTAGAAAGGTCTTCTTATCAGGTTTCCCAAATAGTGTAATATATTTTCTTACAAATAGTTCTTTCTCTTTTTCCTCTCTGTGACCTTTTCTTCTCTCTGAAGAATACTTCCTTTCCCCCATTTTTTTTTTTTTGGAGTTGGGTAAGGAATGATAGAGAGGAGAGGGAGCAAATATTTATGATGATCTGCATGTGATCAGAATCAACTGATTTTTTCAAAATGTTACTTTTGTCCTAGAGTTAAAAATATTTGTCAACTAATGATGAAGCTGTCAAATGAAGATGCTTGGGGGATTGTTTTTTTTTTTTTTTTTTGCTTGTTTTGTTAAGTCTGAAAGCATCAGTATGGAATGGGGAGTGAACATGATTAATCTCTTATAGCACTTAGAAATACATTTATTCAGTATAATTAACAGTCCAAAGGCTGCTATTGTAGAAGACCTATAAACAAAACCAGAAAGGGAAAATTGAACAAGATGAAGCTCTCCATGATACAACAGAATGTTATTTTAAGAGCAGAAAATAAAACATGATTGAAGAGAACAATTTTAAACTTGCCTAACTATTTCACAGAATTTCAGAATTTGAAGGGACTTCAGCAACCCTTGTTTGTGGTCTTATAGTAAATACTATATAAATTAAGGCCTTATGCATATATATGTATATATATGTGTATATATATACATATATATATATATAAACATACTGTATGCATATACATGAATGTTTCTTCAAGGTAATAGGTTTTTCTTTGAATGAATATCAGCAATGTAGAGTGCTTCCTAGAGTATTGAAACATTAAATAACTTGCAAAGGATCATATATCTAGTATTTGTGTCTGAAGTAGGACTACCAAGTCTTGACTCTGAAGCCTGTCCTCTGTCCATTACATTGTGCACTCTTGAATTGTGTATTATCTTTCAGAATAAATGGCAATAAATTGCACATTATAAAATAACTAAAAATCATATTTATTTTGTCTTTTGTTTTTCATTTAGCTCAAAACAAAATCTAAACAAATGTATCTTACATAAATAGGGATAAATGCTGAAGCTGCAGGGAATTTTACTGCCATTTTATACTCTGTATAATGACTTCTATTCTGCATTTGAACATTATTTATTGGAATATTTTTCCTTATTGAAAATGATTTTCATTTCACCTTTCATACCAATACCATCTTTTCTATTCCAGCTGTTCATATCCTCCCATTTAGAGCTTCACTGGGTTGTAAATGCTGGATAAAATTCCCATATTGGAGATGAAATGCATTATGTCTTCTTTAATTGAAGAAGCTATTTTGGAATGAAGCCATTTAACTCTGAAATAAACATGTATTAAAATACCAAGGCATCATGGGGAAGGTTAAGGATGGTTGGAGTTAGAGAATTTCGTTGGAAAATATGAGCTTTTGAGTCAGGTATTTATTATCAGAGTGGCATATTTTGCATATATTTTAAGAAAACATTTTATATTTAACCATAAAAAGATTTCATGATGATAAATATCATACAATAATAACTAATAATAATAACCTAATAACAAATAGTATTTCTTTACATGCCTCTTTGGTAATCCACAAATGCCTGTGTTTTGTGGCAGAAATTATGTTGAGTATTTTTCTTTTAGTAATTGCTTTATGTCGTACCACTAATAATTACTCCATGATATCTCTAGACTTAATAACGTCCACTGCCCAGCTCATCATCATAGTGTGGATTTCTTTAATCAGTGAGTATCAACAAATATTTATCAAGTACTTCCTTTGTGCCTGTTATTATGCTAAGCACTGAGAAATATAGGAACAAAAGAGGAAATATCAACAACTGGCATATTGAAATATTCAATATGTTCAGGCTGCAACACAAAACACTGTGTATCATTGGGTTTGAGGGAGGAAAAAGATCCTTGCTTCTGGGTTATAAAACTTTCTCATTTTTAAATGGTTCATTTTATTCCTAAAAATGTTTAGTCACTGATAATTCTATATCTTTTTGGTAAAATTCTAGTTGGAGATGGAGCAAAGTTCTGTGATTCTGTTTAAGGGAAGAAAATTATAATCTCTTTTAAGTAAGGAATGACATTAAACATCATTCCTACTTAGTAAATGCTCAAAAATAATTCACATTCATTATTAAGCATAGATTCTATGTGAGGTACTAGTTTAAGTATTGAGTTTACAAACACAGGAGTATAACAATTTTCAGTAAGCTTACATTCTGCTTCGGAGGCAGGGGGAGATTTCCAAGGAAAACATCACACAAATATATCACAAAGAAAATTATATTCAGAGAAAATGCTGGGGAATCTAAGGTAAAACTTCATGGAGTAAGTAGCATTTAAACTAAAACTTAAAGGAAGAGAAGGATTTTGAAAAGCAGAGATAAAGAGGGGAGTATGTTTTTAGGCACAGGAAATGGTTTGTGCAAATTCATTGAGCTGGAAGATGATGGCACCACAACCTTGGGGAGTACATAGCACTCTAATTTTGTTAGAACGTAGAGTTCTTAGAGGTACAATGAGCCTGGGAAATTATGTGGGAGCCAGATTGTGTAGGAGCTATTCAATTTAAGACTGCAAAGTTTGAATCTTATAAATAGGAACCAGTAAAAGTTTTTGAGAAGTAGAGTGACATGGTATAAAATGAACTTAAATTCAGAAGGTAATTTTGAGAAAGGAATGAGAAGAAATAAGAAGTAAGAAGCCATTTAAATATTCAGTTTTGAAAAGTCTCCTGTAACTCTTTCAAATCCTTATGAGTTCACTGTGGCTTTTAAAATAACTATCTCATTTATTCTTTTGGACTAGTTAACCAGTTCCACCATACTCCTTCCTCTCCTATCTTGTTTCCAGACTTCAAAATCTTAATAATAATTACTTACAGTTGTATAACAGAATATACTTTATAATCACATTTTCACATATGTTAACTCATTTGATCTGAACAGCAATGCTCTAAGGGAGGTAGGTTGTTTATTATAAATCTTTATTATACAGAGAAGAAAGCGGAGGCCTAGACAAGTTAAATGATTTGTTCAAAATTCTTATTAAGCAATAAACATGGAATTTGCATATAGATCCTTATACAAGTTAATGCTTTTCCCATTTCTTTATCATGTCAAAGTCTACAAAGTATGTTAGGGGAAATTAATTTGTTGGCAGAATTTTTGGAGTGTCAGATTATTGTTTTTTATTTCTTATTAGCCAAAAAGGTTAATTTTTGTCCACTTCATTGTCCTCAGGAAAATCTGAAATGAATCTTTCAGCTCTGCTTGTAGCAAATAATTTTATTAAAAAAACACACACATAATATTATCATGTAGCATTAATTTTTGCTAACATCTTGAGCTAGAAGTTTTGTAGTTAATTCTTAAATAAATCTTTCAGCTCTGTTTGTAGCACTTAGTTAAAAAATTCACATGGTATTATCATGCAACATATATTGCTAACATCTTGGGCCAGTATCTTTCTAGAGGCCGTTATTCCCTGCTATGTGTTAAGGTGTTAAAATAATTACTGGTGAACTATTACTCCTTTGAAGTATTTTGATTTTAAAATGTGATTATATTATAAGAGGAAATGGAGAAAATTAACAATTAGGAAGAAGGCTAGTTTTCTTTAAGTTTTGCTATTGTTTGTTGTCCTTTATGGTCTAAGAGAAACAAAATGATATTATGTCAAACTGAAGGTACGGTGTGGTCGACTGTGGCTTATCAGATAAGCTTTGAAGGATCCACTATGCGCCAGTCACAAATAATGTATATTGTAATATTAGGTATTAAGTTAGTTTTGTTTCTATGTTAGATATAGCAAAGACTCAAAAATGAAATATTACTCCTCTAAAGTTCTAAAATGCAGCTATTAATCACGTCAACTTTTCATGAATACATTTTATAATATAATTTTTGAAAGTGAAAATTTGCACTGAGCAATCCTATGAATCTATAGGAATATGGTAGTCATTGGATTTAATAGATTATGAATATTTTGTTTGCTGCTTTCTTATGAGTGCTTTTCAAGACAGTCTAGGAAATATATGAAAATATATATTGTTAGACTTTTCTTTGGGTGAATAAAGTAGTATTTTGACTATATTTTGGTGTTTGAACTTAATTTCTTTTTTTTCCTGCATGTTTCCTTTATTTCATAATGCTCATATACTTCAGATAGGAGAAATCATCATGTTAGATGAGTTGTGCTGTATTTTGAAAATGCTAATATTGTACTAATATGTAGGGGAAAATTATACAAATACTATGAAGATATCTATATTATGTCAAATAGGTTGATTAGAAAAGCAGATAATTTCTCTATAATAAAAAAAACAAATTTTTAGCCTTTCAATAAAAATAAAATATTTGATAACAATCAGAATTAGTTAAGAAATTGTCATTTTTTTCTATTTGTGCCTCATTAATATTTCTTTTAAAATATCACTGGAAATTTTTAACATTTCACCATAGAAATAATTATTTATATTTGTTTAAAAACCAAAAGTATTGATTAAGCATTTACTATGTACCAGATATTATGCAAAGTGCTGAAAGTAAAAACATGTGTCATCATATCAATGTTTTATTTACACCCCAGAAGTGCCTTATTGGAAAAAAAGCTTTTAAATTAATTTTTATTCTAGTTAGTTGATATTTATGTCATAATTCTCCATCCCTCAGCTTGAAAAAAATTTTCTTATACATAATCATTCCAAATCTCTCTTTCCTTATGTGACTAAATTCCTTGAAAAAACTATCCACAATAGATGCCTACACTTTCTTTCCTCTTACTCTTTTCTTAACTTAATAGAGGGAAGACAGCATAAATGAGATTGAGAAAGACTTTCTTTAGAAGATATTTTGGTTGGCACTTGAAAGTCATAGGAGAAGATGATGAGGGAGGGCATTATAAGGATGGAATATATCACAAACAAGAGATCATCTTATGAAAAGAATAGCCAGGAGGTCAGTTTGCTTGCTTTCTAGCCTGTCTTCTGATTTTATATCTCTACCAAAACTGTTTTATTTGAAGTTACAAATGGTTTGCTAATCACAAATTCAGTGGCCTTTTCTCAGTTTTTATCCTTCTTGACCTTTTTGCAGCATTGAGCACTCTAGATCACTTTCTTCTCCTTGATACTTTTTTTTTCTCTTTAATTTTTCTTGGCACTATTCTCTGTTTATTTTTCCCCTATCTGTCGAACAATATTCAGTCTTTGGTAAAGGTGGATATCCCATAGAAGTTCTCTCCTGGGTTTTCTTCTGATCTCCCTCTATAATTCCTACTTGGTGATCTCATCAGCTATGCTGTTGATTCTCAAATCTGACAATGTTATACTAAATTCTTGGCTGACCATCAGTCTTAGAATTTTGATTGCCTTTCAGACACCTCAAACTGGATGTCCAGTAGACATTCAATATGTCCCAAACTTAACTCATTGTGTTTTACCCCCAAATCCTCTCCTCTACCTAACTTTTGTATCACTGTTGAGTAAACTGCCATCTTCCAGTCACTGAGGCTCTCAACTTAGAGATTACTCTTTACTCCTTATTCTTGCCATCCCATCCCATAGCCAAATTATTTCCAAGGCCTATTGATTTTACCTTTATATAACATCTCTCGAATATACCCAACTCTTGCTTCTTATACTACCAGCATCCTACTATAGGCACTCAGAGTATTACATTAATCAGCTTCTTAATTTCCCAGTCATAAGTCATTTTACACTCAGCTACAGAAGGGTGTCCTAAAATACAGGTTTGACCCTGTCATCCTTCTACTCAATAAATTGCTTTGGCTTCCTATCACCTCCTAGTTTAAATAAAAAAATTCTCTGTTTGGCATTCAAAGCCCTTAGTAACCTTGCCACCCTTCACCTTTCCAGTCTTCTTACATTTTATTCCCTTACATGTACTCTGAGATCTAACAACCCTGTTCTCTAGCTTTTTTTTCATAAGACATTCTATTTCCTAGCTGGACAGTATCAGTCACCGAGGCATACCTCCTCATCTTCTCCTATGACTTTCTATAAATGTCAATTCAAATCTTAACTTCTACAAAAAGCCTTTCCCAATTTCTCTTAATGCAAATGTCTTCCCACTATCATTTACCTCCAAGTCATCCTGTTCTCTTCTTGCACATAATTGTTTTCTTGTTATATCCCCCAAAAGACTGCAAGTTCCTTGAGAATAGAGACTGTCTTGTCTTTTTTGTATTCCCAGGATTTAGGACAGTGCCTGATATTTATAGAAGGTACTTAATAAATGTCTATTGACTGACAAATTATGACACTGGTTAAGGATAATAAAAATGGAAAATATGGTTATTTTGCATCATTTAATAATAAACTCATTATTGCAATTTATTTAGCACATAAAGATCAATTATTTGTTAGCTAAAATAAATCAGGTGACTTTTTTATTTCATTTTACAAGCATAAAAACAAATTTAATGAGTTCTGCTTTCTAGTCTTCTTTTTAGGATTTAATTCTTTCCATCTTTTCTCTGCTTATACTATTATTGAACTTAGTATTTATGGTTGAATTAAGTGAACTTTGATGAAGGCAAATATTTGTATTTTTCTATACTGTATAAATGTCAATTGTTAATAGGGTTGGTGTGGCTAAGGAATTAAGATTTTGACTCAAGACAAAGGGATAGGACTTTTATAATACTCCTCATTGAGATGATTCTTCATTTTATTTTGCTTTAGGATTGTGATTTCCTACCTGATTTTCAAAGTCTTTTCCTCAGCTTTCTAAAACTACTCCCATTTTCTTTTTAAAATTCTCTTCTATTGCTTTCATAAGTTGCAAACTCACTTATTAATCTTTCATCCCATTCCAGTTTTCCCTTTGAACCTAGGAAAAAAGCATCCTCTTCAAACTAAATAGCCAAACCTTCTTTTAAATAGCAACAGAAATCTTTTAAACAAAGATTCCACTGACTCATCCAGAAAAAAGAGCAAAATTTCCCTGTATTCTCCTCAACCTGAAATTCTCAGCTATCATTCCATTTGCTATTCTGTTATTATTTACTATGTTTGCTATCTATGTTCACTTTGTCCATCATACTTCTTATTCAATGTAAGTTCTGAACTTTCTTTGTGGGATATTTAGTTTTTAGGGTCATCAAAATGTGCTTTATAAAAATTAGGTGAACTATCATTTGAGATAGATGAATTATACTTTAATTAGGTGTACATTATTATAGAGCTTTTCTTCCCTTCAAAATAAAAAGAAAGATCTTTTATAACCCTATATCTGTAGATTAAATAGGTTAACTTCTGTCAGTTTAATAATCAGCAACTGTTTCAAAATATCATCATGATATTTTATTAAAAGCTTCCAGAATGTCAGTGATCCATAGACAATGCATTACTATATGTTCCCAACTCTACTTTTCAATTTATGTGCTTGTACTTTTATTATGCTGCAAGCTATTTCCTTGAATATCATCTTCTCCAAAACTTGATTTATAAGCCTTTGCTATTATTATAGTCTTTGGTGCTTGGATGCACATTTAGGCTCCATTGTGTAAAAGTAAATTTCACTTACCCAATTTATTAACTGCTTTGTTACTACATTAGCCACAATTTCTGAGAGATCATTGACTTCAATATCTTTTCACCTTTTGGAATTTCATGTAGTTTAAAAGTATCTTAGGTATATTGTGAATAGAATATTCAATAAGCTACTGAGGCTGAATTTTAAAGAATGAGGCTGTGATGTGCTAGCAGAAGGCAAATAGCTGCAGAAAAGCCTGCCAAAAATAAAGGAATATAATGTTAAAGTGCTTACAAAAATACTGCAGTATTACTTTTTAAAAAGTTGTTTTTTTCAGATATAACATATGCTTCTATATTCATGAATGCTACATTTGAAATTACTTTTGTATTAAAATTTCATTTTAAGGAATAAATGCTTATAGTTTTTAGTGCAGAGTTATCTGAGGTTGGAATAACTCTTGTGAGTTATTAATGTACCTTTCTGTGGTATCTTTAACTGCTACTGAAACACTTTCTAGAAAATAGGAGTAAAGATGATACAGAGGAAGAACCACCATTCTTAAGAAAAGATTGATTCTGGGATAGTGGTGTGTAGGAGATAGACTGTAGGCATGTGTTCAAGAAGAATTAACTTTGAATCTTTCCTTAGACCCTTATTATGAGGAACTCTTGGTCATATAACCTATCTCAGCACCCTGTTTTCTCATCTTTAAAACAGGGATAAGAATAGCACCTGCCCCAAAGGCTTGTTGTGAGAATCAAAGGATATGATAACCTAGAGAATCCCTTGCAAACTTTTAAGACTTATATGAGTTCTGTCTAAGCCTATTATTTGTATTAGTATTAAACTTCTGTGTATCTAAGTGTAAATATTGCTTCTGTTGCCCATGTGATCTTGAGCAAGGCTCACATAACCTGTGAGTCTTTAGTTTCTTTACCTGTAAAATGATGATACTACATTTAATATACTACAATTTCCCATTAAGCTGTACATCAATGAGAGTATGATTTTTACAACACTTTTAGAGTACTCTATCTCAAAGGAAGTCTTTTGAGTGGTAGCCTGGAATCATATATACAGGAAATACTTGCTTTCTTAATTTAAGAAGACCAGAGAACTAGGAAAAATTACACTGATCTTTTAAGAGAATACATTCCAACATTATATTTCATTGTTAAAAATATTGTTATTAACTAGATAGCACAGTGGATAGAGTTCTGGACCTGGATTCATTAAGTTCTGAGATCAAATGTGATTTGAGACACTAGCTATGTGACCCTTGGTGAGTAACTTAATCCTTATCTACCTCAGTTTCCTTAACTGGAAAATAAAGTTTAGTAATAGTATCTAATTCCCAGGGCTTTAAATATATAGATGACAATAATATTTGTAAAAGCCTTTGCATAGTACTTGACATAATAGATGCTTAATTAAAGTTTCTTTACTCTTGCTTTCTTCCTTATCAGAATTCAAGGAACTATGTCAAGTGCTATGATAGGGATAGTTGTAACACTTGCCTATAATGTGGTGCCTGCCTTCAAAGAATTTAGTCTTTATGGTGAGACAAGGCAGAAGTACATAAAAAAAGTAAAATGACAACTTTCAAGCATTTATTAAATGCCTTTTACATTCCAGTTACTGAATTAAATGCTAGGGATGCAGCAACACAAGTGAAATCATTCTTGTTCTCAATGAAAATACAAGAATTTATAAATAAATAAATATATACAAAATAAATAAAAGGTATTTTTTGAGGGATAGTGGTAGTACTATCAGTCAGGTCAAAAATTTAAAAAATAAACAGTACAATATTTAAATAAAAAGATGTGATGTTTAGTACAACATTCATTGCCAAATGATCATTGCTGACTGTGAGGTAGGTTTAGAGGAAGGAAAAGTAATTGTGGAGAAAAGCTTTATGGAATATGGCTTTGAAAAGGTCTTTGATATTGGTAGAATTTTAAAGGTTAAAAAAGTCTCATTAAGGCGTTATAGGTGGGGCAAATGGCCAGTGCAAGATCAAAGATCTTATATTCAGGGAAGGGTGAGAAGAATTTTTGAGCTCCTTGAGTAGTTAAGTAAGAGCCAAGGACAGAAAGTTGCTTTGGTGTCATATTGTGGAGAACCTTTGCAGGTGAGACCAAGCAAGATTTAGACATTTAATTTTGAGCAAGTTTTAAAAATGCCTTTATCATGGGGACTGTGCCTTATTTAATTTGTATTTTTCTAGTGCCCAAGATTGTTTCTTACATATTGTAGGATAGTGAGTATTAAAAAATGTTAAAATTGCATTTCCAAGAATTTACACTGGCAGCAATATTGAAGATTGATGGTGTTGGGGAAACCTAGAAACCCCTTTGTGGGTTAGAGGCTGAATTACATTGATCCTTATCAGAATAGAAAAGATGGAAGGGAAATGTTGGTAAAAGATATTGCAAGGGGAAAATTGAACTAACTAAATTTTTACTCAAGCTCAAGCTTAAATACTTTGACCACATAATGAGAAGACAGGACTCATTGGAAAAGACCTTGATGTTGGAAAAGATTGACGGTAAAAGGGAAAGAGGATGGCAGATATGAGAGGGATAGATAGTGTCATGGAAGTAATGAACATGAGCTTGCACAGAGTTCAGGAAATAGCATAGGATATAGGACCTGGCAAGCTATTGTCCATGAGATCAGAGTTGGTCATGATTGAACAAAAACTTGAATTTATAGCTGTGGACAGAAGAAAAAAAAACAAAAAACTTTGGTTCTGAAATAGCATATACATGTGGTAACCCTTAAATCTGTAAAGTAGTAAATTTTGGATAAATTAGAAGTATCATTTTATGCAGGAGATATTACATTCTTGAAACTTTTTAATTTTGCAAGCTGATAGATATATTCAAATATATAGTTTTGGATAATGTATTCATAATGAGACAACAGCTCAACTCCTCCAGTTACATTTACTACTATAAAATTTAGGAGAGGAATAAACCTTAAGAGATCATCTTATACAACTCCTCCATTTTATAGATTAGCAAACCAAAATCAAAGGATATATATGAGACTTTCTTAAAATCACACAGATAATAAAGTTGCCTAGTTGGATTCAGAACTTGGTTAGACTCTGATTCCAGTATTTTTTCCTTCCACTCTACTTTGTCACTTTCAAACAAAATTATGAAACATTAGTATAAGAAATGTTTTGTAATAGCATTACATTTAGAAATGTAAGATGTCCTGGTATGTTTAAAAGATAAGAAAATAAAGAATATGTTCCCTTAGACCAGAGGTGACCAGTGTTGGTAAAAACCCCACATTGTTATTTTAAAATAACTTCTTAGAAATAAGGCCTTCAAACTGATTTTGTGGTCTGATTTCTGATTATCAAATATTTAAATGAAAAAAATATCCAGTATGATAATTGATGACCTTGTAGAAGTTTTAAGAGAGAAGCTCCAAACTTCATTCTATTTGTGACTCAATTGCCCTTTAACAAGCTGCATTGGGCTTTATCTCATTCTCCTTGAATTCACAAAATGACTAGAATCTCTAAATCTGTCGGTCTGGCACTTTTCCTTAAGCAGTGAAGTTAATTTAAAGTAAATTCATGCAAAATACAATTTAAATAGCACTGAATGCAAGTCTCTCAGGGTTTACTTTACTTTTTATTTACATTCTACTACATTCAAGGATTATTCTAGTCATTATAACTCAGGCACTTTAGGGGAATGTTTATTTCATTTAATTGGAATCTTCTCTGGGAGAGAAATACAAACACATAGGAAAAATATACATAGTGTCTCTAGTTTTAGAAATATAGCTTTGTTAAGCACAATGGATATTATGGGAATAAACAGAAATACTGTGACCTGTTATTTTGGCAAAGCATCTAATTCCTATGTATGCAGGAGGATTTTGGTTGCATTCTGTTCTATCAAGCTAACACCAGCCATTAAATGTAGAACACCTAGAGTGGCAAAGCAAATTAAATATGATTTTTTTATAAGTAAGGATTCTTCTTCCCCAACTCTTACTTTCCTTTTGAAGAAAAATGATAGAAAATGTTATATAAAGCTATTACATTCATGTCTGACATGCCACAATGTAAGAAGAGAAATCACTGTAAATTGAAGATGAAAAATAAAATTTGAATTGACAAGGTTGGAATCTCATAAAATTGTCTGTCAAACTATAGGGAAGAAGAGAAACTTGTATTATGAAGAGGTTTCTTGAGATAGTCTATTTCTCATTTTCCTTTCCACTTTGCTTGATATGCTGTGATGTCAACTTTTTTTTTTTTTTTTTTTTGCGTTAAATATGTGGGATCTCAGGATCACAGAACTGAAGCTGGAAGGAAATCAAGAGCTTCTCTCTCTTTTTATAGATGAAGAAAATAAGGCCCAATGTTTAAACATGGTCAAAGTTATACAGATAGGAAATATTTGTGGCTAATTTAAACCCAGGCCCATGCTATGGTTAACTTTTTTTTTTTGCTGAGACAATTGGGGTTAAATGACTTGTCTAGGGTCACACAGCTAGGCAGTATTAAGTGTCTGAGGCTAGATTTGAACTCAGGTCCTCCTGACTTCAGGGCTGGTGCTCTATCCACTGTGCCACCTAGATGCCCCTTATGGTTAGCATTTTAATAATAGCATTTTATCATTTTATTTCATTCAGAATATTGTTTAATTGTGAAATAGAAATTGGAGGAAATGTTAAACTTTTATTTACTTATTTTAAAAATGTGAACTCTGTCTCCATTAAATTTTCATTCTGTTGATCATTATAGTCAAAAGGTAATTGTGAGTTCTCAAAAAATTTATCAGTGGAGTGTGAACTTTGGTAGGTTCCACTAAACAAAGCTTCATATTAGGATCCTTTTTTTAGGATTTTTTTGAGGATAAAAATAAGCACAAACACAGTAGTTTTCTATATTCAGCTTGATGATGAATTTTTTGGCCTTAGAAACAGATAAAACTGCCTACTAAAGCTTGAGGAGGAGAGGTTATGCTTAGCATAGTGGAAGCAATGAATTTTAGATTCTTAAAAGGGTTGAATAGTAACTTTTCAGCATTGCAATAGACCTCGATTATAGAATACTTCTTCAAGGCATGTGATCCCATTAGTCTGAGGATGCTCTCCAGTTATATAAATGAAAACCTCTTTATAAGTTAGTAAATAGTCTTTAAGTTGCTATGAACAAAAATTTCATCACCTGGCAGCCAAACCAGTGATCTTTCAAACTTAGTGATGTTTAGATGACACAGGTTTACATCGCCAGACCCATAGTAAAAAGTATCAGAACTTGGCAACACCTGCCAGTATTTGTTTTTTGGAGCAACCTTTGAAACAAGAATGTAGAGTCATTCCCACACCATAATAAAGGATTGGAGTAAAGCTTTTTTGAAGTTTTAGAATGCAGTTTGAAATTTATACTAATACTTTCTTAAATATAAATCACATAAACCTTTTTTTTTAATCACCGTTCACTTTTTTTACACCTCTCTTTCTACCCCCTCACACTTATGTTTAAATTGGTGATGTCACAAAGGGACATTTTGCTATTCAGAAATATTTTTAACTTTTGCCATTGACTAATGACTTTACTAAGTAATTTTGATAATTTACTCTTTTCACCAAAGCTATCTGTGATCATATAAAGAAATGCTCCAAATTACTATTGATTAAAGAAATATAGATTAAAACAACTTCAAGATACCACTTCACACCTATCAGCCCATCTAATTTGATAGAAAAAGAAAATGATGAATGTTGGACAGGATGTGAGAGAACTGGTATGCTAACACATTGTTGGTGGAGCTGTGAACTCAACCAATTATTCTGGAGAACAATTTGGAATTATGCCCAAAGACAAGCAAACTATGTGTATCCTTTGATCCAGTAATTCTACTATTAGTTTTGTGTCCCCTAAAGGTCACAAAATAGGGAAAATGATATGCATGTATTTTGTGATTGGTCCAGTGATTAATTTTCAGGAAATTCCTTTAATGTGTCCCAAAATGGCCAAATTATTCTTCTAGAACTAACAGATTTTCATCTCTGGATATCTAGTTGTTTTGGCCAAGTTATAAACCCAAAGCATCCCAGATTGAATTCTTTGTGTGTCTATATAGAAAAACATACTTATTCTTTGGAGTTCTGGTTATTGTACAAAGTGGTAAAAAGGTTATTGCCAGTGACTTCCTATTCAGATGGAAGGATGCTACAGCTTCTCCTTAGTTCTTAAAATTCTTGTATCACTTTAGGCTGTAGGTAAGCTCCCTATCCCTAAAAAAGCCAAATTCTAGTTGACAAAAGGTTGGTCATGCTATTTATATGATTTCTATTGCTAGTCGATATTCTGAGTAGAATGAAGAAAAGAATTATTTAAGAAACATTTATTAAGCACAAATACTATGCATTTGAAATTATGGAAGTATACAATCAAATTATTTTGTAATACTGGTGATATATGCCTAAGAGGAAAGCTTAATTTTCCCAATTCTGGGTCAATAGAGAATGGCATTCAATGGAAGAATGACTAAAGACACATGGAGAGTTACAAATGACTTCATAATGCTTAAAATGTGTTGATATCTCCCAAAGAATATATTGTTTAAAAGTTTTTAGGAAGTATTCACCCTTGAGTGAATCTGAAATCTTACTGTTGTTGACATATTAAAATTGCACATTCAGATTTAATCACTAAGATTGCAGGAACATAGTACATTAGGTGTCAGAAACATTTTCTTTTTTTTTTAGAATTAAGGTGTCAGAAACATTTTCTTAATTCTATTAATATTCATATACAAGTTTCAATTAATACCTACAACTTCACTTTTCTTTTTCTCTTTAGAGACACACATTATGCATTAGCATCAAAGGGATCTGCTTTATATTTTTTTTAGTAAGGCAGAAAGCAAGGTTGCTGTGCCTAGAATGTACACCCTTCTGTGAATTCTTCCCTTCCTCAAAGTCTCAACTCCAGTGCCCATATTTATCAGAGGAGAGACTTGAACTCCTGTCTTCCTGACTGTAAGGCTCACTTTCTGTCTCTATTGTGCATATTGCTTTTTGCATTTGCATATGTTGATAAATTCTGATTTTTAACCTATCTTATTTGATTAATAATAATGATAGTTAACATTTATCTAGCACTTTAATGTTTGTAAAACGCTTTGCATATATTCAGCACAGTTGAGCCTACATATAACTATATACTATATATAACTATATAACTATCGGCTATATCACTGCAACACTGTGTAGTATATGGTATTATAATTCTCATTTTATAGATAAGGAAATGAGACAGAGAGAAAATAAGTGACCTGCCCAGCTAATCCGTATATATATGGATTCAAATTTATCTCTTTTTGACTCAAAATCCAGTACTTTCTATTGTTATCCAATTGCCTCAATAGTACCCAAAGGTGATTTTCATAAGAGAGTGTGAATATAACACTGCAATTCCAGCATATGCTTTTAGATAATAAGCTTGTCAAGTGGCCACGAGTAATGTGGATTATTATTGAAATCCCAGTTTACAATTCTTTTCTTGTGTTTGCATCTTGGAGGACATAAAAATCCTACTCTCCCTGAATTTTGTAACTTTGCTCCTTGAGTTTTTGAGATGTTAGAGAAATGTGACAAACTTGTTTTGGCAAGAAAGCAATAATAAATAAAGCATAAATAAATAAATAAAGGTTTAAAAAAAGTTTTTTATTTGGGTTTTGCTTTTGCTTTCTACTTTCTTACTTCTTGTCAATATGTCTCCTGGTATCCCAGTTGCTGATTCCAGACGAACTTCTGGGCTCACTTCTTATTTGTTTTCAGACCCATTAGAAGTGATCCCAAAAGTTAAACTTCAGCTGAAATGAAGATTAAAAACTTAATCACAAATTTAGTTGAAGGAAAGGAAAAATATATATAACTAGTGCATGAAAAGAAGCATCTAGGTCTCCAGGACATTGAGATAAAGGAAACTTTTGTCCAGAAAGCAAGAGACATCATACAGAATGAAGAGCATTTCTCAATTTTTTTGCTCAATGAAATTTTTAGATCAGTGGTCTTCAAAAAGGAAAATTATGTAGACTTAGATATAGTGGTGCATGTCCTAAGGGTTAATTGAATAGCAATAGATGATGGAAAATGGCTAGAATCATATCCTCCCAAATTGTGGATTTGTCTCCCGATACAATTGCACTCAATTCTTCACTATTATCACTTAGTCAGTCTTTTAATCTGCCCCTTTCCACTCCTGGCCTGCCTTGACTATCCCAGGAATGCGTGCTTTGGAGATTTTTACTGTTTTAAGATGAAGCAGTGAGGTAGTGCTGTAGATATACACTGGGATTGGAATCAGGAAAATTAATTTTCCTGAATTCAAATCCAACCTCAGACACTAACTTGTGTGATCCTGGGCAAGTCACTTGATCTGTTTACCTTAGTTTCCTCATCTGTAAAATAAGTTGGAGAAGGAAATGGCAAATCATTTCAGTATCTTTGCCAAGAAACCCCCAAATGGAGCCATGAATAGTCAGACCTGACTGAAAAAGCAATTAAAACCAGAATCACCTAAAGGCAACCTAAGAACACACAGCAACTGCATAGGAAAAAATTTCTCTTCATTTCTGTAGGAATGTTATCTTGGGACAAAGAAAAACATTTAAGAAAAGTTCATTGATGTAACTACCTAAATTAATGGTGTATTCCATTTTCCAAGTCTGTAGTCCTTACCTTTCTTCAATAGAAGGAAAATAGGTTTTATTATTAGCTCCTTGGCCTGAGATTGCTCATTAGAGTTAATCATATTTTGATCTTTTAAAAAAATTACTGTCATTAATCCACTTTCTTTTCTGCATCACTTCATACAGTTCTTCCCTAATGTTTCAGAAGTCCTCCAATTTGCTGTTTCTTAAGATGCAGTAACATGCTATTCAATGAAGGAAATCATTGAATACCTAACTGAATCATTTTCAGCTGACTGGCAACCACAAAGTACTACTCTATATATTTTCTTATCTTAAAATCTGGCTTTTTGTCACTAAACTACTTCTTGGGGCTATATGCCTATTAATGGCCATCCACGATTAGTGTTTTCCAGTATCTCTCACTTACTCTATGTATAACTTGTAGATTATTTCCATGACATCCCATCTACCCCCATATTACAGTATAAATTCAATGAGAGCAGGTTTTGTTTTTAAGTTTTCTTTGTATCTCTAGGACATAGCACAGTGCCTGGCATATAGTGAACTTAAGGGATACTTTTTGATTGATTATTTGACTTACAAGATTGGCATACTCCTTTACCTATCTGAAAGTATGAGATACTAAAAGTAAAATCCCTTTGTTAATTGTAAAGTACAATTGCAAGGAATTATAAATATAACGAATCAATTCATACTGTTTAGTTTTGTACCAATTACTATTTCTACAACAGGGAAAATTAATCTAGTTTCTAAAGTCAGTGGGCTTTTTAGCTGTTAGAAAATGTCACGCTGACAGTTCCTGATGAACAAATACGTGAGAATATAATACTTAAAAAACTAATTTGGGTCTATGATCTTACTCGTTTAGTTGTAACCTCCAGTTACACTTATCACAATCCATTTATGATTGTGTAACTCTTACTCATGTCTTCTCATAATTTCAATACAGGGAGTCTACACAATATTATTAATGTCTTATTTGGTTTTTGCTGTCATCATTAGGATACCAGCAGTACACTTAGGCTGTTTTCCTGCCACTGCTTGCTTTCATTTTTTAACCATTCTACTTCTTATTCCTCCTAATTACATCTCTTATTCCTATTCTCCATTGGTATTTGTTGTATCCTTCTGGTACTATGTGTGTCTTGATTCTTCTAGGTGTTCTATTCATTTTAAACTTCTTTGAAGTCCATACTGTTCCATATCTTGCAGCCATTCAATACAATAAAGTAGGGATGTACATTTATTTCTGGAAAACGTTGAGAATATTAAAGGAACTCTATGATTTCCTAAAGACAATCCACCCTGTTTTTTCCCCCACTTATTGGATTCTGAGCCCAATTTTTCTTCCTTTTGTACTGTCTATCCTGAAATAAATGTATAAATGAAGAAAACCTGTAAATCCAAATAAAAGTTAAGTCATAATTTGGGCAGCAGGCAATCTTGATCTTTCTGCTCTTTCCTGTATTGATGGTCTGGACAATCTTTATTGAGTGGTTATGAATATTTTCCAAGGGACTTTGCAGTGTTCTAGGGCTTTGTCACATCATCAGCATAATCTTATTCACATTTAAGAGCACTAAGAGAATAAATCCATTTACAGAGAATCACTGTTTCCTAGATCATGTTATGATATCATACATCATTTACAGATTTTTTCATTACTTGATAGCAATTTGGGGACCATAGATAGACATTGTATCCATAGTTAAGATATGTGTATGTATATAGCGTATATATATATATATATATATGTATATATGTATATATATAGTGTATATGTATGTAGTATATATATATGTATAGATATATACATGTTTATACATATGTGTGTGTATATATATATAATCACCCACCCTTATATGCATATATATATATGCTGAAATGAATTAATTCAGATATTTTTCTTATCCACCATTGTTGTTTAGTTGTTTCAGTCAGTTCCAATTCTTTGTGACCCCATTTGAGTTTTCTTGGTAAAGATGCTGAAGTGATTTGCTATTTCCTTCTCCAGCTAATTTTGCAGTTGAGGAATGGGGGCAAACAGGGTTAAATTATTTGCCTAAGGTGACACAGTTAATAGATGTCTGACACCAGATTTTAACTCAGGAAGATGAGACTTCCTGACTTCAGACACAGAGATTTATTCACTGTACCACTTAAATGCCCTCCTCTCACCTCATTAATCTTTAAGAGAGTTCAATTTATTTGCCTGAAAAATTCTCATTGTATTTTTATGAAGAATTGATCAATTCCAACTTATATTTGAATAAGAATCATCTCTATAATATTCTTGACAATTGATGATCCAATTTGTTTTCCTTTGTTTTCCTTTTCAGGCAGCTTATTTTACTTTTGAATATTTTTATTTGGGAAGATTTTCCATATATTGAATATAGCTCTTTCTCTCTTCTACTTCTACCTACTGTTTTTAGTTTTTCCCCTGTAATCTCATGATTCCTATGATCTTTTCTATATGAGAGCCTTTATACTATTTGAAGATAGCTGATATGTTTTGCTTCCCCCTACCTAGTCTTTATTTCTTCCAGCCTAAAAATTTCTAGTTGTTTCAATCAGTTTGCATATAGAATTGTTATTGATATTAATTTGAAAATAAATATGCTTTACATAAACCAAACAGGATCATGGTTGTTGTTAGTAATGATGATGGCTAGCATTTCAGTTGAGTTTTAAGGTTTAAAAAATGCTGTACATATCTCATGGTTCTTGCAAGTGTTCTTTGAGCTAGGTGCTATCATTATTCCCATTTTGCAGATAAGGAACCTAAGGTTGAGATAGATTAAGTTTCTTGTCCAGAGATGCACAGATAGAAATTATCTGAGGTATGATTTTAAAATAGACCGGATGAAGATAAAAATCCTAGGGTTTGGAGCCATCATGACCTTCTGGACAAGCAAGGTAACTGATACTAATTCAGTAAATGCTATATAGCCTAATGGCCATGATAGAACTTATAGGAAATAATTGAGTCAAGTTCCTTCTTTAATAAGGAGCCTCGAGGTAGAGTGAAAAATAGGACTGTTAAAAAAAAAGGATCAGAATTCCATTAGATGTAATAACAATGTCAACTCAAATCTTTTTGAACCTATATCTAGAGTCTTAACCAGAAAGGACTATAGTGAGGTTATACACAGAGATTAGAGCAGAAAAATAAATCATGAAATTTAAGATAAGAACCATAAAATATTGGGCCTAGATGCATTTTTTACATTTCAATTGAAGATAAAGATTGTCCATTAATATATACTTTTTAAAGCCATAACTTTCTGACTTTTCCTTTTGTAAATTATTTTAATTATGTTTATTGAATTCCTTTTAGAAATGTTGACTAAATGGCAAAACATGGTAAATTAAAAAAAGATGAAAATTAAGTGGTCCTTCACCTTAAAGGAATTTTGTATGTAATGGAGGTAACAGGCTAGAGATGTTAGAGAAACCTGCATCCTTTTTTTGTTGGGGATCTTTGCAGAGAAATAGTAATTGCAATATCAGGTGTAGATGCAAGCCAAGTATTCAAATCCTGAGGTTAAAAAGAATAACAAGCTGAGGACTTGATAGGCTTAATGCAGCAGGAAGCCCTATGTGGCAATGTAGATCTTGATTAAATTGATGTTAGATGTTTACTTAATATATAATTGTCTTTATATAAGGCTTTATGGACACAAACCAAGGACTCTCATCTAGCAAATCATATTTTGTTCACAGCGTGCCAGGTTTGGTTTGTATTGCCATGACTTAAAGATTCTGTCATCTAACACCCAAATGGACCTTTCTATAGGTATTTTGTCTAAAGTGGAGAAAATAATATTGTTTCTTCCTACAAATGATACTTTGATTCTGCATTTACTTGTCAATAACCTTTCCCAGAACTTTCCTTTGTTTTAGAGGTCATTCATGAAGAACTTGGTTCTTGGCCCTGTGTGACTTTGTTGGTCTCTCCTTTTAAGAAAAGTGACCCTTAAACATTGACCTGACCAAATAGATGCTTAAAATTTTTAATGAATAAATATATGGAATTGTGGAATTATGAAATTGTGGGGTTAAATATAATTCTAGTATTTTTAACCCTTAATATTTCACTTTATTTTATTTTTATCATTATTTATAGAGTCATACTTGGATAGGAACTTAGACATGATATAGCTCATTCTCTCCTGGTGGAAATCCCTTCTGCAATATTCTTGAAAGATGACTATCCATTCTCTGTTTGAACACTTCATTGATGGGAAAATCATTATCTCACAAGGCAGACTGTTCTACCTCAGGGATCTTCTAATTGTTATAATGTTCATCCAAAATAACCTCTATCAGTTGGTCCTAATTCTGTCCTCCAGGACTATACAAAATAAACTTATCCCTTCCAGATAATTCTTTATGGCTCTCTAAAGTTATTGTGTCTTGAGTCTTCTTCTTTAGGCTAAATGTTAGTTCAATTCTTTTTCATGTGTTATGGTCCTTGAAGATATATAGTTTGAGAAAACTCTTGTTCTGCTTTTCTGGACTTGTTCTACTTTGTGAAAAAGCCAACCCCTTTTGAAATTTGACTCCTCAAACTGGTGCAAAAGTTCAAATGTCATATGATCAGTATGGAATATAATGGGCCTAAAGCCTGACTTATCCTGGATGTTATACTTTGATTAATGCAACCCAATATTTCACTAGTTTTTTGAGTGGTTACATAATACTGTTGGCTCATATTGTTCTTAAAGTTTAATTTAAAAATACCCAAACCTTAGTTTTTATATGAAAGAACATTTCTTCCTCATTCTGTACTTCTGCATTTATTTTTGAAACTAAATTATGATTAATAATAATAAAATAGGTAAAATTTATATAGTACTTACTATATTCCAGGCACTATGTAAAACACTTAACAAATACTTGAACCTCATAAGAACCATTCAAGGTAGATGCTGTGATTGTCCTTATTCTACATATGAGTAAACTGAGGCAAATAAAGGTTAAATGATTTGCTTAGCATTGCATAGCTAGTAAGTGTCTTAGGCTGGCTTTAAACTTCGTTCTTTCTGACTCCAGGTTCAACAGTCTTATCTCTTACACCACCTAGTTGCCCCCTTATTAAAAATTACTTCTTGGTTTGGAGCTCTCATTTTATCTATCAATAGATAAATAGTATATAGATATCAATA
The DNA here is from genome assembly GCA_023553655.1 of Myrmecobius fasciatus. Lineage (NCBI taxonomy): Eukaryota > Metazoa > Chordata > Mammalia > Dasyuromorphia > Myrmecobiidae > Myrmecobius > Myrmecobius fasciatus. Next base: position 268,758 of record JAJPUD010000431.1, read on the forward strand.
GATATGAATAGATAATTATTGATAGCCTGTTGAATCTTATTTCTATCATCCACTATGTTAACTATATTTCCCACAGTTTGTCATACACATACTGATAATTATGACTGCTATGTGTTTATTTAAGCCATAGATTATATCTTAACAATACCAGATAATTATGGAGTCCTGATCTCTCTTTTCTCTTCTCATTTCTTATTTTTTCCTTTCCCTCTCCTCTCCTTTCCTTTTCCTTCTCTTTTCTGCCTCTCTATGTCCCTCTGGTGATCTCATTACTTCCAGTGGGTTCAATAATTTCTATTCAGATGACTCTAGAATCTACGTATGGTCTATGTATGGTCCTTAAGATAGTAAATCTAACATACCTGTGTTATATAATTTCAGGTAGATTTGCTAAAAACAAAACTAAAGAAAAAGAAAAAAAAAACTAGCAGAGCAACCTAATTCCTAACTGCAAATTATTGAGTTTTGTGTGTCAGCTATCATTATATGCCCACCACCTGAATGTTTCATACACATCTGAAACTCAACATATCCCAAATGGAATAGTTATATTCCTTCTCTTTCTTACTCCTAAGTCCATCCTTCCTCCAGAATTTTCTATTTCTGCTAATGATACCACCATTTTTTCAGTCTTTGAGCTGCCTCGAGTTAACACTATCAGTCTGTGCATCTAAACATTTGCTAAATCCCTCTCTTTTATTCATTTCTTGTCTTTACTCACACAACTGCCATCCTTAGTCAGGTCCCCCTTATCTCTCATTTGAACTATGGAAACAGCTTACTACCTGGTCTCACTAATTCTAGTGACTTTTTCTTCAGTCTGTTCTTCCACACAATTGTTAATTTTATAATCTTATAACAATCACACACACACACACACACACACACACACACACACACACAAGAATTTGCAGTTGGGAATCAGGTTGCTGGACTAGTTTTTTTTTCTTTGGTTTTGTTTTTAAGCAAATGCACATGAAAATATGACATAGGTATGCTAGATTTACTATGAAAATAAGAACAAATTTATTAAATATCTACAAACTAAAAACTTTGGATGACTACAATTGACTCTGAACCATATATAGCTTTAATTTCTTGATTTAACCTTTATAATTGAGATAATCTATTGAATGCAGTAAACATTGTAGGACATTTTCTAGAATAATTTCAATGCTACCCTACAAATGATTAGTATTGTCTTTTCTGAGCTTATTGAACATTGAAAGCAAGTGCCTATTAGTGAAATTCTTATAATTCTTTTTTTTCCTTACAAAAAGGCTAGATTAGAATGATGTTAGTTTATATGCTGAAAGTTTACAAGGCTCACTTTTTATAACTTCCCAACTATTATTAGGAAAAATAGAACAACAATAATAAAGCTCTTAAAAGTACTTGTAAGAAGTTAGTAAATATGTCTGTTATTAACTGAACTTAATCAGTACTCAAAGCATAGCTGTTTGTATGGTTCACTTTGCCCTTGTTCTCTACACAAAGGGCTCAGTCTGAGAGAAAATGATTGAGAGTGCTCTCTAAACAGAAACTGGTATGTTGTATGATTAAAATGTGGCCGAGGAATACTTTGGAGCTAATTTTTCTTTTTTCTTCAAATTCACTGCACTTTGACATTCTACTTGATGCTTCCTTGTTCTTTTAGATTTGAAACTATAGTTGAATGCTTTTCTTCTTCAGTTCTTTTCATCAGCTGCTTGGTGAGACTCTTTTACTAATAAGGCTAAAGGTTTAACTTGCAGGAACAGAATTTTGTCATGCAAGCAGTTTTATAGACAGCCAGCTGAGTATTCCTAGCCTGTTCCAGCAGCCATGGCACATCTGATGACTGAGCATGGGAATAAGGAAGGCACTGGAAGAAACTCAGTAAACTTTTCATTGGTGGAAATGGGGAGCCAAAAGAGTAACAAAGTCAGAACTTTGACACTGAATTTAATACAAAAGTGAATGGAATCCTGAATATTCATTTTACTTCATTGCCATTGTTAATGATGAGGGAAACAACAAATAAGTTGCAAATGGACTTGAATAAGGAGTATTTCAACAATTGTTTAATCCAAATATAGAGAAATACCAAAAGGCCATAAACTAAATGTGCCTAAGGAGAATCTGGAGAGTCATTAAATTTCCAAATAAACAAAGCATATTATTAGCTAAATGCTACTTGTGACTTTATTTAAGGAGTTTTGTGGGTTTGAGTGGAAACATGTCAAATGACTGGAAGTTCCTAAGGAATTTCATAGAGATCTTGATTAATTCTGTCTCTCTGCTCATTTTATCCCTGTGCTTCTCAACATCTTGAATTCTGAAGCATTTACCAAAAACTCAGCTCATGACCAGGCTTTTTCTGTGCTCTTTTTTGGAGTGATCCACCTTCTTCAAAAGCTACAATGGAAAAAAAAAGTACAATGGAAAGAACAGTGGCTCTAGATTTAGAGAATATGAATTTCAATCTTGTCTCTGATGTTTACTACCAGGTGACCTTGGACAAATCCCTCAATATACCTGGGTCTCAATTTCCTTATCTGCAAAGTGAAGGGATTGGATTAGATGGCCTCTGAGGTTTCTTCTAACTCTATGTCCTTTGATTTAACTTAGCACTTATTTCATCCTTCTTTTATGAACCTAAAAAGGAATGCTGCTTGTTATTATCTCGATTTTTCTTGTTCCCCTGATAGATTGCAGCCTCTATTGGGGCAGGAGACATTTAAACATTATGTCACATCTAGCACCTAATATAATTCTCTTGGCATAGTAAGCACGTAGCAAATATTAATAAAGTTGAATTTGTCTATTATTTTTTCCAGTTAGACATCTTTTCTGAGCACTCATGTATGTGTGGTCCTTTGTGAATTTCTTAGTTCTTCAAATATCAGAATTTTTGTACATGAGAATACTTTGACCATGAATACAGATCATAACTTTATCATATCTGAATAAATGATCTCTATTAATTTTTAGCAGAAAAAAAGCATCCAAAATGTAGCAAATACATTTCTTCTCCATGTGAGGAAGAATGGGCTCTACTATGTTCCTTTTAGTTTAAGCCTTAAGAGGCTTAAATTGTAACTCTTTTAGGGAGTTAGGCCTTTTACACAACAAATATCAGAAGAGGGAAAACTCTAAGTTGGTTTTTGTTCACAAGAAAAATGTATCCTCAGAATCTTGGTCATTTTGAGCTTTTCTTCTCCAAAAGGAGTTCTCTCCTTCCCTATAGCAGACTCTTTTAAGAGTACAAAAGAGTCAGCTAAGTAACACCCATTGACATTTTGTGATTTTTTTGTTTTAACCTTAACTTTTTGTCCACTTAGGGAAAGGGTTTCTATTCCAAGACTCTATCTGATTTAGAGTTGCAAAGTGCATTTAATGCTTGCTTAATTCTTTTATGGGGATCCTTTTGTTCCAAGCCATTTCAGGGAGGGTCTGCTAACAAAACCCCACAAAGTTGTATAAATATTACTCTAGTTTTTAGAGGTCTCCCCAAATCCTGTGCAAATGACTATGCGAAAGCACAAAAGCTAATCCTAGAGATCCAGGTCATTTCCTCCCCAGACTTCTACATCTCTCCCTTTATTATGTATATGTGATAACAACCTTAAACTACATCTTTATCTTCTCACCATAGATAATTAATAAATGTTTGTTTTGGCATATTTAAAAAAGGTAGCAAATACTTTATTGGCTTACTTAGTCTAGCTTTCAGACAGAAAGTTATCATTGGATAGGTATTTGAAGACTTTATAGCTTAGTAGGACCTTTCAGAGTTTGTTCTTTCTAGAACAGCTTTTGAGTATGTGGTTATGTCTATGTTACAGTTGAGAAGGATTTTGGCTGAAGAGAATAGACAATAAAGTAGATGTGAACCTTTGCTCTTGAGAAATTTTCAAGTTTGATGAATACAATTCAAATATACATGAAATATATATGAGAAAAAAATCAGTAACTGCATAGATCAAAGGAATTACAAGAAGAAACAGGAATGTGATAGATTTAGTCTAAGAAGATCTTGTGGAAGAAACTAGTTTTGAATTTGAAACTAATAGCAAAAGAGAAGAATAGCATGTAGAAAGATTGTTAAGAGAGTTTGGTTGTGGAACAGTTTGAGATTGTAAGATTGACTATCTCAGAATTTTTAGTTCTCATTTAACTGGAGGCAAGGACAATTAGATATCCTTGGAAAGAGATTAGAAATCACTTTAATCATTTTAACTTTCCTTTTATGATTGTATCAGCATATTTTAAGATATTATAATGTTATTAGTGAAAGTGGTAAGGGAATTTAGGCAATTAGTGTAGATCAAATATTCTTACCTTTGGGATACATTCCCTTAGGAGACATAGAATTTAAAATTTTTTTCCTCCAGTTACAAATCAAAATAGTTTTTCAACATTAAAAAAGTTTTGAATTCCAAATTCTGTCCCTCTTTCCCTCCTTCTGTTCCACCTTGGGATGGTAAGAAATCCCATATAAGCTATGCATGCACAATCACATAAAACATTTTTGTAATAGTCTTTTTATGTAAAGCAATTCAAATTTTAAAATAAGCTTCAGACTTCAGATAATATTAGTTCTTTCTCTGGAGATGGATGGCATGTTTCATCATTGGTCTTTTTGGATTTTTTTTGAAATATTGTATTGCTAAGAATAGAAGTTATTCATAATTCTTCATTATACAGTATTATTGTTACTGTTTATAATGTTCTCATGGTTGTGCTCACTTAACTTTGCATCTAGTAATGTAAATTTTTCCAGGTTTTTATGAAATCCTGCTTGTATTTCCTTATAGCACAATAATATTTCATCATAGCAATATACCATACCTTGTTTGGCCATTCCTCAATTAATAGGTATCCCTTTGATTTCCAGCTCTTATCTACCAGAAAAAGAGATATATTACTAGAAAATTTAAGGAGCCCACTTTTTTAAAATATTGCTTTACACTGATAGATGAAATAATTCTGAGCTGTCATCCCTCCAATAATGTAAATAACAGAAACTGTTCAGAGGATCAAGTGATGTCTGAGTAAAACAATGACTCAGGAAGGTTGTAGAATAGAGAGAGAGAAGGAGATAGCACCAAATGATGATGGTGAAGGGAGTAAGTAAGAAAAGAAACCTGAAACTATAATACAATCTTCATATAAGGACTAGGGTTGGCTACCTCTTTGACAAATGTCTTTCAGACTGCATGTTATCATGTCATGATTATTTCACTATTCTTTTCCCATTAAGGTTGTTACTGGTGTTCATTTATACCCAATGTATTTTATTAGGTACAAACATATTATTGAACCTAGAAGGAATTTATTCATTGTAGGGTTCAGATTCTTTCTGTAGATAGTGCTAACCCCCCAAACCCACAATTTTGATCTAATATCTGAATTATTAAATAAAAAATTTAAACGGTTCTGTTTTGTATTCTATTCTATTCCACTTTAAAAATTGGTAATCTACAAATTATATCTTTAGAGAACTACAGAATTGTAAAGGACCTTACAAACCTCTAGTCCAACATCTTCATTTAACAAACGATTGAACTGAGCCTAAAATAGGAATTGCATTGATCTGTCCATGGTTAGTCAGCTACTAAGTGGCAAAACTAGGCCATGAACTTGGCCTTTCTGACTCTATAGTCTGCATTCTTGCCACCATGTACCATGTATATGTATAGCTACAAAGGATCAGAGACATGCAACAGAGTGATTCTGTTTCCTAAAACATTTAATTAAACAAATTCTTCAAATCTTAGGTGTAAAATATATAATTTACTATCTTTGGTCTTTGGAAATGTAGAAATCAGAGTATTCAAAGGGTCATAGAAAATAGAAAGGAAATATCTGCTCTTATGTTTCTTCTTCCTAAGAATAGCCCCTCTCCAGGGATATTTCAAGATTATTTAAAAAGTCATTACAGAACTAATATAAGGATGAATGAAAAGATCATGGTTATATTTATTATAAGATCCTACAAAAGTAGGGTCACTTATTTATAATGTACATCTATACATATATTTTTGTGTCTCTATGGGTGTCTGTATAGAAATATGTCCATATATAACTATTTATATGTATTTATTTACATGTGGACATCCATATAGACACATACACACAAACACAAATGTATAAATCTATGTATATATATATGCAATATAATATTTATATAACATTATACACACATACAAGCTTGGACTTTTTGTACAGTATAATCTAGTGTAATTAATATCAGACCAGGCTGTGGGCCACTAACTCCCTATAAAAATCCATTATCTTTTCTTTAGGGTCTTCAAGGATGTATCAGTGCTACCTGAATTTTTGCAGGTCCTGCTGAGTTGGTAAAACTTTGATAATGCGTTAGTGATAGACTGCTTAGTATAAACTAAAGGTCAGTATTACTAAGTCTATCAGCTCATCACCAACTTGGGTTTAGAGAAATAAAATTTTCAACTATAACTACTCTCAAAAAACATCTAGTGTGTTTTAGAGGGCTCTAATATGTATTTCAGTGAAGAAAATTCTCATAACAATGAAAATAATTTTTTGAAATATTGAATGAGTATAAGATTGTGTGTCCTAGTTATAGATTCTACTTTTTGATGCACTCAATGATCCCCTAAGATCAATAAATCAATGCGTATCATAACAGAGATCACCTTATGGACATGTGAATTGTAATTATCAAATTTCTATCATGATTTATCCAAAACTCTTTTTTCACATTATTGCAATTTGTTTTTGCCTAAAAATAGGTGCTGGGAATAAGAAAGATTAAAAAAGGCACACTTAATATGTGCCTTTTTCTAGCATGTAACCAGAGTCCTTTGAATTACTTCTTTTCCCCAACACCTGAGAAAGTGATTAAGGGTTCAGTATAGTCAGTATTAATTAGGAGATAATTATATTCTTGAATCATGGACATGGTGCTTACATATACAATTTAGAATCTTTGAACTATGCACTATCTGAATCAAAGAAATGACATATAAAATACAAGTTAATATAAAAAGAGGCTAGAATAGATTCCCAAGGAAAGCATCTCTGTGGTTTATCATTTTTAATGAAATGAGGAGTATCATTGCTTTTCTCCAGCTCCCCTCTGAGAATTTGCATAGCAGCACAACAGTCAAGTTATTTTGTGTGAAAAGGAATAGGCTGGCCTGCTGAGAAGACATAATTGTTTTGTCCTGAAAAGTCAATAAATAAAAATTATATGCCTCCAACCACCAATTGTGATATTTTATGTTTACATCTTCTGAGTTAAGCATGAAAACAAGAAATTTTGAAAGTAGCAAAGCAATCATCTAATAAAGTTTAAAGACTAAAGTTTTATCTATTTTTAGTTTGTTAAAAGTGCCTAAAGAAATGATTTTTCACTCTTTCCCCTAAATTTCATGTTTTTCTTAAGGAATATTTATTACTTAAAAATGTATGGAACTCATTTTTAGAAATATTGAGAAAAATCCTCACATTGTGGAATAATAAATTTGTAAGAAGTACAAATTGTTGTAACAAACTTTTTAGTGGATGAACCTGTTTCTTATAGGACAAAGTATGAAATTTCCTTGGGAAATGAGTGTTGGTAAATTGCCTACATGTGAAAGTGATTTGGTTAGGTTGTAAATTAGACAATCATATTAAGATCCAAGCCTGTCCTGGGCAAAAATTGATTAGATAACAAGTATCTATTAAGTGATTATTCTAATTACTATGGTGAAATATAAAATAATTAGAATATGATCCCTACCTTCAAGGAATTGATCATCTAGTTTAGCCTGCAGATAATTGTTCCAAATCTACTATTGGGGCATTTCCTGGTTTATAGGTTGATTTTTTGATGTTTGTATGGAAAAAAAGTAGTAACTGTGTAAAAGGTATGATTTTAGCTGTGTCTATGAAATATATATTTAATAAATATGTTTTATATATTATATGTAATGTATGTCAAATTAATGAAATTATATTGTGCTTTAAGAAATAATAAAAGGGATAGTGTTGGGGAAACCTAGGAGGTTTTACATAAAGTGATGGAGAGTGAGTAAATGAGAGCATTTTGTACAATAATATTATAAAAACAAATAATTTTTAAAGATTTAAAGACTGATCAATGCAACAATCAATTGTGATTATAGATAGTAAGCATGTTCATTGCTACCTCATAGAAAAATGAAATATTTAGAGTACAGAATGAGACATTTTTCAGACATGACCTATGAAAACTTGTTTATGCATATTTGTTATAGAGGTTTTCTTTTTTCTTTTTTTCAATGATAGTGGGAGTGAGAGGGAGATTGTTGTTAATTGAAAAAACTGGTTAAAATATAAAGGTGCAAGAATAAGCTGGCTTTATAAAGTCTTAAGGTGAAATATGACATATATCAATTGAAGTAAAATTCATAAGAAAATGAATCATTCTCCAATTGATATATGTGGTCAAAAGATATGAACAGGTGTTTTGAAGGAGAAAATAAAGCTATCTGTAGACATATAAAATGTTAGAGAATTGCAAAATAAAATAATTCTGAGGTGCCATCTCACACCTATCAAATTGGTTAATATGATTAAGGTTCATCCTATAAGAGATTTGAAAAAAGTAAAAGGACATACATATATGCATAAAAATATTTGCAGAAGCTGTTTTCTGGTGGCAAAGAATTGAAGAGTGAGAGGATGTCCACCAATTGGGAAATGGCTGGACAAGTTGTGGTGTATGGTGTAAGGTGTTGATCTATACCTAATTTTTGCTAAACTGCTTTCTAGAAAGTTTCCCTACCAATTTGTGTTTAATAGGGAATTCTTGTTCCAAAAGCTTTGATTTTTGAATTTATCAAACACTAAATTAATAAAAGCATTTACTACTGTATATCATGTACCTAATCTATTCTGCAGGTCAGCTATTCTATTTCTTAGTATTAAATTGGTTTCCTGATTATCACCATGCAATATAATTTGAGGTATGGTACTGCTCTAGGCTATTTTCCTTAACATTTTTTTTTTCATTGATTCTCTTGAGATTCTTAATGTTTGTTTTTTAAAGATGAGTTTCATTATTGTTTCTTTTAGTTCTTTAAATTTTTGGTAGTTTGATTATTATGGCACTAAATAAGTAAATTAATTTAAATATAATTGTTATTTTTATTATAGTCTCAGGCTACCCATGATCATTAATATTTCTCCTGTTGTTTAGATCTGACTTTGTGTGAAAAGTGATTTGTAATTGTATTCATGTAATTCATTCATATAATTTAATTTGTCATTGTAAGCAGATTCCCAAGTATTTTATGTTTTACAGTCATTTTATATGGAGTTTCTTTATCTCTTGCTTCTGGACTTTATTGATAAACCATCAGCATTTCCACATATTACTTGGATTTACTTTACATCCTAAATCTTTACTAAAGTTGTTGATTATTTCAACTAATTTTCAGTTGATTCTCTACGTAGAGCTTTGTTTCCTTATTGAATAATCTAATTCCTTAAATTTCTTTTTTCTGCTTTTATTCCTATAGCTAATATTTTTAGTTTGATATTGAACAATAGTGGTGGTAATGGACCTTCTTGTGTTACCCTTAATCTTATTGAGAAGGCTTCTAACTTATCCCAATTAGGGATAATATATGCTGATGGTCTTAAATAGATACTACTTAATATTTTTATGAAAACTTCTTTTATTCCTATGTTTTGGAGTGTTTTTTTTTTTTAAATAGGAATGAGTATTGTATTTTGTCCAAAGCTTTTGTGTATCTATTGAGATAATCATATGATTTTTTTCTCATTTTTATTATTGATATGGTCAGTTTTAGTGATAATTTTTCTAATATTCAAATAGCCTTGTTTTCCTGGCCCTAAGTTCCATCTGGCTGTAGCATTTGATCCTTATGATACATTACTGTTAATATTTTATTTAAATTTTTTCATCGATATTCATTAGAGAAATTGGTCTATAGTTTTCTTTCTCTGTTTTAGATCTTCCTGGTTTATGGATCAGTACCATATTTGTGTCATAAAATGAGTTTGGCAGGACCCCTTCTTTGCCTATTTTCCCAAATTCTTTATATAGTATTAAAACTAATTGTTCTTCTAATGTTTAGTAGAATTCACTTGTGAATTCATCTAGTCCTGAGGATTTTTTCTTAAGGAACTCATTGACAGTTTGTTCAATTTCTTTTTCTTAGATTGGTCTATTTAAATATTGTATTTCTTCTTCTATATATATATACATACATGTAAATGTATATATATATAATATGTGAATATGTATATATATATAAATTTAAGTTATATATACACACATATGTAACAGATTTATTGGCATATTTATTTATTCGGATCTTTAATCTCTCTCTCTCTCTATATATATGTTTCAAGTATGCTTCTTACAAACAACATATTGTTGGACTATGCTTTTTAATCCACTCTTTTTGTTTTATGTTTCATACCCATAGTTATTATTACTGTGTATTTCCCTCTATCCTATTTTCTCTTTCTTTTTCTTTTCTCCCTTACTTTTTACCCTGTATCCTTCCAAAAGTTTTTTTTTGCTTCTGAGCACTACTTCCTCTGACCTCCCCTTCATTTTACTACCCTCCCCTTCTCTTTTATTCTACTACCTTCCTACTTCTCTATAAGGAAAGATAGATTTTTATATATATATATATATATACTATTCTTTCTTTTGGTCAGTTCTGATGCGGGTAAGTTTCAAGCATTACCTATTACTCCCCCATCTTCCCCTCTGTTATAGTAAGTCTCCCTTTTGTATCTCTTTTATATGAGATAATATATCCCATTGCATCTCTCCCTTCACCTTTCATTGAATCTCTTTCTCATCACTCAATTAGTTTTTTTTATCATGTCATTATAGTCAACTCACACCCATGTAACTGCCCTAATACTGAGAAATTTATTTTCTCATATGAGAATATAAATAGTTTAACCTTGGTATTTGAATCCCTGGTCATTTCTCTTTCATGTTTACCTTCCTATATTTCTCTTGAGTCTTATAATATAACAGTGAAATTTTCAATTCAGCTCTGGTCTTTTCATCAGGAATACTTGAAAGAACTTAATTTCATTGAACATTCATTTTCCTCCTGAAGGATTATACTTAGTTTTGCTGGGCAGAATATTTTTTATAATCTCAGCTCCTTTGCCCTTCAGAATATCTCATTCTATGCCCTATAATCCTTTAAAGCAGAAACTGCTGAATCTTGTGTTGTCCTGATAGTGGCTTTATGATATTTGAATAGTTTCTTTCTGATTGCTTGCTGCAGTTTCTCTTGGGCCTGGGAGCTCTGGAATTTAGCTATAATATTTCTGTGAGTTTTCATTTTGGGACCTCTCTCCATGGATAATCAGTATATTCTTTCAATTTCTATTTTACTCTCTGGTATAGGATATCAGGGCAGTTTTCTTTATACTTTATTAAAAGATGTTTAGGTTTTTGTTTTGATCATGGCTTTCTAATAATCCAAATAATTCTTAAATTATCTTTCCTTGATCAATTTTCCAGATTATTTGTTTTTCCAAGGAGATATTTTATATTTTCTTCTATTTTTTCATTCTTTTGACTTTTAATTTTCTGTTTTTTATATATTATCATTAACTTTCACTGCCTCCACTCTCATTTTTTAAAAAAATTGTTTCCCTTAAGTGTGCTTTTGTACTTCTTTTACTTGCATTATATTTCTAATGTGTTCTTTTTCCTCATAGAAAATAAATTCCTTGAAGCCAGGTACTTTCAATATTTCATTATGGTTCTCTACTACAATCTGTTAAGCCATTCCCTAATTACTGGACATCTACTTTGCTTCTAATTCTTTTCTACAACACAAAGTGTTTTTGTGAATTTTTTTGGATGTATTTGAAATATTCATTTTTGTTTTTCCCTTTCTTGGGATATACCCTTAGCAGTGGGATCTTTGGATAAAAAGAATATGGGTGCTTACTTTATTAATAAAATTTCAAATTGTTTTTCAGAATGGCTATACTAATTCATATACTAACAGTATAGCAGTCTATTGTTCTACAACTCCTTTAGCCCTGACTTCATATATTTTGTCCTATTTCTACATGTCATATAAAACTACAGGAATATTTATTGTTGACTTTCTGAATACTTTCACCTGTTATTTCCTTGCCCTCTCTATCGGTATTTTTCCCTATGGCATATGCATAAATATATGGTACAGGTATGAGCTTAGCAGATAAATATAAAAAGCTTTTTCCTTCACCTCCATCTTCAATTTTAGGCCTTTTGATCATACATACACTCAAGACTTCAGGCATATTTTTGCTAGCATTCATTATATCTACTTACTTTCTTGTCATCATTATTATATAAGAACATAATTCTTATATTTTTGTGTATTGTTCAGAAATTCAAATTCCATTGTCAGGCACAATTTTACTAACTAGATGTTTACTTTTAAAATCTTATTACAGTTTCTGAATTCACTACTGAATTCCTGAATCCACTGGCAACAATCATGAAAAACCCCCAACAATGATAACAAAAACAACCCCCCAAAACTAAGGTCCTTAAGGTCTTTAGGTTTGTTGTTGTTGTTTTTGCCGGGTACTCAATTAATACTTAGCAGTATTTTTACTGTACTTTCTTACAATATCATTTGCCCCCACTTGAAGTAGAAAAAATGAATAATGACTGGTATTAAGGTTTAGCAAATTTTGGAAGGCTATATTTTATATTCTACCTTGGAGCAACTATCAGACACTGTTCAGGTGAGGTCAACAAATGATTATTACAAGGATTCATCTCTTGCATTTTCATCCCTGCTGCTTAGCTCAGTACCTGGTAGATTTTACACCCCCTCCCACCCACACCCACAGCCATGCCCACACTTTTTGATTGATTTCTGTCACCATTACTTGATGGTTTATTTTCTAGTGAGAGTACATCATCATTTGTTAGAGAAGAAGGAATTACTTCTTCCTTAGACAATCTAGCTCCACACTATGTACAAAAAATCTCTTCTCTCTTATATACCCCAATTGTTCTATGGTTCTTCTATAAGAAAGGATGAATTGTGTTTTATATATACTTGTTTCCCTCTCAGGCCTGACACAGTTTTCTTGTTTATAATGTGTCATTAATATCTATCTATCTATCTCTATATATGTGTGCATATATATATACATATATATATATATATATATATATATATGAAAATATACACTCTTTTCCTTTACCTGTTGTGCAATTGGAGTACATTAGATATTCCCTATATATTGATTTCTTTGTTTAATGTCTCTCTTTGGATCATTATGTCTCCAATTCTTTGACTTATGATGGACTTTTAAAAAAGCTTAAAGCACATGTTAAAATGATTGAGACAGCTTGACAATCCATTATGGAATGAATAGAAAAAGAAAAATACCTCTGCAAATCATTTAAAATAAATTCATAGTTTCACTTGAAGAATAAATACACCCAGACATTCTCATATGGCTACAATTCTAGTGTAGTAGGAAATATATGCTGTATGTTAACTTTTGAGAAGCACTATATGAGCTATTAGCTCCCTATAAATAATATAGCATGTGAAGTAATGTATAAATTGAAACTTCGGTGTCCAAGGACTGCCTTGAGTCAACTTTATGTCCAGATAATGAATGCCAGAGGCAAATGTAATTGCTTATTAGTGAATATGCTGAGCCACTAGCTCAGAATTAATGTTAGGTATAGGGCAATAAAGCTAATGAAATTTTAGCTGTTCAGATTTCAAAATAGTTAGGGGTCATATCAACTCTTATGGGCTAGTTAAATGACTTAGAAATTTAATAGTTAGAAAGTTATTTTTAAACTTTCCAAAAGTATACATTGCACAACATTTTCTGGTTTCCATTTGTTTAAAAACAAAAGTTTTTTTTAAGCTCAGTTTCCTCTTGCAAATCATTGAGATATTTGTTAAGGTGACAGTATTTAGTTCTCTCTATAGTTTGCATATTAGAGAGCAACAGATAACATGGAAATCAATTAGAAAAAAATCAAATGGTATGTATCCTGGAATAAAAGCTCAGTTGAGATGACCATATAAATTCATATTGGATTCAGAGAAAATTTTTGAGTTCTTTTATTTTAGAGATATCATTATTATTGGTACTAGTGAAATATAAGATATGATGATAGTCCCTCTAAGGGAGAAGACAAAATGAAGATTTAAACTGAAGAATCAGTTAATTAACACATTTTTGATAAATGCTTCCTATATGCCTGCTGTGTGAATGACTGGGAGGTGATAACTTATTTAAAAGTACATATATATATATATAATGAATTCCTGTAGCATGAGATAGGGATGGAGTACAGTGGAAGACTGTGAGTCTCAGGTACTGAATTCCTTAAGAAAAGAGCAAAGAAGATTATGGGACCCAGTTAGCTCTCACTCAGGCCAGGTTGTATAACTATTAGCACCAATCTCCTACCTTCTAATGCACTTAGTATGTGTTTGTACTTGGGTTATGGTAGATTGTAAGCTTCTCAAAGGCAAAAATAGCTCACTAGTTATTATTCATGGTATATAATATTTGATGGGCAGCTACATGTGGTAAGGGGTAGAGCCTAGAATCAAGACTCATTTTCTTGAATTTGAAAATGGTTCTAGATACTTATTAGCTGTGTTATACTGGGGAAGCCATTTAACCCTATTTGCATTAGTTTCTTTACCTATGAGATGAGCTGGAGAAGGAAATGACTCCAATACCTTTAACAAGAAAACACCAAATGGGGCCCTAAAGAGTTGGACACAACTGAAAAACAACTGAACAACATTTATTAGCATTTATATAGTTAGTATTCTTATTTATATAGTACCTCTGGTGTGAGGGCTTGGGGCTGCTCATCCTCATTTGGTGTCCACATGTCACCCAGCTCTCATTTGTGACTCCAAGAAGCTGTAGTATGTGTAGCAACTACACCCCAGTAATACTATTTTGGCATATTGGCTAAACCAAGTTGAGGGTAACCAAAAAGATCTCATTGGTTAGTTAGGGGAATGTCTACTTCAAAAATGTGGAGACTTCCCTTGGGGAGGATTCTGGGAAGATGGTAGAGTAGGCCAGTAAATTTCAAGCTCCTCAGATTTCCCCAACAGATAGAACAAATTTGCATCCTAGGGCAAACAAATATTGGTGACAAATTAAGAAGATTTAGGGCAGAACAGGGGTCCTCCTGGAACAATCAGAGACCTCAATAAAGATTCCAGGTCAGGGATTAGTCAGAGTGAAGTTGAAACACCTCTTAGCTACCTCGCAGAAATAACAGTTGGGGAGCTTGAGAGCTAGCTAGGTTTGCCTGGAGCTTAGCAGAAAGCACAGAAACTTTCACTTCCCAGACTGCTTGGGGAGTTGGGGGTCTGAGTCAGGGAAGACCAGGAAATCTCTGCTGATTGGGAATGCTAGGCCCAGCTGTGCTGCAGAGATGCAGACCTAGGTGAGAAGGAAGCCACTCCCCTAGGTGAATGCAGAAATAGTGGGTCAGGGATGCTGCTGGTTGCAGGTATTTGCAGGAGAAGGGAGCTCTTCATTCAGGGTTCCAGTTAGAGGGGAGAACTGAAGTGAGTCTAGAGGCACCAACCTCTACCCCATAATTAGAGGTGCTTACACTAACACTTCTCTTTAAAAAAAAATAAACCTACAAAGAAGAAACAACCGAACCATAGAAATTTTACATAGGAACAGGAAAGACCCAGGGTTCATTTTCAGAGGAGGATGATGAATTAAAAAGAGCTTCTCCTACCCCAAAGAGTAATGGTAAATGACTTCCCACTTAGAGAGAATTTATAGAAGAACTCAAAAAAGAATTTAAAAATCAAATGAGAAACACTGAGGAGAAACTAAAAATAAATAAAAACCATCGAAGAAAAACAAGAAGATTATTAAAAAAATCAACTAGAAAAGAAGACACACTGTTTTGTGAATGATTAACTTTTTAAAAATTTTTATTTATTTAATATTTTCCCCAGTTACATTCAAAACAAAAAATTACATTAAAATTTTTTTTGAGTTCTAGGTTCTCTCTTTTTTCTCCACCAAAAATTAAGAAACCACATGTGAAGTTATGCAAAACATTTCCATAAAAGTTGTTGTTAAAGAAAACATAGATCTCCCTCCCCAATGAAAATAAAAATCCTCAAGAAATATTAAGTTGGAGAGAGAGAGAGAGAGAGAGAGAGAGAGAGAGAGAGAGAGAGAGAGAGAGAGAGAGAAAGAGAGAGAGAGAGAGAGAGAGAGAGAGAGAGAGAGAGAGAGAGAGAGAGAGAGAGAGAGAGAATATGCTTCAATTTGTATTCAGGAACAACCAGTTCCTTCTCTTGGTATGGATAGGATTTTTCATCATAAGCCTTAAAGAATAGTCATGGATGATTGTACTACTGAGAATAGCAGTCATTTACAGCTGGTCATCCCAGAACACTGCTATTACTTTCTATACAGGATATTTAACTTTGAGTTCATGGAAGACTTTCTAGATTTCATTTTTCTGAGAGCTCATTATTTCCATAGAATAATATTACATCACAAACATACACCATTCTATTGAACCGTTCTTCAATTGATAGGCATTGCCTCAATTTCCAATTGTTTTTGCCCTGAGAAAAGAGCTGCTATTAATTTTTTTTGTATATATAGGTCATTTTTTCCTCTGAATCTCTTTTGGTATTCATGTCTAGAAGTGGTGGTGTTAGATCAAAGAATATGCATGAATTTATAGCTCTTTGGGCACAAATGATTATAGTTGATCATTTATAAATTAGTACATGGCTCTTATTTTTTAAAAAATTTGACTCAGTTTCCCCTATGTTTGTAAATGAGGCCTTAGCAGATAAACTTGCTTCAATTTTTTTTCCAATTACTATTGCTAAATGTATTCCCCCAATATGCCTTCTCTTTTATCACCCTCTCTGCCTTCCCGAATCCCATTTCCTTATTTCTATGCTCTAATTGAGTATGTATGTTATTTGCAATTTGAGCCAATTTTGTTGAGAGGAAAGTTAACCCCCTCAGTCTCTCCTCTACTCTTCCTTTCCACTCTAAAAGCTTTTTCTTGCCTTTTTATGACATAATTTGCATCATTCCACCTTTCCCTTTCTCTTTCTCCCAGGACATTCTTCTCACCATTTAATTTCATAATTTTTTTTAAAAAAGATATTATCCCTTCACATTCAACTCACAACTGTGTTCTCTGCCTCTCTATATATTCCTTCTAACTGCCACAATAATGAGAAAGTTCTAATGAATTAGAAGTATCATCCATCTTCTCATGTAGGAATGTAAACAGATGAACCTTATTAAGTCTCTTATGATATCAATTTCCTGATTGCCTTCTTATGCTTCTCCTGATTCCTGTATTTGAAAATCAAATTTTCTATTCAGCTCTGGTCTTTTCCTCATGAATGCTTGAAAATCTTCTCTTTCATGGAATGACTGTCTTTTCCTATGAAGGATTATACTCAGTTTTTCTGTTGGGGGTGTAATTCTAGCCCCTTGATTGTAATTCTAGCTCCATTGTTCTCTGGAATATCATATTCCAAGTACTCTGGTTCTTTAATGTAGAAGTTGCTATGTTTTTGTGTTATCCTGATTGTGGTTCCACTATACTTAATTTGTTTCTTTCTAGATGCTTGCATTATTTTTTCCTTGATCTGGGAGTTCCAGAATTTGGCTATAATATATTTGGGAGTTTTCATTTTGGAATCTCAGAAGGTGATTGATGGATTCTTTTAATTTCTATTTTACCCTCTGATCTAGAATATCAGGACAGTTTTCCTTGATAACTTGTTTTTTTAATTATTATTAAAATTTTTATTTGCAAAACATATGTATGGATAATTCTTCAACATTAACCCTTACAAAGCTTTCTGTTAAAAATTTTTCCCCTCTACTCCTCACCCCTCCCCTAGATGGCAGGAAATCCACTACGTGTTAATTATGTTAAAATACTTGACAAATCGAATATATACATACACACACACACACACACACACACACACATATATATATATATATACATATTTCCACACTTATCATTGTTGTGCAAGAAAAATCGTATCTACAAGAAAAAAAGATCAGAGAAAGGAAACACAATGCAAGCAAACATCAATAGAGAGCATGAAAAGGTTATGCTGTGGTCCACATTTCATATCCCTCTCTCTGGGTGTATATACCTTGATAATTTCTTGAAGGATGATGTCTATGTTCTTTTTTTTTATCATGACTTATAGGCAGACTTATATATAATTTTTCAGGTTTTTTTTTCAATGAGATATTTCTATTTTTTCCATCTTGTTTGTTTTTTGCTTTATTGCATTTTAATTTCTCATAAAGTCATTAGCTTTCATTTGCTCAATTCTATTTTTTAAGGAATTATTTTGCTCAGTGAGCTTTTGTATCTTCTTTCCCAAATTGTCAATTTTGCTTTTTGAGGAATTCTTCTCCTCGTTGACTTTTTAAAATTTCCTTTTGCACTACTCTCAATTATTTTCCTAATTTTTCCTCTGTTTCTCTTCCTTGAATTTTCTAAATCCCCTTTGAGTTTTTTTATGGCCTGAGCCCAATTTTTATTTTCTTGAAAGTTTTTGACTTTGTTATCAAATTTTGAATGTGTTTTGATCTTCCTTGCCACCATAATAACTTGGTGATCAGAAACTTTTTTTTTTTTGTTTTCTCTTCATTTTCCTAGCCTATTACTTGGCTTTTAACTCTTTGTTAAAATAGAGCTCTGTTTCCAGGTGGACTGTCCCAAGCTTCATCAGTTTTGTGCAGCTATTTTCAGAAATTTTTCTTGGGACCTGACCAACTCTCTTTTCTGCTCTGAAGCTGTTAGGAGTGTCCCTATCCCACTGTAGTGGTAAGATTTAATTTAAAGTAACAAAGATGCCTGGACTAGGGCTGGGGCTGTACTGGCATGGCCTGCACTGGGATTGCACACCTCACTCCCCTGTTGCCACAGACTCTCTCCACTGACCTTCTGATTCTCCCTGGGTGTCCGCAGGCCAAGGTCCAGAAGCCTTCAGCACTGTTGCTGATTCAGACCTCACTGACACTGGGATCCAGGGCAACACTGGTTCTGGGTTTCTAGGGCTGGAGCTGCACTGAGTTCACACCATGTTGCCATAGACCCTTTCTGCTGACCTTTTAGGTCCACTTTGGTATCTCTGGATTGAAAAGTTTGGAAGCCGTCAGTACTGCCGTTGATCCAGAGGTCAGGATGCATCCAGGTCTAGGTCTAGGGCTGCATTAGTGCAGCCTGTACTGGGACTGCATGCTGAACTCCCACCATGATGTCACAAATATTTTCCACTGATCTTATAAGCTACCTTCATCTGGGAAATGCTCTAGTCTGTCATTTTGGGTATTCTGAAGCTCTAAAATTTGTTCCGAGTCATTATTTAAAGGGATTTGGAGCTCTTTGTGGGAGAGGTTGGGCGAGTTCCTGCCTTTACTCTACCATCTTGGCTCTGGCCCTATCAAGATATAGAGTTTTAATGATTTTTAGCTCATTGAAAATTAAATTGGGCAAGGGGAAGACAGTGAAGCTATGAGAGACCAAGGAATAACAAAACAGAATAAAAAGAATGAAAAAATAGAACATGGGAAACATAAAAAAAATCAGATCTATAGAACAGAGCAAGAAGAGAAAATATAAGAATAATGGACTGCTGAAAGCTTTGATCAAAAAAAGAACTTTGACATAATAATGAAAAAAATAATCCTAGAAAATTGTCCTGGAGTAATAGAACATGAAAAGAAAGGAGCAATAGAAAAAATCCTCCCATTACTACCTCAAAGAGATCCTTTGTGGAAAACACATAGGAATATAATTGCCAAAGTCTGAAATCCCTAGATCAAAAAGAAAATTTTGCAAGAAACAAGAAAAGACACTTTAAATACACTGGAGCTACAATTAGAATTCTATAGGACTTAGCAGCAGTTATAATAAAAGACTGCAGGTCTTGGAGTCAGATATACTGGCAATCAAAAGAACTAGACCTCCAGGCAAAAATATCATATCCAGCAAAACTGTCCATAATATTGAATGAAAAAAATGAATATTCAATGAATTTGCAGATTTTCAGGACTTTTTTTCCAATTAAATCCAAATTCAATAGTTTATCATATAAGAACCAATATCAAAGATCAATTTCAAGCAACTTAACATAGAAAATTGCTTCTTTTACATGGCAAGATATACCACACACACACATACATATACATACATACATACATATATACATATATATGAGATTGATATCAGCAATTGGATAACAAAAAAACGATTGAGGCAGTTGAGTATGATGTGACTCTAAAAAAGCAAAACTGCCTAGGAAAAAGAAAAAGATAGTACATACATTATACAAATTAGATGCAGAGGAAGAATAGAGAGAGATATCAGAGGGGAAGAGGAGGACTCAGTTCTGAAAACCAGTTCACATTGGGAATGGGTTAAATAGGTAATACTAGATAAATACCATGAAGGGTATATATAGCACCCTCTAACATCTATAAAGAAATAACTGGGGAGGGATGGGTGGAGGGAGAAGCAAATGGTAGAAGAAGAAGACCTAGGAGGGATCCATAAATGAAGGGAGGTTAAGTAATAGCAAGAAGATTTTTGCAGGAATAGTAAAGAAGAGATATACACAAAAGCTACAACAAGGATCAGGAGTAGAATTTATTAAGAAGGAAAAAAGTATAACTGGTAACCATTGCTCTTAGACAGTCACACAAAGATTTAATCAAGAGAGAAATCTACATTATATGTCAGCCATATTAATCCATGTTTTGGATGCATGTTTACAAATATGTAAATGCATCTGAATATTTGTGTGTGTGAGTGTATATATAAATATATGTATGCATGCATATGTGTGAGTTAGTATAAGTAGATATGCATGCATTGTTGCTCTATGTATGTGTGTAATATATACGTATGAGTGGGTCTGTGATAAGTATGAATGTATATGTGTATGTACATATACATATGTGCATGCATATATCTATGTATATATAAATATATCTGTGCTTAATCATAGCCTCATTAGAGGAGATGGGGGGAAATGAAAGGGAAAAAAAAGAATAAAGTAAAAAAATATGTAGCAGAGAACAAAATAGCAACCTACAAGCAAGCAAAGAAAAGATGGACACTCATGAATTTAATTTTTTCTACTATTATATATCTTTTAAACTGGTAATTTATTGTTATATATTTTGAATCCTCCCTGATATTCTGCTGGGCACATGACAATGTTCTGTTCTGTTTTGTTTTATTTTGGTTTGTTTTCCTTTTCTGTTTTTCTTTGT
Organism: Myrmecobius fasciatus; assembly: GCA_023553655.1. NCBI lineage: Eukaryota > Metazoa > Chordata > Mammalia > Dasyuromorphia > Myrmecobiidae > Myrmecobius > Myrmecobius fasciatus. The sequence continues at coordinate 290,082 of JAJPUD010000431.1, forward strand.
TTCTATTTTTTTTATAAATTAAAAAAAATTCTTAAAAAGCAAACAAACAAAAACAAACAAAAAAACTTCCCTTTGTGGAATGGCCAGATGAGAATAGTTTGTTCTAATGGCCATGAAGGTGGCTGAAGCAGGTATTTTGAGATGCTTAGAACTTTGATTAGATATCTACTTTATCCTGAAAATTGCCAGTCATCATTTTTGTCTTGCTACTAGACTTTGATGACTCTGGAAGAGAGAATAAGGTTGATAACTTTGTGTAACTCGGCCTTACTTAAATCCAATTCATGCACAAGTCAAGATATCATCTGTGCTGTCATTGGTTCTCTTCAGAAATGAAAGACAAACAACAAAATAGTGACTTAAAGTATGTAAAATGATTTATGTATGTTATTTCTTTTAGTCCTCATAACAATTCTGAGAGATAGATATTATTTCCATTTGTATAGTTGTGTTAAGTAAGACAAATCTGAGTTAAATGACTTAGATTCACAAAACTGGTAAGTGCCGGAGACAAAAGTCTTCCTAACTTTGTATATATTCCTCAATTCATTGTGCCCATTAGCTGCCTAAGAGAACACAAATGTTTGGCCCATTTTTCTTTCTCTCTCCTATAAAGCCTTTCATAGTGTCAATTTCTCTAACTTCCTTTAGGAGTCAACTTGAATTCTATCTCTGCGGGAGTTTTTTCCTGTCCTCTCCTATTTTCTTCTTTCCATTGGTGCTTCCTTGTCCATGTTTTCACTTTGAGATTATCTTCCTTATGCTGAGTTTCTTGCATGTGTATATTTATTTGAATTTTGTCTCCTTCATTTAAATGAAAATTCCCTGAGGACAGGGTTCATGTTTTCTTTCTTCTTCTTCTTCTTTTTTTTTTTAATCTTTCTTTGCAACCCCAGCCCTTAAGTGTCAGACAAATAGTAAATATTTAGATGGCACAGTGGATAGAGCACCAGCCCTGAAGTTAGGAAGACCTGAGTTCAAATCTAGTCTTAGACACTTAACACTTCCTAGCTATGTGACTTTGGGTAAGTCACTTAACCCCAATTGCCTTAGCAAAAAAAAATAGTAAATATTTGATAAATGCTTATTGATTGAGAAATTCTGGAATTCATCCTTTGCAATCACTTCCTAAGATGTTAAAAATAGATAATGGTTTATATATCCTGAAATAACTTTTTAACAAAGAATTCCTCAAAGTAAAAGAATTAGATTTTCTTTTTTCCCTTTAATTTTTTTTTTTGAGAGGCAATTGGAGTTAAGTGATTTGCCCAACTAGCAGCTCCTTCTGACTCCAGGGCCATTTTCTATCTGCTGTACCATCTAGCTGCACTGTAGAATTTCTTTTAGTGGAATTTTAGCAGCATTGAAAGAGAGGGAGTTTGGGGATGGGCATATAGTGTCTTAGAATATAGAATCTTAATGTATGAAAGAACATCAAAATCTAGTCCAGCAGAGTGGTGTGTGTGTGTGTGTGTGTGTGTGTGTGTGTGTGATGGACTTCTTTTCAGGAAAAAAATATATGCTATTATAAAGAAAACAAATTATATTAAAATAAAGTTTTTTAAATCTATTTTTAAAAATTATGCTTATGGACTCCATGATAAATAACCTTGTTTTTGTTGAATATTATAAAATGTAAGATACTATTATTAAAGGCATAAAAATTAAGAATGATGGAAACCTATGTCTAAGGAGGCTCCTGAAACATCTATTTTATGATGTTCTAAGTAGCGAAATTATTATTATTTCTAATTTAGTTATGATGAGATAAAGTAACTCTTCCACTGACATACCATTTAGATAGCATCTCATGGAAAACAGTTACTCTTGGCTTGCAAAACTTAATCAAATGTGGAAATTAGGTATGTGGCAAGTCCACATTATTCCCTAAAATAAGTATGGTAAGTTTTGGAGTAGAGAGAGAAGAGAAGAGACACTTTGTATGGAAAAAAACCCAAAGAACTTTTCCTATGTGGTGTTTTTTCTCCTGCTTTTTCCATTTATAGTGTCATTAAATAATTTCTTTTGTTTTCAGTTTTTCTAATTTTAAAATTCTTTTGCATTTTTTGCACTTAATAATTATTTGTTTTCCTATGTTAATTCCCATATTCTTACCTTTATTGCTTTCATTGAGGCTATAGCAAGCAGTGGTATTAAATGATAAAATGGGACTATATTTGAGTGCAAGGGAAATAAAAAGAAAGCATAAAAATTGAATTCTCTTTACATGTTTTAACACAAACTTTAATGTAATGAATTAATAATAAACATTTTTCTAAAATGACAAATATTTCTGTTTCTTGAGATCAACATGTACTTTGCAATTTATCATAATATATAAATACTGAGACAAAAATATTAATTTGGGGCACACTTCCTTGAAAATACTTTGTTTACTATTAAATTATTTTAACTTGTCAAATCACAGTGTTTCAGGTTTGACAAAATATTGTCTGTATGTATTATCCTGCCACAAAAGTTATTGAAACTGATTAGTTAGATGAATAAATAGTCCTTGGCAAATCATATAAATCTTTAGCATATTTCCTTCTATTTATCTTAATTTTGCCTTGGCTCAAAAATTTGTTTTTGTTGTTGTCAACTAAAAACAGCATGCTATGAGTTTAACAGTTTCTGTCCAATGGTGTCATGGAAAGAATTGTGGATTTGAGCTCAGAGAAATTAGTTCTTCATTTCCCATAAATATGATTTTTGAGTTAGTAATTTAACTTCTCTGTTTCCTAATTTGCAAACTGAGGGTGTTGAATTAGATGACCTTCAACTATTAAAGTTCTTGTACTAAGTTCTACTAAGAAATTTCTTTATCAGGATGAAAAATAGTTCTCTTTTGCCTTTTGATCATGTGTATTCTTATGAGGATGTTTTAAAGATCAATTTATTATTCCTTTGAGTATTGATTCAATACAGGGAGTAGGATAGGATAATAGAATATTCAGCCTTTATGTAAATCCTAAACTTAGAAATATATTTGCTGTACCTAGGTGTATTCCAGGTGGAAACCCTATTGTATCTCCTTGGTCAGGTATGGATTCATCTTAACTTTAGTTCTAATAAGTGAGAATCTGGATTCAAATCCTACTTTTGACCATTTTCCTATCCATGGGCTTGGGGCAAGACACTTTTTTTTCTTGAGGCAATTGGGATTAAATGACTTCTTGTGGTTACCCAGGTAGGAAGTATTAAGTGTCTGAGGCCAAATTTGAACTCAGGTCCTCCAGATTTAGGGCTGGTGCTCTATCCACTGCACCAACTAGCTGCCCCTGGGCAATACACTTTCTAATCCTTTTTGCTCATCTGTAAAATTTGAGGTTAAATTAGATTAAATATATGATCCTATGAGAAGATGAGGCTTATGTTTTAATAATGACTGAAGTTCATGATTAGTTTAGATGTACCTCAGGTACATGGCCCTGAGATTAGCCTTTAAAAAATCACGACAGATAAAAAAGAATGACACAGAGTTATAAATGTGAATCCCTTTAAAAATGTCTATATATTCCTTGTCATTTCACCTCTTCATGAAAGGAAGAACTAGACAGTCCTCAAGTGAACAATGTATCTTTATGTATCATCAGCAATGAAGATGCAAGTAGAGACTGTTTAGATAAAATATAATCAAAATTTGGACAGGGTCGGGAATGCAAATTTGCAATAAGGAAGTAATGAAAAAGTTCCTGGACCAAGAGGATGACTTCTAGACCAAACTGAGAAGTAATGAGATAGCTTCACTTATTACTTTGGGTCATACATCACTATGTTAAGTCCAAAGTGAAGGTTCGACATTGTAGAGGGGAAGAAAGTTATTTGATTCCTTGAGTTTCTATTAACCCTAAATCCTTTTATCTTGCTAGCTTGAATGGGGCTGGGGTTGAGAGTAGCCAGGATAATAATGGGTTCCTGAGAAAGGCAGGTCCCTAAAAGAGAGAAAAGGGAAAAGATTTTCATTTTGGTAAGAGACTTTTGCCTTGTTTATTTTGTTGGAGTAAACAAAGCTGATCCAATATATACTATCTTGTTATTATGTTTTTGTAGCAATTTAGTTTTCATTCCTTTTTATGCAAAGATTTTAGAAACAAGCAAAGTTGTGATTTACCTACTTGAAGTTCTTTCTCACTGACTCATGATTCTCACTTTTTCCCCCCAAAAAAGATTGTATTAAATCATCTAATTGAGAAAGTCATCAATGTAAATCTTGGTCAGTTTTATCTTAGAGTTTTAGTTCTGGAATATAAACTGTGAAAATTTAGTAGCATTCTAGATTCTGAAAAAGACTCTAGAACTCTGGTTTAAAAAAATTGTTTAATATTTAACTTTTTTCATGAAATTAATATGTTAAAAAGTGGATTGAAATTTAATCTACATCTACATATATGAATATACATATGTACACAGATAGATAAATTAATAATATTATTCATAGTTAACAATATGAAGTTAATAACATAGCATGGAGGTTACTTTGGCTTTTCAAAGGCATTACCAGTGGAGCATAAGCTCTGGCTACCTTATCAATGTAGACCAAGTAATGAATTGCATCTGTCAGTTGAGAACAAGTCTCATTAAATTTGGAATTTCATCACCAGAATATTGGCTAACAGATAATAATTCATTTGTGCCATTTTGTTCATTTTTAAAGATCTGCCAATAATCCTCTTTATTTCTTCTCCTCTTCCCTCTCTTCCTGTTCTTCCCCCTCTTCCTGTTCTTCCCCCTTTTCTTCTTCCTTAATTTCTTCTTTCTGTTGCACACTATCACTAGCTAGTCTTCCTTTTTCTCTAATATGACCTCCTAATCAAGATAGAAAAAAAACACATAAATTCTTCTTTTAGACATAGTTGCAAAAGGTAAGTTTTTCCTGATTCCTTTAATTTGTACATTATGTGATGTCTACATTATTTATCTATACGGAGCCTATTTTATTATACGGTGTAAGATATTGGTCTGTCAAACTGTTTTGCTGTTTTTCCAACAGTTTTTGTCTAATAATGAGTAATTACTAAGTGAGTTGTGATTTGAGGTTGCACTATCATGTTCATTTGCATCTATATGTTGTTTACTTAATACTTTACACAGATCAACTATTTTATTTTTTGTTAGTCAAAATCAAATAGTTTTGATGATTATTGCTTTGTGGTATAGTTTGGGATCAAGTTTTGCATGTTCCTTCCTTGTTGCTTTTCTCTTGTTATTTCCTTTGAAAACTTATTTCTACAAATGAATTTCATTAGTTTTCCAGTTTTTAAAAGTAATCCTTTAATAGTTTAATTAGTAGATTGATAATACTAAATAAATGGAATGAGGCAATATCATGATTTTTATTCTATTGGCATGAACTAACTATGATCAATTAGTGTTTGATTACTTTATTAGGCCTGTTTTTTGTAATGAAATATTTGTAATGAATATTATGTATTTGTATCAATCCTCTGTGTGTCTTTTAATGTAGTATTAAAAGTAATTTATAGATTCCATTACTATTCTGAATGAAATTTATTTTTCTTTCTCTTTCTGTTAAGTTTTGCTGGCATTATAGAAGAAGACTGATGTGTTGGATGGGTTTGTTTTATAACTTGATAATTTGCTGAAGTTATTGTTTTAATCAAATTAATTTTCCAGGATTCTCTAAGAAGACTGTCACATCACATGCAAAAAGTGATAGTTCTGTTTATTCTTTTTATATGCTTGCACTTTCAGTTTTTGTTCTGATAAATTTGCTGTAGATCTAACATTTGTTAAATAACTGTAGAGTTAATGGAAATCTTTGTTTCGCCCCTGACCTTACTAGAAAGTCTCCTAATTTGTCTCATCTGTATGGAATGCTGGTCTTTGATGTTAGATATATATTATTTATACATGTACACACAGAGATACACAGATAGGAAATGTCATTTGTTGAGAGGTTTTTTTTTTTAGTTTTTGATAGTAATAATTTGATTTTCTTTTTTGTAACCATCTGGTTAATGGTTTACCTATTTTCTCTCCCCCCAAAACTTCTAGTTTTACTTTTTTTTTTGAGGCAATTGGGGTTAAGTGACTTGCCAGGGTAACACAGCTAAGAGTGTTAAGTGTTTGAGACCACATTTGAACTCAGGTCCTCCTGACTTCAGGGTAGTTTTATTTTTAATGAATTCTCTATTCTTTTCTTTCCATTTTGTTAGCCTCTCCTTTGATTTTCAGAATTTCTTTTTGTGTTTTCAGTTGTGGATTTTAATGTGTTGATTTCATATCAACTTTATGCCCAGTTAATTACTCCATTCTTTCTCTTTTTTTTGCTTTGGAAGATGTATAGAAATATAAATTTATAATAATAAGAGATGTTTGTTTTGTATCTCAAGAATTTTGTTATATTGTTGCATTATAATTTTCTTTGATAAATTTTCTATTGTTTCTATATTTTGTTCTTTGTTGCACACATTGTTTATGATTTAGACTATAACTACTTTTTAGTTATTTCTTCAAAAATATTTTGTTGAGCATTTGTTATTGTATTATGGTCTGTAAAGGTAGTTCCTATTTCTATGTTAGTGCATTTATTTGTGATTTATGCTTTAGTTCATAGCTTTTGTAAAGGTGCCTTTTACAACAAAAATAGTATATACTTCTTTCTGTTTCTCATTCAGTAATTGTCAGAAATGCAATGTTTACATTTTCTAAATTTGTTTAGAACCTCAACTTATTTGTTGTTGTTTTGCTAACAGTTGTCTAGAACTAAGTTGTATAGCAATTATGTATTTAAAATATCATTTGATGAATAATTACAAATATATGTATATAAGATGTTTATATAATACCTTCATTGCAACTTATTCATTATTATATATAATGTTATATATAAAAAAGTTTGGGAGATGTAATTTCTAGGTAATTAATAATTTTATTAACTATGCTAGTAGATAATTATTAAAAGGGGTCAGTGCCACTCTTGAATGTCAAAACTCTTTGTAGACCCCATTTAGCACTTAGATACACCTAAAAGAGTGGGTCTTCTGAGCGTGGTAATCAGCTCTAATTGGTTAGTAATGAGAAGAATGAAAATTATGAGAGGAGCATCCATTCTAAAGAAGGATTGGGGGGGGAACTTGACTTTGATCACTTTGGCTTTCAGAGTACCTCTAGCCTCAGGACAATCTAGGAAAATGATGTATTCCCTGTTCCTCACCCCCAAGCCTCAGTAGAACACCAAGGATTTCTGTACTTGGGTGTGGTCTGAACAAGATTGAGGATAAAGTTAATTCAATTTCATTATCAGCAAAGTCCTTCAGATGTAGACTTGATCCAGTAGAGAATGAGGAGATAGGAAGAGGAAAAAAGGAGAGATCTACTCAATTTTTGGTTATTTAATAATCATTTTCTCATATTATACCATAATATAATATATATTAATTTATTGTCATTAAACATAATATAAGCATTATCTTTCAACATCATTTTTACTATTGCCCTGTCTTAGATTATAATTACTAACCTTCCTGTTTTTAATTTATCTGGAACATAACAAATTTTCCTTCAGCCATTTGTTTTAGCCTTTTTTGACTCTTTTTGCCTTAAGTATATTTCTTTGAAACAACACATTGTTGAAGTTTGCTTTCTTATCCATTGTGACCCTCATTTTTTATGGCTGAATTCATCCCATTCCCATTTACAGTTATGAATGATAATTTATTAATGTCTTTATTAATGTCTTTTATATTACCAAAACTTTCTTCAAAAAGAGAAATACCCACAAAATTTATTAATGTATTAAAAATTTCTTTAATATGTGCAATATATAACACTTGTAGACTTTTCACTTCTGCAAAAAGGTGGGGTCTGCTTGTCTTCTTGCATCTTTTCTGTTGAGATATCCTTGTTCTCTATAATTTTGAAATATTCACTTTAAATTGTTTTATGTATATGATTATTTTTGCATTTTTATTATTGCAGTCATTGTATATATTGTTTCCTTGACTTTGCTTAATTCACATCTATCAATTTGTGCATTTATATTTCAGTAACGCTATTTTTATCACCTTCATAAATTTTTATTGTATAATAACATTTCATTACACTTATGTATCAAGTTTGTTTAGCAGGATCATTTTAACCAGAACCTTTTCATATGTATTTTCATTGTTTTAAATAAGACCTAAACCCTTCTATAATGCTCTGATTATGGATAAAGTTATATTGCAGGTCAAATCATATTATTTTATTCTGCTTCTTTTACCACCCAAAATGCCATGTACCTTTGCTTTATGAAAAAAAATTTCTTGGGCTTTTGCTTAATGTTTTTTTAATCCAAAATTGTGTTACTTTAATAGATTTTAATTACACAAATAAAATTTTGCACAAATTCTCAATAAACATGCATTGTTTTATACATTTCTTATATGCATGCATTACATATATTTCTAATATGCATTTTCCATCTCTATGAATGTAGGCTCCTTCAAGGAAGGGACTTGTTCACTTTTGTCTTTGTATTTATCAGAGACTAGCATAGTGTTTGACATATAATATACTTGCTTAAGTGATCTCTGAAAGAGAAGGAAGATAGACATCATCATTGTAATTATAGATGACAGGAATAAAGCCAAGAAAATCAAAGTGACTCCCAAAATTAAATGTGAACCAGTTCAGTCTTGGGATTACAAAATCAGTCTTCTGGAAATAAATTCAGACTAAATAGGTTAGAGAAATTTTAATCAACATTCCTGAAGTCTGTTCCTTGTTTTGTTATGTTTGATATGGTTGTCTCTGCCTTCAAATGAATTAATTTGTTTCTAAGACTCAGTTATTCATTTTAAAAAGTTAAGCTTTTATTTATATGAAGCTTGTAGATAAATATGAAACATGCTAGGAACATGAAGTAAATGTTTTGCTAGATATTCTTTGATTAAATTATTTTTGGAAAAGCACATCTTGTTTACTTAAAAAAACAGCTATGTGTCCTTGATTATTTTTTTAATCTTCTAAACTTTATGAGAAGAGAAAGGATAAATTCTCAATAGCTACATAGATGAGATGAGTTTGTTCTTAAGGAAGAAATTAAAAATAATTAATCTGATACCTTCAAGGAGATTAGACAGGAAAGATGTAATAATATACCACATAATTCATATAATTTATTAAAAACCAAACCAAACCAAAAAAACTCTCAAACCAGATCTTCCTTACTCTTTAATTTCATATCTAAGGAAGATGTCTTCAATTTTCCTGAATTTTCATTAAGTAGTTTTTTATACATACCTATACACACTACATGTATACCTGCTCTTAGGTATACATGTAGATTTTTGTGTATATACAACAAATTTATCCTAGCTTGTCTCTGTAATCTATTTTGACATGACCCACAGCCTATCAGTAGACAATTATATTTATACAGACATTTCTCTCATATTTGTAGATATTTATATGCATCTATAACTTTCTGCCTCCATGTGTCTGAGTATTTATTATTTATGCATCTATCTATATGTATATATTTTCCTTCTTTCAAATTTTAATCTTTCATTGTAACAACAAAAATAAAATCATTGTATATGACTGTCTGAAAATGTGTGTACACACATATGTAAATGTATATATACATGTATATACACTCTCACACACATATAGTCCCCTACCTCCCCAGAGAAGTGTGAGTACTAATGAGTGGGTACCTTCTCATTAATAACTCTTATTTGCTAAACATCTATTATAAATTTCTAGAATAAGGCACACAGTTTTGAGAAACTGGATATGGTGTGGGAAACAGTGATATCCCTGCATTTGAAGCTATGTTGAAGGTACAAAAATAGTTAATTACTTTGAAAAAATTGATTTCATTTGTTGGTGTTCACTCAACTTGAGTTGAACTTAAATTTGATATTAAAGTTTCATAAGTTACCATGGCCAAAACATCACCTAGTGGCCAACCTTCTGTGAATAAGTCCATATACTCAATAGACAGTTATCAGAGATAATTTTTTTTTATTTTCATGCTGGGCTTTTTTATCAAGACATTCATTTTATTTGTAATCTTCCCAAAATTTGGAATTTGTGGATCTTTCTAACATCTTATTTGGGGACAGTAATTATAGTTTAGAATAATATAGGAGTTTTTTTAACAAAGAAAATCATGAAAAGAATTGAAGGCTAAAAATGGTCAGGCAATATATTTTGTTGAATATACAATCTTTCAACTTCACTCAGTTTTACTGAAAAAAAATGTTGTAGCAGAGTTGTGCATTTAGAATTCCTCTTCCTTTTTGATTCTTAAAATGACTGCTTTTCTGTTTAAATGTTAGGAAATTTTAGTACTTTAAATAATCATAACAACAACAACAGTTACATAGTACTTAAAATTTGAGAAGTGTTATGTTATCTCATTTGATTCAGGAAAATATTGGTGTGGATATTCTCTTTACTGATGTTTATTGAAATTTTTTTTGCCTAAAACTCAGTACATAGTAGTCAGTCCTTTGATGACGAAACCCTCTGAAGATAAAAGCTGGTCCTTACATGATAGAACCACTAAGCTCTGTTGTTTTTGCTTGAGAAATCTTTTCAACCTGAACTTGTACTTCATTAGAATTGCCCTCAAGGATCAAGGGCCAACTCTGCAACAAAATGAGGTGTCCTAGGAAAAACATTAGTGGAGGAACTGATAGGATATAAGGCAGTAATTGATTGAAGCCAGATGGACAAATTATGTTATTCAAAATTGTAGAATTTAAAAACATTTTGCTTTACCGTTGTGATATTTTTTTCCTTTATTAATTTACAAAGCTATTCAAGGAAATATCTTATTACACTATTGCTTCTTTTACTTACTTTCTGACAAAACAAATCTCAGATACGATTATATGTTTACATTCTTTCTAAGATATTAGCAGGCATTTCACACTTTTTCTTATATGTTCCATTCATTTGTAAAATAAAAAGTAGCTATGAAACAAATATTATTCTAAGATCAGTGAAATCACAGACATGTTCCTATTCCTGAGTGGCTTTTAAGTTTTTGAGTTTTTTCCAGTAACATAATTGTTTATACTTCCAGTAATCCCAGTTATTTAAGAAATAATGGTTTAGTAAAGATCACATAATCAATGTTATGTGTGGGTGTGGGCTTATTCTAAATGTCTGGGGAAAATTCTTCATAATCTATCTCTTTGATGTCATTTATAGGGTTAGCACTGTGTTATAAAGGTGTTCCATGGAATGCATATCTGTAGATTTGACTTTTAAAAATATGTAAGTAAATCATGTTCATGAAACTTTAGTAATTTCTTCAGTCATGGGAGCTAGTTTTTATTTTATTTCAGCTTCATGTGCTCTGTGTTGTATAATGCACCCTCTGTTTTCCTTTTTCCCTTCTCTTATAACTTTGCTTTTTGACAATTAGAACGTATTACATGTTGTTAAATCAGCCATACCCAATGTCTTGTTGATAAGAAATGGAAAATACCATGAATACATATACCATTTCCCCCTCAGGTTGCTTTGGACTCACATTATTTATATATAATATATATATATATTTATGTATATATATACACACATATATATACATACATATACACACATACATACATACACATACATACATATATACATATATATATACACACACATACACACACACACATATATCCATGAAAAATGTGGGAAGTTGGTTTGACTAGGCATCCAGGAAAGAAAAAATGTTTTTTGGCCCTTAAGTCATTTCCCAATGCAAGGTCACATCAGACTGGAGGACTTCTCATGAGCACATGTGGTGATGACAATATGAGCCATGTTTGCGTTCTTTTCTAATCATTATTAACAGTTTGGAAGCAGCGAAGTTGCCTATTCTTCCTTCTATATTTATTTCCCTTCTATGTTTTATATTATTATTCATTCTACATTATATTTTAATGATTTATTAAGGTTCACCCCCAGGTATGAAAAATAACTTTTATGTGTCTATTTTCTATGGGAAATCTCTAAAAATTACCAAGTAGATTTGATACTGAATTTGGTTTTCTCCTTTTGTTTTCTTCTGTGTACTATTCCATTCTAAGTCTTTCTTCTGTTTCCTCAGTATGACTGCTTTTACGTTATACCCTAATTTAAATAGACAAGGGGTTTCATGATGGGGTACAAGGCTGGACTAACTGACATTCAGGATCTTTGCTAACTTTAAAGTTATAGGATTCCATGCTATCAGAAACAAGAACTGGGGCTGTTAGCTGGAAGATATTGAGGTATTCCAAGAGGCATTGATGAACACAAAAAACTTTCCAAAAATGGGGAAATTTGTGTACTATATTATAGAAGTAGATGAAAGCAGAAAAAGCAAGGTGGCTAATTTGATTAGAAAATAAATTGTGTGAGGGGAATAATGTGTACTAAGCCTTGAAAACTAGGGTGGAGCTAGATTGTTGTTTGTTGTTGAGTCATTTTTTTCAGTCATGTCTGATTCTTCTTGACCCTATTTGAACTTTTCTTGGCAAAAGTATTGAGGTGGTTTCCTCATTTCCTTCTCCAGCTCATTTTATAGTTGAGGAAATTGAGGCAAATAGGATTAAGTGACTTGCCAAGGTCACACAGCTAGCAAATGTCTGGGGCCAGATTTGAAGTCAGCAAGGCACTCCAGGCCTGGCATTGTATCTACCTCACCTCCTTCCTACTCCACCCTGTATTTATTTTGAATATATTTTATATATACTTGTTCTCCTCTCCTCATCTTGAGTCCACCCCTCCCAAGCATATAATATAGTACCTGTGGCATAATAAATACTTAATAAATGCTTGGCTGCTTGACATATAAGGTGAGGAAATAAATGGCTTTCCTTTCACAAATAGTTTTAAATACTTGAAATGTCCAAATGAGAGAGCTATTCCATCAGAACCTGTGTTTTGAATAAACATTGGGATTTACAATGAACTTGGGTCTAGAATTAAATAGCAGCATACTGGAAATTATACAATATTTCTGATGACCTTAAATTTCCTAGTTATGCTATATGATTTATTCATGTAATACCACATACAAAAAGTTTGAAGGTCACCCAAAAGTCAGTAGTGAAGTACATTATTAACATGAGTAGGCTATAACTTAATAATAAAGGGCTGTTCGGAAGAAGCAGAATGAAAGATATCATGAAAGAGATGTATGATGGGAGAATGAGGTGGATCTGTCTTGTATCAATAGTGAAGGACAATTAATATATCCTTCTATATAGTCTACTGGTATCCATGTAATGGTAAGAGATCTTGAGAAAGGTGTCCACAAATTGGATGAACACCTGAAAATGGATTTATGGCAGGACATGGAGAAGAGCCACACAGGATAAGGTGCTAAACATAATGCCCACATCAGTGTGATTCTTTAGAAATAATCAAAGAAGAATCTTCAAAATGGAGAATTTCCAGGTGATAGCGAAGACTAAAGTCTGATTATCCCTTTAGTTGGCTGTATAATGATGACAGATGAAAGGAGATAAAATTGAGAAAGTTAATGAAATTGTATGACAGAGGGCTGTCAAAAACTTGAGTATCATCAAGGATGACAATAGGAGTGAAAATTTGGAGTGAAAAGTCAACTGAAGACAGTAGGAAAGTGACCTAAGGTTTAGTAATTGTCATTGACAAGAATTAGAGCAGAAGGATGTTCTCAGAGAGTTTAAAGAATGAATAGCTGACAAAAAAAATAGGATAGATGCAAGGGAGAATGGGGGGCTATGTCACAATGAAACAGAGTGAGATAGTAAGAAAAAGAGGTTTTACTTGGATAAATGTTCTAAATAATTCTAAATAAGGATAAATGTGCTAAATAATTCTAACTAACAAAGATTATTAAGCAAGGAGGCTAAAATTTCCTACTAATAAAGAAAAGAAGATTTCCTGGTAGGCAGAAGTTTGTGGAATAAATAATCCCCAAAGTTCTAATTAGAATGTTAGTGTGGTAGCACATTTGTGGATCTTGATTCCCAATAGTTCTAGCAGGAAAAAATAACCACCGGTTATTATGAAAGTGGGGCAAGGGCTTAGATAGTTATAGGAAAATCAATATCAAACCATCCTTTGCAAATCTAGAGTTATTTTGAACTTTGCATTTTAATTTTGAAAATATTGTTTGTAGTTTCCTTTCTCAGTTTTTTTTTATTTTTGTAGATACGATTTTTCTTGCACAACAAGATAAGTGTGGAAATATGTATACATATATTCGATTTGTCAAGTAATTTAACATAATTAATATGTAGTGGATTTCCTGCCATCTAGGGGAGGAGTGGTGACTGGGGGGGGGAATTTGTAACGGAAAGCTTTGTAAGGGTCAATGTTGAAGAATTACCTATATATATATGTTTTGTAAATAAAAAGCTTTAATAAAAAAATAAAATATTGTTTGTAGTAGAGAGGATGAGGTATTAATTTACAATATAAAATTTCACATGAAAGAGAAAAGAGCTACTCCTTTTAATTTTTATAAGAATTTTTAAATTCCAAAAAACACAAGGTTAGAGTATTAAAATTTAAAAATATCCACCTTATATTGCACAAACAACCAGTTCTCATTTCATTATTCAATAAAAACTATTCTCCTGTCAGTATAACTCATGACTTAGGGGTTTATATGACAGTCAGCAATAGCTCAGTTATAATTGACTCAAATCATCTTTTGATATTTTAAGTAGTTTTAAAGCACAGTGAATGTTATGTTCTCCATTATGCAACAATGTTTTCAGAATAATTTGACGTGAATATTAAAACAAATTTAGTAGTTAACAGATGGCCTTGAGCAGCGATACTATATGGCTTCAGGAGCCTAAATAACAGGATGTCAGTGGTCCAATGGCTTAAAATAATAAGAGTAGCAACAATAATTGGCATAAATGAAGCACTTAAAAGAAGAAAACTTAAAGGTCTTAGGAATAAGCCCTATATAACATCTCTTTTGAACCTCAGAACTACAGATTTATTATTTAATATAACAACATATATAATATTTATTTATGTAATTATATTTATTCATATGTATTTTTTACATTTTATACATATATAATTATATATAATATGTATGTATAATTATTACTTAACAGGTCATCAACTTTGGAGAGAGGAAATAAATCACCCATGGTCACACAATATGTGTCGGAGTTAAGATTTGAATCTCTTCTTCCTAATTTCAAATCAAGCATTCTGTCCACTATATTATATTTGCTAATCATTTAATATCTTACAATTTGTCAATACCCAGCTTTAAGTTATTACAATATTGTCATTGAATTGTCTGAGTCAGAAAGTTTATTATAGGTAATGTATTCCAGTGGTTTCAAATGCAAAGAAAAAGGGATCCTTCCTGAATATTAACTTAAACAACAATAAATTAACATTATCTATGCACTATAGTATTTTAATTTGTTTTTTTTTTAAATTTGTAATTCAGCTGAGCAGTGAATTTGACATCACTGATTTAAGCTGATACCTATTTCTCACAGCAATCTCCAATATATTGTTCCTGATAAGTTATCAACAGCTTAGGGGATAGTGCCCTGATTCCGGAGTCACCAAGAACTTGAGTTTAAATATCATTTTAGACACATATTGTGTGACTCTGGGTAAGTCATTTAACTTTATTTACCTAAATTCCTCATTTGTTACATAGAGGCAATTGTCATGCATAATAATACACATTTTTGGTCAGGGTTAGTAGTATGAATTTGTTCTGCCTATCTATGCATATTTATTACAAAAGTCTAATTTTTATTTCTTTTTAGTGAGAGACAAAATAATTGTTAGCAAAAAAAAATTCTATCAAGTGCATAATCTTAATTTTGGCAACTCTTGGTGAAATTGTGAAGCAGGGAGTTTGTTTTGAACATGTCTACTTGCTCTTTATAGTTCCCTCTTCCTAATTCCTGTTGAGATATTAATTTTACTGATTGAATTTTTAAAATCTCAGAGCTCATTTAGTGCAATTCCTTCATTTTTACAGATATGGAAACCAAAGTTCAGAGAGATTAAATGTTTTACCCCAGATCACATGGGTAGTAAGTAGCACAAACCAAGATTTCAGTCCAGGGCTTCTGACTTATAATACACTCCTATTCATACCCAATTGCTTCCATTAATATATCTATATTAGAGTGACTGTTAAGTATTCTGTTAGTCATCATATATGCATAACTAGGTTTTGACATTTTAAGATAGATCCCTTGAGATCAATATTTCACCTAAAGCCATATATCTCGAATGGTAGAATTTTAGATGCTATTCCACCTGAGAGATACAGATTTAAGTCATCTCAAATAATTGTATATTCTTCTTACTTTTAATGCTGATCCCATCTGGCACAATAAAGGTCTCTATTCTTTGCCATCTCTTTCTAATATCCATTTCATTTAATTTTTAACCCCAAAATATTCCCCCAAACAACAAAAAGACAGTCCATGAATATAACTGAGATCCTGACATTCATATTTGGGTGAAATATACACAATTACATGAGATTGACTAAGCAATTTGACATATGTTCTTTCAGTGAAAACTATTAAGATTCAGATAACACCTGAAGTGATGCTGTAATCTCTCTCTCAGTTTCAGGTTTAACTTTCAAAACATTTACTTAGCTGCCAGCAATATGGAGTCTGTAACTTAATAGAAGAGGGAACTAAAGTACTTACTTGCACAGAGGTAAAGGATATGACATCCAGGGTGGGTCAGGTATTGATAAAAGAAAATTTCTTTCTCTTAGCATCTTGTGGCTTCTTATTGAATTTTAAAGTTCTGCTTTAACTTATAGTTATTTCTTTGTTTATATTATCTCTCCTTCTAAGCTGAGAACTAAATCAAGGAAAGGACTCCCAAGTTGTTGTTCCTATCAGAGCATCTAGCTTGGTGGACAGAGAATGGTTATATACAGCAGAAAGGCTGTCACACTGGGGTTTAGCAATAACCTGGGTAGGCACAGATATGGGAAGTCAGGACAGTCAAAATATTGGAACATACAAACAGGCAGCAAAGGCATCAGAACTTAGGTTCCCCAGACCAGGAGAATGCTGCAGCAGAGATTAGAAGAACAAGATAGTAATAAAATGAAAGTTGAACAATAGAGTTCAAACTTTTAATTAACCAAGTGCATTCTAAATAACAAAGTGCACATCTTAGTAAAGAAAATGTGAAAGGAATTATAGTAGAGAAAGAGCTGGCCCCAGAATCAGTTCCAATCCCTGCCTCTGACACATACTGGCTTTAGAACAATGTACAAGCTGCTTAAACTCTCAATGCCCTCAAGAAACTAAGACTGATATTCAGTCATTTTTCAGTCATATCCTGCTCTTTGTGAACCCATTTGGGGTTTTCTTGGCAAAGATACTGGAGCGGTTTGGCATTTTCTTCTTTAGCTCATTTACAGATGAGGAACTGAGGTGACTAGTAATGAAATTCAGTGAAATTATAAGTCTAGCCTCACTCCGTTCAGTAAGGGAGGAGAGGAGGATGTGTCAGGCTTTGTGCTAGGTAAGCACTTTACAAATATTCTCTCATTTGATCCAGTAAAGTGAATGAAGGATGATTAGTATTAATTTAAAAATGCATCCAGATTAAATGTTCATTCACTGTGTGTGGTCCAGATATGAGAGAGAAAGCCTTTGCAAAGGTCATAGACAGGAGATGGAGTCTTCTATAATGAGTATAACTGGGCCTGATATGCTTGGAGTTTTGGGTGAGGAACAAGGAGTCCTGTATAAGAAGGCCAGTGTCAGGTTTGGAAAGGTTATATTTGATTGTAAAAGCAGTAAGGAGTCATTGGCTAGAGAAGTGACATAGACAGACTTGTGCTTTAGAAAAATAACAGTGTTTGTATAAAGGATACTTTACAGTGGTGAAAGATGTGGGAGGTGGCAAAAAGAACAACTAGGATACTATTATTAAAAAAGATAAAGGGAGAAATGCAAGAGATGTTGTAAAAGTAGAAACAAGATTTAGAAAATAATTTTAAGTATGGAATAAGGGAAAAGGATGAGCTGAGGTTGGAAACTTGGGCGATTGAAAGGACTTTAGTGATTTCAACAGAAATGGGCAAGTGTGGGAAAATGATAGTTTTTGGGAAGGGTAGAAAGAAATAAAGAATTATGCTTTGGATATATTCAATTCAAGGTTCCTATACGGCATAAAGTTCTCCAATTCACCCTCCACACAGCTGCTGGGGATATTCCTAAAGCATAGTTATGACCATGGCATTACTATGCTCAAATAGTTCTTTTATTACCTCTAGGATAAAATACAAACACCTGTTAGGACTTTAAAGCTCTTCAACAAGCTGATTCCAGACTATTTTTTCAAGGATATTATGTACATTGCTATACATGTGCTCTACATTTCAATCAAACTGGCTTAGTTGCTATCCCAATACCTGGAATAATCTCCCATCTTTCCATTACTTCTTGGAATGGGGAATTGAGCCTCCATCAAGGCTGTTAGTGCTCCCTACTACATCCCATTTTATTTACTTTGTACAGATTTTTGTATTACATACGTGTGCATGCCATCTCTCATCCCTTCTCCTCCCCCCCAATTGAAAGTAAGGTCCTCCAGAGGACTGCCTTTCATTTTTGTCTGTTTCCAGTGTTTAGCACTTAATGGACAATGGAGCCCTCAGGTTTTTAGGCGGCAGAAACTAAATATTGGTAATCAAATGAAGAAAATAGGAATGGAAAACAATAAAACTGTATGCAAAATCCATTCTCCATTATTCAGGGACTAAATATCCTACCAGTGTATTTTCTTTGTTTCTGCTTTTCTTCTGTAAAGTGCCTTTTCATCTATAAATTGACTTTTTTCTCTTCTCATTTTTAGTCATTAACTCTTCCATCTGGGAATTGAGATGGGTAAGAAAGAAAATGCCAATATGTAGCTTTGGTGAACAATTTTGGGAAAGGATTTGGATTCTTGTTATATTTCCTCTTTCATAGTTGTAAATACTTATTGGGAATTGGCTGTGCCCATGAAGCTAGGAAGAAAAAAAATGCAGTGGCAAAATTACAAATAAATTTTTTGAAATTTTGAATATGTAATTTATTTATTTTAAGAGCTGTTACAAAACTTGCTTCCCCTTTTTATTTTTATAACATAAGAATAGAAATTTAACTCTGTATTCTTTTTACATTTCAAATTTTGAATACATAATTTGCATTAATCATATATTTATATGTACATATGTTCACAGATATGTATTTATCACCATTTAAAATATACCTGAACACAACTAAAATACTATATATTATAGAAAGAAATTAAAATATAAAGTAGGTCCATCTTGGATCATGCTCAAAGAAGTTTGCTTTTTAAAATAACAGAAGTATCTTAGACTAAATAAATAAAGGTCATTTGTCAGTTGTTCCTATATGTGAACAAGGACTATGCTACAATCCAGTGTATTACTGAATTATTTTGGAGGATCTTCAGATATTAAAACAAAAAACCCTCAAAGAATGATTTAATTTTTCATTTTTTCTCTTCTCCCCTTTCTTGGACTTTGTAAATTGTATTACGACATAGTTTATACATTAGGCAACTATAAAGCTTACTGTTCTGACAGGAAATTAGACCATTAAAACTGAAACATAAGCCCCCCCTAAACGAGGCAGATTTTGTTTGAGACATGAATTTAGAATTTATTGCTAATTGACACTTTAGGTAAGTACTGATATATAATCTTTTCTAAGACATTTTTTTTTTTGCAAATGGAGGCTAACATTAGAGAAGATACTAGACCTATACAAAAAATAATTATCCCTTCTGTTTTCATAGAATCTTTTCCTCAGAGGACAAAGTACTTTATAAGTGCTAAGTGCTTCACCAGTGGCAAAAATGTTAATAAAAGTGCCCAACTATCTACTTAGATGGTGCTCTATTGAATAGACTGGGGCCTGACTGTACTTCTCTACTTGTTAATTAGGCATTACTTAAAAGTCCTTCAGTTTTGTTGGAATAGGGAATATATCAAACCAATTTGATGACTACATAATGAGAAGGCAGTATTTTTCCCTATTACTAGGAATTTAGTAATGGAGTTATTTCCTGTAATAATATGCTTCTAAGTAGCTACAGATTGAAAAACAACTTTTTAGATACATCAATTACCTTCATGTTCTCTAGTTGAAGAATGATATTTTGAGTTCATCATCAAGTTCTATCAGTTACATATAAATTGATTATAATAGACTTAGTTGTCTTAACTATGTTAAGTAAAGTTCATTTAAACGTCACAAATGCAGCAACTTACTAAGTTTGGTTGGTCTAAAAGCTTATAAATTGATTAATCATTAAAATCATGTAGAAAGTGGCAAAGCCAATAATTTTTCTTTTTTTTAAACCAATAATTTTTCAAAGATTATATAAACAAAATTAGAAGCTTCAAAGATTTTGGGAAAAGAATATAAAAAGTTAAAAATTTAAAATAAGAAAGCAAAAAAAAATACTACAAAGGAGAGGAAAATATATAGCTAATGGTGTAGAAAAAGTACTTGTAGTTACACAGCATAATCTTAAAAGATTTGAACATTCTGATTATAACCTCTCATTTTCCCCTTTCTGCCTGCCTCTAGGCCTTCCACAACTATGAGAGGTATTTCTTCCCTCAAGGCCCAACTCTTGTATCAATCAACTTTCCCACAAAGCTTTCTCTCATACCTTTAACTAAAATGACCTCTCACATGATATTTTTATTGTGCTCCCCTATCTTGTATGTTTATTATTTCTGTATATATTTTATGCATTGCTCACACTCCTCCATTTTCATTGTAATATCTCTGAGGGCAAGATCACATGATTTGTCGTCTATGTTCCCATACCCTAGTGCATTTTGTGTATTCTGCTTGATTCTATGTAACCTTCCTTTCTATGGGTCTGAAACTGGATGGAATTTCAAAGGTTCTCCAGTACAAGCTGTGCATTGTACCATTTATAATCTGTTATTATTATTTGTGTATGTGTATTTGTGGCTGTATTTATTTAATGGAATCAGAAGTTTATGAGCCTTGGTTAGTTTTAGGTTATCCAGTTTATGTTGTCCTATTACTCATCTTACTTGGCTTACAGACTTATGAAAGTTTGAACTTTCTAGTCCAATGGTCTAAGACTTAAGTTGAATACGTATTTTAAATTTATTGCAATCATTGATTTGCATTGGTATTATTTAAATGTTCATTTCTCTTTACAAACACTTAATCTCAATGAAATTTTGGAATAACTCTTATCCTGACCTTAATGGAGTCAACTGATCATGGTATCATAGATTTAGAAATGGAAGGGAAAAAGAAAATCATCTAGTCTGTCCTCTTTCTTACCCTTTTCATTTTACAGATAAAGAACCTGACTTTCATAAAGGTTTCTTGATCAAGATTACACAAGCACTATGTGAAGGAGTTGGGATTCTAACCCCTCTGGGTTCTCTGATTTGTCATTCAATGCTCTTTGTACTATTGCTCCCTTAGCAAACATTTTATTTGACTGGTGAATAAATTAAGTATTCACAAAAATTAGTAACTTATCTCAGGTCATATGAGGCCTGGTTCTTATTCTATCTTGAAATAAACTGTAAGTTGCTACTTTGAAATCTAGCTTAGTTAACCGCTGGATTTTTATTCTTTCCAAATAGTTTCTTCATTTCTACCTACTTTATTTGTACTTTCATTTTTGGTTTCCTCCTTCCTTTCTTAACTTTTAACCGTTACCTTTGTTGTTATATTTGTTAAGTTTCTTTCTCCTGTTAAGTCCAACTAATTGAGAGACAGTATGGGATAATGGCTTGAATAATGAATGGACTTTGAGTCTGAAAGACTTCATTTTGAAACTATTACCAGTCACCATCTATGTGACCTAAGTCAAATTATTTAACTGCTCTGAGTATCAGTTCTGTCATCTGTAAAATGGGGATAACAATAAAGACATAATTTACTTAACATAAAGATTTCATGAGGATTAAATGGATAATAATATTCTTTAGTAAGTTAAACCTATGTACACTTAAAGAAGACTTTCTCCTTTCATTATTACCTTGGAATCTGAAACATAATAAAATTAATTCCTGATTATTACACTATGAAAACTCAAAATAAATATAAAGTTAAAACAACAACAACAACAACAAAAAACTTTGTGAAAAAATATTGCTCTGTGAAGAACTCTCCTGGAATTTTTGTTTGCAATTCTTAGATTTCTGAATTCTGGATTATGTTAGATATCTTTCATTTCCAGCCCTTTCAAATATAAAATATCCACGCGATTTTTTTTATACAGTGGCAGGCAGGGGAGGAAAGAAAGTGGGGAGGGGAAAAAGGAATGGGGAAGGAAGAGATGGAGAAAGAGGAGGGAGAAAGGGGAAGAGAGAGAGAAAAGAAGGGAGGGAAAGAGACAGAAAAGAGACAGAAGGAGGTAGGGAGAAAATAAGTATTAATGTAGCACATAGTATGTGCAAAAGCATTTTTCAAAAATAAATATCTCATCCGATTTTTACAACAACCCTGAGTAGTAAGTGCTATTGTTAGAAGTAAATGACTTGTCCAGCCTCACACAGCTATTTTCTGAGACAATATTAGATCTCAGAAGTATTGAGTAATTTACTCAGGTCACTTAGCTAATTAGAAAGCAAAATTAAACGGGAAGCAATGAGTTACCAGTCACTGGAGTTATACTACTGGAGTTTGGATGACCACTTGGTGGGAAGACTATCAAATTCAACAAGCATTTATTAAGCACCTAATATGTAACAGATATTATCCTATGTGCCAGATATAAAGACAAAAATGAAGCAGTTCCTGCCCTCAGGAAATTTACATGTTTCTGGTAGATACAATTGTACAGAAGCAAATAATTAGGAGATTTAAATTACTTGCAAGATAGAGTGCCATTAACTTGATGGATCAGGAAAGGCTTCTTGTGGAATGTGGCTGTGATTTGAAAGAAGTCAGGAATTCTACACATGAAAGAAGTGAGGGGGGAGACCAGTGCAAAAGTTCTGAGATTATTTTGAGTTCAGAGATTAATTTTGTATAAGAGAAAGAAATCATGTGTAGTTGTCCGGTTTGACTGAAATGGAAGTTCTATGAAGGAGAATAATATGAAATGTTTGGGAAAGGTGGGGAGGAGTTGAATTTTGCAGGACTTTAATGACAGGCTGTAATTATGAGAAAGTCTGCTGAAGAGTTTTGTATTCCAGACAAGAAATTGAACTAGATGACCTTATGAGAACCCTTCCAACTCTGAGATTCAATGATTCTCTGTATAAAAACAAGCTATATGATATTGTATAGTTATTTAAAAATATTTATCATCATCTTTTGCTTTTACTTTGTCTAGATTTCCCCCTGTATCCCTCTCTCTATCAATTCCCAGAGAAACATTGCTTAAAAGTAATTTTTTCACAAAAAATGAGACAAGAAAGAAAAATTTGATAAAACTGATAAATACATCAAAAAAGGTGACACATGTTCTACCCTCATGGACCCCAAACTCTGAAAAGGGGAAAAAGAGTAGTGTTTTCTCATATCTCTTTTTTGGGATAAGATTGTTCTTTATAACTTCACAATAAACATTTTTAATTATTTTGTAGTAAGTTAGTCAATGGCTATTTATTAAGCATTTATTGTGTCCCAGGTACTGTGTATACAAAGAAAGGCAAAAAACAGAATTAAGACAATGGAATCCCTTCTGAAAAGTTTTTATATAAGACATATGTTAAATTTCAGAAAAAGATTAGTGAAAATAAAGAGATTTTTTCCCCTAAACAACTTCATGGACTCTGAAATATTTTTGTCGATCCCTTGAGAGTCCATGAGTCCTGGTCAACAAGCATTTATTAGATTTTTACGATTTGTTAGGCATTGTGTTCAACATTGCAAATATAAAGAAAAGAAAAAAAAACATGGTCTCTGCTCTCAAAGAATTCACATTCTATTAGGGTAGACAATGTACAAACAACTCTGTGCACACTAGATAAAGACAGTGTAAATGGGAGATGATCTCAGAGTTAAGGCATTAATAGTAGAAGAATGCAAAGAATTATGTCCCAAAAGTAAATGGAGAAATATCTATATGTTTATTCTGTTGGTCTTTGAAGTAAATCTCTTTTTGTAATAATTAACTGCTATTAAGTAGTTAAATAGAACTGGGATGCTAGTCTATGACCCCTAATATTCAGGAGTTTTTGCTAATGGAAGTAAAGAAGAGGAGACACCTTCTAAACCTTTTAGGGAACTTGAGAATCCTGAGGGAGAGATATAGTAGAGTTAACCCTGAGGGAGTGGGGTCAGAGAATATTAGTTTCACATAAAATTGTACCTGCAAGGTTCTGGTAATTCCCTTTATTTCTTATAGTTTGTATAGCAAAAGGATTTGGAGAAAATTTGGAGTGCCATGAATGGAGTTTGGTATTTATTATGTCATTGTTTTGTTGGTATAAGTTCCTAATTTTATTTACATAAAATATTTCTTATGGTTTGGTTGTGATTTTTGCCTTATTCATAACCTTATCTTTATCAAATCAATTAAAGGATGATTAAATTCACCAGTCTTTCTAAAGAAAATGTTTTGTTCTTATTTTTTTTGTTCTTATTTTATCCCTCAGATTTCTTCCCATTCTTAAATTTAATAATTTTATGAATGTGGCAAATGCTTAGTTATTTGTTAAGTAAAACACTGAGTTTCTTTAACAATTGTCCCTACTTTGTGTTTAATTCATTCTCATGTGTAATGTCTTATGAACTCTTCTCCCCTTCATCCAAATCCTATCTGTGCTTTGCTTCAAGGCCCATCTAAGTTCATACTGCCTCCAGGAAGATGTCCTAGACCACTCAAGCTCACCACAATCTCCCCACCTCCTTTTAAAAAACCTCATACAGCTTTATCATTTATTTTCTGTACCTTTCAATACCTTATTTCTTGTCAACAGTCTCTTGTCTAAGAAATATCTTGTTTCTCTGATGAGAAAATAAGCTCTTTAGGGCAAGATTCTCCTCCCCCCATTCTCTGAATCCCCATAGAAAGTGCTCAATAAAACCTTATTAAACTGAATAAAATTCTTAAAGATTGTAACTCACTTATGGATAGTTTGGTGAGAGGGTGAGGGGAGAAATAGCTGTTAATAGAACTCTTCTTCCTGAGCCTCATGTTGCCATTTGCCTTATTGCTATTAAAGTAATGAAATTTCTGGTTCAGTACTCACAATGTGGATGCTCACAGTCAGAAATTATAAAGGATAGCCTCAAATTGGTTTCAATGTTGGTTTAACAATCAGACCAGTGCATTGCTGCCAACCCTATATCACAAGAAGAGAGCATATTTGCCAAGATGAAATTTGCCAATGCATAACTAAATAGCATTAATATGTGGTGTGTGGTTACTCTTCCTGGGGGTGTAGTATTTGGAACAGTCAGGTGCAGGGGATTTAAATACTACTTTGGAATCATACCAATGACTAGATTTCTATTCCAAGTCACCCCCCCCAACATTTCAGATTGATGTCTATTGAGCATAGCATGTGGTTTAAAACAATAAAACTCTTGGATTAGGGTAAATCCCCTTTATTTTTCAATTCTTAATGAATGATCATACCATTGTGTTTTCTTTTCATTGTTAACTATGAATATTTGAAGGTCTTATTTCCTGTTCTGTACTTAATAGTTTCTATATTGTTTCCTTCACTTATTTTTCTTTCTGATAATGAGTCATACTTTAAGGTTTGCAATGCTCTTTACATTTGGGAAGTGGTAAAGAAAGAATGGAGGGAACAAACATGTATATAATGCCTACAATGTTCCAGACATTGTGCTAAGAACTTTGCAAATATTATTTCATTGGACCCTTCAGCAACTTTGAAAGATAGGTGCTATTAGTATCCCCATTTTACAGATTAGTAAACTGAAAAACAGAAATTTTAAAGGATTTGCTAAGATTACACAATCAGTAAATTTCTGGGATAAGATTCATATTTAGGTTTTCCTGACTTTCAAGTCCAACACTAATCTCCCCTGCATCAAGATGCACCTTTGGTCCATTCGAAATATTGATACATTTGAAATCTTGATAATTTCTGTTTTTGAGAAATGAAAAGAGGACATGCAATTCAACAATATAAGTAACTCTTGTGAAGTATTTTTCCCCCACATAGGTGTGAGAAACATAATATTCATTTGGAAGAGCAGTGATACTGATGACTAAAATCTGGATTAGAAAGTATGATGCAATGTAAAGAACATAGAGTTGGAGTTAAAAAACCTTAGATTTGAGCAGTTAGCAGGCATAGTAGATAGAGTACTATGCCTGAATTCAGGAAGTCTAGAGTTCAAATACAATCTCAGATACTTCATAACTGGCTCATCCTGGGCCAATTACATAACCTTTTTTTTTTTTAAATCTCAGTTTCTTCATCTATAAAGTGAGATGGAGAAGGGCTATGGCAAACTATTCTGGTATCTTTGCTAAGAAAACTCCAAATGGAATCATAAGGAGTCAGATACAGTTGAAACAACTGAATAGCAGGTGTAAATTTGAGTCTAAATTTTGATACATTTTAGTTCTTTAACCTTGGTCCTTAATTTTCTCATCTGTGGAATGAGGGCAATAACTTACAAATCATCTCCTTGAAACAAATGTGTGATCTGTTACTCTTATTTTTTTTTTTATGAAAGCTTTTTAATTGCAAAACATATGTATGGGTAATTTTTCAACAATGACCCTTACAAAGCTTTTTGTTACAAATTTTTGCCCCCTAGTCCCCACCCCTCCCCTAGATGGCAGGAAGTCCACTACATATTAACATATTACTCTTATTTTTTTTTAAATTTCTTTCTTTCTTTCTTTTTTTCCTGAGGCAATTGGGGTTAAATGACTTGCCCAGAGTCACACAGATAGGCAGTGTTAAGTGTCTGAGGCCAGATTACTCTAATTTTTTTTTAACTTAATAGCTCTGTTCCTAATTTCTGTGAAGTTTTTTTTTTTAACTCAATCTGTGATTTTATTGATAGAGGGAACTTCCAATGAGGAAATTCCCAGTACCAATGTTGATAAGTACTTATTCTATAAAATATAGTTTAAAGAGAGTTGCCTGAACAACTGAGCTATTAAGTGCTTTGCTAAGGGTCTTATAGTCAATGTATTTTAAGGATGGCCTATTCTTTGTTCACTCCTTTCATGATGGTTCTTAAGAGTTGGTTTTATAAATTATAAGTATTTCATTAGAGTCAGTTTAATATTCAATCTGTGGAATACAATAACATGATTGTAATTTGTTATTTTGTTTCCAGGAAACTCTGCTAATATTTGTCTTAAAGTGACTTTTTGTGATATTTATTGTTAATATTTTAATTATCTGCATCTTCAATAGCTTAAAATTTTGGCCATTGAGACAATTGCTTCAAGTTCATTTCTCTAAAATTACCTCTGCTACTGAGTTTCTTTGGGAAATGAAACATACCTGTACACACACACATGTGTGTATACATACATATACATATTATATACATCAAATGTAAAAAATCAAATGGAATATTTATCTGCCTACAAAAGTTTCAAATCAATCAAGCATTAATTAGCAAAATAGGGTTTTCATATATGAAAATTATCAGAATATGAAATACAGATATTCTTCTTTTACATGTTAGTAAATACCTTACAGACATTTATTTAAAACTTATATCCATCTCTTGGGAGAGAGCTCAGAAAATATATTTTGAGGGAGAAACGTGTGAAAAAAGGATTAATGAATGTGAATATAATGCTCAAAAAAAGGACAGGAATTGTTGATTTTCCCTCAATCGAATAGGATTTGCATTCAAAGAAGGGAAAATGAACACACAGATTGTGTTTTATAACATTTTGACCTTATGAGAACTCATTGAGAATGATCAACCCTTAGGGTTTTCCCA
This sequence comes from Myrmecobius fasciatus, assembly GCA_023553655.1. Classification (NCBI taxonomy): domain Eukaryota; kingdom Metazoa; phylum Chordata; class Mammalia; order Dasyuromorphia; family Myrmecobiidae; genus Myrmecobius; species Myrmecobius fasciatus. The sequence continues at coordinate 317,975 of JAJPUD010000431.1, forward strand.
GGAGATGGAATTTTTATCTTAAAAGTTTAGCATGGGTCTATCTCACTAGATAATCCTTCTTTAAGAATATTGTAATTTTTTCTTTTTTATATCTTTTACATACTTTATAGATTCCTTCTGGCAAAGGCTGTGACCAAATATTTTAATCTTTTGATTTTTATCTTAAAGGAGGAAAACAAGCAGTGCTCCTCTTCCATGCAACATCCCTTTGTCCGGGGACATGTTCCTTTTCTTTCTTTCTTTCTTTCGTTTTTTTTTTTTTTTTTTTGCTTAGGCAGTTGGGGTTAAGTGACTTGCCCAGGGTCACACAGCTAGGAAGTGTCTGAGATCAGATTTGAACTCAGGTCTTCCTGACTTCAGGGCTGGTGCTCTAACCATTGCGCCACCTAGCTGCCCCTGACATGTTCCTTTTCTTACATGATTTTCTCCTTCTTTATCTCCTTTCCTGTAAACCCTAATGATAAAGGAGTAAATGGTAGTTATTGAAAGACTCCACAGATTTTCAGCTCCTGTCTGGTGGTAGTGGTGGTAAGAATTTAAACAATAAAAGGTAATTTAAAAAGACATATGTCTTGTTCTTTACTCTGACCATCCTTCCTTCTTTTTTCTCCCTCATCCCTATTTTCCTCATTTGTACAGTGATTTGCATTAGGTGCTTTACTGCTTGAAGTCTGTGATCCTAATATGCCATTCTTAGTTTTGAGCAGCAAATTCTGTTTCTTTTAGAGAGAAATTTCACTTCTTTAAAAATGTCAGGATATTATGATAGGAAATATAACAGAAATTTAGTGACTTCTAGTATTTTTTGTTTCATGACCATAAAAATGGTACCTCTAAATTTTAATGTGTCTCTGTTATTTACTATTGAAAAACTGCCATTTAGAAAATGAGAAACAAATTTTTTTGAATTAACTTAAGCATTTGAATTAAGCTTAAGCAAAATATTTCAAAAGAATTTGCAAAGGTATATCTCTAACATTTTATTGCAATTAGATATCTCAAGTTCATAATTACTGAAGGTAATTTGCAATTTATACATATTTTCTCTTATCTTAAAAGGATCATCAGTTATTACTTATTAAGCTTTTACTATGTACCATCCAAAATTCTTGTTTATAATTTTCTTGACAGAGAAAATTGGACAAATACTGAGTATTAATTAATATTACAACTAGTATATAGTTAAGTTTAATTGATATGCATATAAAACAATATTTTCTTGAACATGAAAATTCCTATTTTATGAGTATACAAATTTATTTGTTCTAATGTCAGTCACAGGAAATAATTTTAAGTACATCAATTAGGGTACTGTTTATATTCCTCAGTTGCTTTGCTTTCATTAGCATATAAAAATGATACTATGTTGGAATTTCATAAGTATGTTGACATTTCAAAGTAGAAGCTACCTTTACCAGTATTTTCACATAATTATACTTAAGGCTTAGGTGCTTACTTGAGCTAACAATTATATTTCATGTTAGAATTACAAATAGGAACCTAAATAATGTTTATGCTAATTGTTCTTCACTTCTTTAAATGAAAAATTTATACTTGACATATACATATAAAGCTATTCTTTTTCCCATTTAAATATCATATAAATGAACAAATTTTGGCTTTACTTTTGTGTATGTGAGCTTGAAAGCAATTTAATGCATTCTTTTCCATTATGAATCTTGGTTTAGACTTTTAACATTTTATTTAAAGTGCCTGGCACTTAATAGGTATTTAATTAATAGTTATTAATTGACCATTTAATTATCAAAGTTAATTTAAAAAGTTACAGAACTAATCAGTGAAAAAATATTTATTAAATACTTACTTTTGTGCTTGGCACAAAGAACAAGTCTCACAGTCCTTGCCCTTAAAACCCTTGTATTCTATCTGGGGAGGCAACATGTGCAAGCTAATTGTTGGGAGTTGGTGGTGGTGAGAGGGGAGCAACATTGTATAATGAACTATTATGAGAGACTTAGCTTTTCTCAGCCATACAGTGATTCAAGACAATTTTAATAGTCTTGGGATGGAAAATGCCATCTCCATTGAGAAAAAAGTACTTTAGAGGCTGAATACAGATCAAAACATACCATTTTCAATTTTCTGTTTGTTTTTTTCTTTCTAGTGTTTTTTTGCTTTTGTTTTGATTTTTTATTCATAACATGATTAATATGGAAATAAGATTAAAATGATGGTACATGTAAATCATGTGTTAGTAAAGAAAAAGTTAAGGAAGTAAAAAATGGAATTCAAAATAAGTAAATGTTGAAATCTATAGTTTTATATTATATATATCATATATATATTATAAAATACTGATAAGTAAAAAAAAATTAATCTTAATGCCTAACCTTAAAATAAAGGGTTCTTCAGTGATTTTATCCATATCCATGAGTAAGAAAATGATGTTATAGGCCAAGAAAGTTTCTCTGATATCTCATTTATTTGTTAAAATGTTCAAATTTTGGTGGTTGTGTAACAGTATATAGCTGAAAGTTTTTCTCCAGATTATTTCAGATGGAAGAAAATTGATTACTCTTATTTAAATAGACATAGGATATGGATAACATAGGACCATGTATGAGGAACAATAAGAAAGTCAGTTTAGCTGGACGGTGTGTGCATATATGTATACATATGTGGGTATATATGTGTATGTATATATGTAATATATTTATATGTCTGATGTCTGTATGTATGTATGCATATATTTCTACCCCTTTGGTTACCTTCAACTTGGTTTAGCTCATTTGCTTAAACAGTTTACTGGTGTGTGGCCACTGTACCTGCTACAGCTTCTTGGACTTCAGTATGCCAAAGGACTTGTATGTGTGTGTGTGTGTGTGTCTGTATGTATTTTATATATAATCTATCTTTCTATCAATCTGTTTTACTCCTTCAAGAATATAAATCTGAGTTCTTTGCTGTCTTATCTTGTCTTCAGCCTTCTACAAATCTTCCACATGAATCATCCAACATGATCATGTACATTCTCTGTTTATAAAGATCCTAGCATTTATGTTGTAAAATACAGTAACTTGAACTGTCTGTAACTATTTATTTATAATTCAATAGCAAACTTGGTTTTTGTGTGTGAATGTTCCCACATTTCCTTGCTTTTATCCTCCCACCTTTCTCCACTTGCATATATACCCTTCCCCCCTTTGCTCTTTATTTGAGTTGAAATATGAGAGTAGATGGGAAAAGCCATACCATAAATATCCTGTAAAATTTGCATCTGCAAAGGATGAATTTCATAAGGGGATAAAACAATTTCTCAGAAAAAATATGGAAAAAGAAAATATGGAAAATTCCTCATGATAAATACTCTTATTGTAGGCTCTCAAAAACACTTGTTCAATTGAGTAGGTTTGGTTTTCTTATGCTTATATATAACTAAATAAAAACAATTTATTGTTTTGTAATCTGTAGTGTGTGTAGTTTACAAAGATTAAATCTAGTTCTTGAATTCTTACATAAAATTCTAATAGAAGTGAAAGGAATGGCCATGTTCATACATACAGAAATTCTCTGGAGTACTCTTTTGACTCTTTCCAGATAATTGATTTTCATGGGTCTCTATCAACTACTCTAAAATAACATGATTACCTAAATATAAAGTCAGCTTATTTCTAGGGTGCTAATATGACTGAAGATGATCACTTATCAGAGATCTGGTAAAGAAGATTCATTGCACAATATGAATTGAAGTAGTTCTACTCTAATACATTGATACTGAGATTTAATGTCTCTCTGATTCTATGCTTTGCTAAAAGCATGATAGCTTCATGATGTTAAAAAAAATAAACATTAGTTTTACTGATAAAAATTCCCCTGAGATAAGTATTTAGGATAAGTATTTTAGGTCTATTTTCACACTGGGATTGTGTTTTTACATTACTTTTCCTTTGAGGTCAAAAAGGAGAGGGAAGGGAGGATCTATGTCCCTGATTCCTCCAAATAATCTAGAGCTCCAATCAGAGACAAAAAGCAGAGTTATGTGGGTCAAAGAAACATCTCAGTAAGGCTGAAATACTTTTTAGACAATCAAAATGAGGTGTCAGAAAATATTTGAGTCAAAATATTTGACATTTTATTACCAATTATCATTTTTATATAAAATAATTAGCCTTCCCATGTTTGCTTTTGATCTGTTTAGCCAATTGAGTATAAAGAAGTTAGAATTCTTCCATATACTTAGAAATGGAATTATTTGTGGTTTCATAAGATATAAAATCTGGCAATTATCTTTTTTAATAAAATACCCAGTATGATTAGTAATAAAGAAGATATGTATTGCTGCATGCTCAATATTTAATAATGACTATAGATTTTCCTGCTAAGATATAAATTATATAAAAAAACCTAGATAATAATGCTAAAATAAATGTTTAAAGCAGATTTCAGTTGAATAGCTTTTTATAGGCAAGAAAGATGCAAAAAAAGTATTCAGTATGTTTTATGGCAAACTTCTAGCTTTCAGAACTGCTAAAATGCGAGATGTTTATTCAATATGAAAGAAAGCAGGGTCATGTAGGATAAATACTTTTGAGCTAAATGAAGAGCAGAACTAAACAAACTTGCATAAATCTAAGAAAGGTACTGTTGCTTATAGATTTTTCTTTCTTCCTACATTGCTAGTTTTCTTATAAGGTAAGGATCACATTGTTTTTTATTTATTTATCTGGTATATCTTTTTAACCAATCTTTACTTTTGACCATAACCTAATACAACATATAAGCATCTTCAAGCACATACTTTTTGAACACATACAAAGACCTAAAAGAATTAGTTACAAAACAAAAAAGAAAGAAACCACATTAAAATTTCATTATTGAAGCTAGAGCTAAGATGGTAAAGGAAGGAAGTCATCTGAGCTCTCCACCAAACTCTTTCAAGTACCTTTAGATAAATTAATTCTAGAGCAACAGAACCTACAAAAAAGATGGAGGTGAAACAGTTTTCCAGTCCAAGACAACTTAGAAGGTCAGGAAAGTTTTCTTATACCAGAGTAAGAGTGGAGCATAGTTAAATGCAGGCTTCACAAATCAGTAGTAGGCTGCAGGGCAACTGAATTAGCTTCGGTAGTGGTGATTTCCAGAACTTTCAATCCACGGACAGTAAAAGGATTGAACAATGATCCCTTTGCTGGCACCAGTGACAGGACTCTGTTGCATTGTCTATATTTGGATCTGGGTCTCAGTCTTTAGTCTTAGTCCAGTGTAAGGAAGGGCACTAGCACATCAAAGCTTTCAGCCACACAGGAACAGAGACTCTAGTCACAGTTCCAGAGTTGAAAAAGTAATTGTGGTCAGTCACAGACCAGAGCATAGAACATGAGAGTAGTAAATATATTTTCCCCTAAATCATACCACTTAGGAAAAGCCAAAAACTTACAGGTCCCTAGAATTACTTCTGAAAACAGCTGCACCAAAACTCTGAAGCTTAGAACAGTGACCCCTCCACTTGAGAAGCAGAGTTGCATTTCAGCATAGAGTTAAAAGTCAAGAAATAGATTTTAAAAAAGCAAAGAATAGAAAAAAAGTTCTGACCATAGAAAGTTTTTATGGTGGCCAAATGGTAAAAGATATACACAAATCCAATGGAGAGAAAGATTCCTTGAAAAGCAGCATTGACCAAATGGAAAAAATACAAAAATTCACTGAAGAGAAGAATTCCTTAAAAAATAGAATTGGCCAAATGGAAAAGGACATACAAATGCTCACTGAAGAAAATAATTCATTAAAAGTTCAAATTGGACTAATGACTTTTGAGACATCAAGAAATAATCAGAGTTCTGGGGGTGGAGCCAAGAAAGCAGAGATCAGACAAGAGTCTCTGTAACCTCCTCTAACCTTCCCTCAAACTAACAGCAGATGAAGCCTCTAGACTGGTTTTGAAGTCAAAGAATCCACAATATGTAAAGTACAACACATTTCTAGAAGAAGATGCCCTGGAAGAACTTCAAAACAGGTCTGTTTCAATCGGGTAGGGGGGTGGTCTTCCGAACCTAGCCTGTAGCACAGGGAGACCAGGGCAGAAAGCTGGAGCAGGAGTTGGAGCATTCTGGCTTCCACACACCTGGGAACCTTCTGTGGGCCTCTTGGGCCAATCTGTCCTGATTTTAAGCAGATGGTTCAGAAGGTCTGCCTTTTATGGGAGGTAGATTGTGAACCACTGAACCCCTGAAGAGCAATGGACCTAGCTGCCATTACAAAGCACCCTAAATCAATCAATCAATTAGCAGAGCTGCCCAGAACCTGAAATAACTCAATCAGCAGAAATGCCCCAGGGCAAATTAAATCAGCTCTCCCTCCTTTGCCTTGAACAGACCTCACACCTTTAAAAATGAATGAAAAACCAAAAAGAACTCTCACCAATGACAGCTTTTATGGAGAAAAGGAAGAACAGACCTCAAATCTTGAGATCTCTAAAGGTAAAGCAACTCAAGAAAAAGCCCCAAAGAGAGACATAAGCTGGACCCCATGTCACAAGGCTTTCTTTGAAGATTGCATAAAGGATCTTAAGATAGAGTTAGAAAAAATATGGGGAAACAAAATGAGATCATTGCAAAAAAATGGAAAAAATGGAAAAAGAATGCAATGAACAAAAAAATGTAATTGGTCAATTGCAAAAGGAGCTAAAAACAGTAATTGAAGAATATAAGATATTAAAAATTAGAATTGAACAAATGGAAGTGAATGACTCAACAAGACTTCAAGAATCAGTCAAACAAAAACAAAAAAATGATAGGAGATATTTCATATTTTTTTTTCTAGGAAAAACAACTGACCTGGAAAATAGATCTAGGAGAGAAAATCTAAGGATTTTAGGGCTTCCTGAAAGCCATGATGAAAAAAAGAATCTAGACACTATCTTCCAGGAAATCATGAAAGAAAATTGTCCTGATATTTTAGAATCATAAGGCAAAATAACTATTGAAACAATCCACTGATCACCTCTTGAAAGAAACCCCAAAATTAAATCCCCAAGGAATATCGTGGTTAAATGCAAGAAGAAATAGACAGCAAAACTATAATAGTGGGGGATCTCAACATCCCTCTCTCAGAACTAGATAAATCAAACCACAATATAAATAAGAAAGAAGTTTAAGGAGGTAAACAAAATGTTAGAAAAGTTAGATATGACAGATCTTTGGAGGAAATTAAATGGAGACCGAAAGGAGTTTGCTTTTTTCTCAGTGATTCATGGAACTTATACAAAAATTGACCAAGTGTTAGGACATAAAAACCTCAAAATCAAATGCTGTAAGACAGAAATAGTAAATGCTTTTTTTTCAGATCATGATGCAATAAAAATTACATGCAATATAAGGCCAGGAGAAAATAGACCAAAAAGCAATTAGAAACTAAATAATCTCATCCTAAAGAATGAATGGGTAAAACAGCAAATTACAGACACAATTACTAATTTCATCCAAGAGAATGACAATAATGAGACAACATACCAATATTTGTGGGATGCAGCCAAAGTGGTAATAAGGGGAAATTTTATATCTCTAGATGCTTATTTGCATAAAATAGAGAAAGAGAAAATTAATGAATTAGGCTTCCAACTAAAAAAGCTAGAAAAAGAACAAATTAAAAATCCCCAATCAAATACCAAACTTGAAATCCTAAAAATAAGAGATTAATAAAATTGAAAGTAAAAAAAAAACTATTGAATTAATAAATAAAACTAAAAGTTGATTTTATAAAAAAAACAACAAAATAGATAAATCTCTAGTTAATTTGATTAGAAAAAAGAAAGAGGAAAATCAAATTGTTAGTCTCAAAAATGGAAAGGGAGAACTTTCCACCAATGAAGAGGAAATTAGAGCAATAATTAGGAGTTACTTTGCCCAACTTTATGCCAATAAATATTTATGCAATAAAAAGTGAAATGGAGGAATATCTACAAAAATATAGATTGCCCAGATTAACAGAGGAGGAAATAAATTAATTAAATACTCCTATTTTAGAAAAAGAAATAGAAAAAATCATTAATCAGCTCACTAAGAAAAAATCCCCAGGACTAGATGGATTTACATGTGAATTCTACCAAACATTTAAACAACAATTAACTCCAATATTATATATTGAAAATACAGGGAATGAAGGATTCCTACTAAATTCCTTTTATGACACAGACATGGCACTAATACCTATACCAGGTAGAACAAAAACAGAAAAAGAACATTATAGACCTATCTCCCTAATGAATATTGATGCAAAAATCTTAAATAAAATATTAGCAAAGGGATTACAGAAAATCATCTCCAGAATAATATACTATGACCAAAAAGGATTTATACCAGGAATGCAGGGGTGGTTCAATATTAGGAAATCTATTAGCATAATTGATTATAGCAATAACCAAATTAACAAAAAATATATGATTATCTAAATAAATGCAGAAAAAGGCATTTGATAAAATCCAACATCCATTCCTATTAAAAACACTAGAGAATATAGGAATAAATGGACTTTTCCTTAAAATAGTAGCATCTATTTAAAACCATAAGCTAGCGTCATATGGAACGGTGATAAACTGGAACCATTCCCAGTAAGATCAGGGGTGAAACAAGGTTGCCCACTATCACCATTACTATTCAATATTGTATTAGAAATGCTAGCTTTGTCAATAAGACAAGAAAAAGAGATTGAAGAAATTAGAGCAGGTCATGAGGAAACCAAATTATCACTCTTTGCAGATGGTATACTTAGAGAACCCTAGAAAATCAACTAAAAACTATTAGAATTAATCCACAACTTTAGCAAAGTTGCAGGATACAGAATAAATCCACATAAATGATCAGATTTGTATGACTTTTATCAGGGAACATCATGGTCTTATCGTTACTCTTCACACTCCTGGGAAGTAAGTGGTAGTACCTTGATACTTGTAGGGAGTATCAGTGAATGGGCTTCAAGATTTCCTAGTGGAAGGAAAAAAAAGGAATTATTACATTATAGTACCTAAGATTGTTGTTCATTTCATGATCCTGTTTTTAGGGTTTTCTTCACAAAAATGCTGGAATGCTTTGCCATTTTCTTTTCCAGTTCATTTTATAGATGAGGAACTGAGGCAGATAGGGTTAGGTGACTTGCTCAGGTCACATAGCTACTTAGTATGTCTGAGTCCTGCTTTGAACCCATGAAAATAGTTGTTCCGGATTTCAAACACAGTGATCTACTACTGTGTCATTTAGCTGCCTAATTATCTAATGGTTACCTAAATCAAAATTAAAAATAAAATGATAATAATATGTCAGTAAGTAAAAATTCAGATTTTATGATAAAACACTGACCAATTAGCGCATGAATGACCCAATTGGTGCCTTATATTGGCATAGTGATCATGTACACATTGATTTCAAATTCATTTGTTCACAGCATCCTTTTCCTACTAAAATCTCCTATGCAGCTACGCTATTTCACTTCTGCAAAAAGTTTCCCCCTTTCTGTATTTGATGCAAAGATTTTTTTGGACTTTACTGAAGAGAGTGAACAGATAGTATTGAGAATAAAAATTTGGCTTTGGAATCAGTAATACAGATTCAGATTCTGCCTCTGAGACATATGAAAGGATTCTGCATTTGGAGTTAAAGGTGCATGTGATCCTTTATCCCTGTAATTTTGGGTAAGTGATTTCTCTTTGGGCTTCAGTTTTCTTGTTTAGAAAAGGCAAGGAAAGATTTGACTAGTTTACCTCTGAGGTCCCCTGTATCACTATATAACTCTATCATGTTAAGCATACACTATTAATCCTGCACAAATCACTTAATACTTTAGTGTTAATAGGCAATTCATTAAGACTGAAAGTGAAGAACAGTTGACAACCTGTTATCAGTAAAGGAGGTCTTCCTTACTTGAAATTCAGGCCAAAGGAAAAAAAAAAACCCAAAAATACTTTGGAAAAAAATGCTCATAGAGGGAAGCTAATCAAATATTTTCTTTTGATTTTAGAAAAATAAAGGCTTAATTGGTTATTGTGACTTCAGTTTATAAAATCTATCAATACTATATGCTTAAAGATTGTGATTTCAACATTTTATATGGCTTTGTGCATTTGGAGATAGTGACTAGAATCTTTACTGAATCAGTATAAAGTAATTTTGATGTCATTGAGCACATATATGTCCGAAGTTTAGACTGTGGCTAGCAATTTCATACTTTGACTTGGAATTGATAATAATAATACATTTAAATATGTATCTTTTATACAAATATGATGTGTATACCTATATACATATGATTTACATACATTATTATCCCATAACAACTGTATTAAGTACATACTATTATTATGCCCATATTGCAGATGAGGAAGCTAAGGCAGGAAGAGTTTAAATGACTTGCTCGGTCTCAGCTAGAAATCTGTTGCAGGTTTTGAACTCTTTCTGAATCAAATCTAGCACCCTATTTAGTACCATAATTCCTAGTATTTCACCCAGCTTCCTGATGAAAATTTGTACTTTCTATTCTATTTGTTAGCTCAAATAATTATTAATTTTATTCTTCAGATTGTTTTAGACAAATCTATATTTCCCTCTTCCCTCTCCAATATGCTATATTTAATTAGGCATTTCCAAATCATAATAAATTTTTTATCTTTATTTAATGTACATACTTTTAATTTGTTTCCCTTATTCCACTTGTGCTTGCATCCTTCTACTTGTGTAGATCTCAACTCCTCTATGCCTTGATAAACAGTTTAGTTCAGATAAACAGTTTGATCAGAAATCAAAATATTAATATCTACAGAGCAATCTATTAATGATCAGCTTTTCTGATCAACAAATCTGCAACCTCGCTTCACACACAAAATCTCCCAGGAGCTGCTAAAGCTGGGATATTACTGGTGTATTCTGAAGAATGCAAGTTAACTTCAATCCATGATGAGTACTGGATAAGATTTCAGTGGTTGAATGAGTTTTCATAGCTGTTACATGTTGGATTGGAAGAAAAATTCCTGAAAGAAGCTAAATTGGTCCCTAGTTGGTGTGATAGATAAAATGTTGAACTTGGAATAGAGAAGAACTAATTTAAATTTTTTTTCTCATATTTTGTTATTTGTATCACTCTGGGTAAATTACTTAGTTTCTCTCAACTTGTTCACTCAACTGCAAAATGAAAAAAAAATAATAACACCTATTTCTCATGGTTGTTGTGAGGATCAAATAAGTTAACATGTAAATTACTTTTCAAATCTTAAAGTGGTATCATCATCATCATCATCATCATCATCATAATCATCACTGTTTTTGATCCAAGTGTTACTTCAGTTTTTTTCTTTTTGTCCAAATCTCTTTTTATCAGGGTGGAACTGATCCACTTCAGTTAATATCTGTGCCTCAGATGATTTGGTTTGGATATTACTCTGCAAAATGAAGATAATCATTGCTACTTCACAGGTATTTTCTTTGCTTCCCTTTAATAAGGGAGCTAAAGTTTATGAAGCACTTTTCAGATGCAAAAAGCTTCTCTTACAATCTCACATAACAATTTAATACTGAAAACATAACTAATCTTGCAGTGATAATATTATTTCTTCAAATGAACCAAGATTTCTTTTCCTGCTTAAACTTACATATTTTCCTTATTTTGTTAATGCCTCTATAGCTTGATTATTTTGGAAAACAACCTTCTGTTGAAATGATTTTCATGTGCACAATTTCTGTGACTATTCCATGTCCTTTTTGCTTAGCAAGTATTTTTGAGAAGAGAGTTGTAGCATATTAGAGCTAGAAGAAGCCTAAAAACTCATAGTATCCTAGCACCATTTTAGAGATGATGGAAATGATTTTCAAAGAAGTGATTTCTCCAAGGTCATATAATCAGTTAATTTTGGACTAGATTTCCTGATTCCTAGGTCACCTTTTTTTCTTACCACGATGCAAGCTTAAATGCAGAAAAAATAATCCTCTGTTGTTTTCCTATTAGTATTAAAATTTCACAAAACATTAATTTTCTATGAATAGTGAAATAAAAAGCAATTCATTAACTTAGTGAGGAACTTAGACTGAATTTCAATTATCCCTTAATTTCAAGATATGCTCTGAGAGCTGATTATAGGATGGCTTATTTGTTTATCAGAAATAGCTGATTTCATAGTGAAAAGTTATTGGGTTTTTTTTTTTTTTGGATGCAAGAAGGTAAATTTCTGTTTTCTACTCCCAGAGGACAAAAAAGAAGAAGATTTTAGTTATATCATGGGAAATGTATTATATATGAAGACAAACTTAATTACAATTAATATTAAGGCATTTAGTAGGGATAGTCCATTCCCTTTTTAAAAAGGACAGAGGGAGAAAAATTTAAAATTCAAAATCTTATAAAAATGAATGTTAAAAATTTTCTTTACACGTTGCTGAAAAAAAGGGAAATATTATTTTAAAAAAGTGCTCCCTAATGCTCTGTCTTTTCTCTCTCAAAATATGCCCTCTTTTGATGAGAATCCAGAGATGTGAACTATTAACTTTGCACAGATGATTCTAATATCCACAATTTAATTCTTTCTTTCTCTCTCATATTGGAGACCTGCATCATCAAAATGGGATATTTTTACATGGAAATCATACCAATACTTTAAGTTTAATTTGTCCCAAAACATTGTTATTGTTTTTATTTAAATCTATCTATCTTTATGGCTTAACTATTTCTACAAGTAGCATCATGATTTACTCAATGTTTTGTGGTCAGTTTTTCATGGTACTATTGAATCAGTCTTTTCTGTCACCTCTAGTCTCCATTTATGTACCAAATGTGGTTATTATATCTATATAATATCACTCCCATTCATTCTATCCATTTTTAATCATTTAATAAAAATCCAATCACTTATTTTTTTGAAAGTAACATGTTGAATTTATTATATACTTTTTCAAAAAGTACAATGTACATATTAAGAGATTCACATTTTCACATATTATATGAATGTGAACTTTTTTCTATTGTGCATATGGAAAAGCTCTTTCTTTTTTTAAAATCACTTAATTTAAAAATTATTAAGTACCTACTTATGTTAGACATTTCACCAAATAGCAGTAATACAAATTTTAAAAAAAGGTTAACGATCTCTTATTTCATGGAGCTTACATTCTAATGGGGGACAAAACAAGTGTATATATGGAGAAAATAAATATGATGAGGATAAATACCCACAAAGTATTTCAAAGTGTTTGGGACAGAGTGTAGTAGCATTTGTGGGGATCAGGAAAGGCTTCCATCAGAAGATGGGGATTGAGGAATTGAGGGCGGCATCAGGAAGCACTTTCCCCAGAAGATGGTACTTGAGTTGCTTCTTAAAGGAAGAGAGGGTTTTTATGAGAGAGTACAATCCAGAAATGATGGGGGGAAAAGAGTACAAAAGAATGGATAAGGTAGAGTAAATGTTATGTCAGGAACAGAGGAGAACAGTTTGGCTGATTTTTAAAGTGAGGTAAATGAGTAATGCACTATGAGTACAATATAAGGATTGGTTGGGGCTAAATTGGAAGGGTTTTAAAAACTAAATAGAATATACATTTCATCATATAGTTGAGAGAAACCATAGATTTGTGTATGAAAAATGACATAGACCTTTTTTAATTAAGGAAAATCACTTAGGCAGCAGAGTAGAAGATAAACCACAGTGGTTAGAGACAAGCCAGGGAGACCAGTAGGGTTTTGCTGAAATATCAGAGTTAGGAGATATTGAATACATGGGGCTAAGGTGGTGGCTATGTGAGTAGAGATGAGTTTACAGAAGTGATTTTGTTGAGTTAAAAAGGACAATATTTAACACTGAATTTATAATGCAGGGTAGAGAAGATTGGTGAGTTAAGAATAATGACAAAACTGTAGACCTAGGATCCTGGAAGAACTATGATGACTTCAATGGAAATAAGAATGTTTAGAAGAGGAAAAGTTACTTTTTGAAATAAAGATAAAGAGTTCTGTTGCAGATATGTGAGGTTTAAGATGTCTTTGGAACATTCTTTTTGTTCCAGAAAGCTAAGGAAAAAGGACTAGGCTACATATGAAATCTGGAAGTAATTTGCATAGTAATTTTAAACCATGGGAGCTGATGAGGCATTCAGGGGTGGTGTGTGTGTGTGTGTGTGTGTGTGTGTGTGTGTGTGTGTATGAGAGAGAGAGAGAGAGAGAGAGAGAGAGAGAGAGAGAGAGAGAGAGAGAGAGAGAGAATAATAGGAAATGAAACCTTTTGGTTTCATTTGGACACCTTTTATTTACTAAGCTCTGCAAAAAAAAAGAAAGTGATTGTATTTTTTCAGGGCTGGTGTACTGATTTTAATGTTGTTTCACTGTGAAATTGAAAAAAAATTGGGTTATATTTTAGGTTCCAAAGTGTATCCTTTCTTTTTGCCCCATCCCAAAAGAAAGAAAGCCACCATTTGACACAGATTTATAAATATATGTAAAATCATACTATTCTTACTTCTGTTTATTAGTTTTTTTTTGGAGGTGGGATAGCATTTTTCATCATGGATCCTTTGTAGTTGATTTGAGTATTTATAATATTCAGAATATCACAGTTGTTTTGTTCACAATTATTTTTCAAACATTATTGCCATTACAATATGTAATAGTCTCTTGCTTCTGTTTATTTTATTTTTTATTACTTCCTTTAGGTCTTTCCATGTTTTTCTCTAAAATCAACCAACTCATTATTTCTTTTTTTACCAGTGAAAAATTTGTTTTGTTTTAATTTTGCAACATTATTATAATTTATTTTCTTTTTTTTCAACTCATTATTTCTTAAAAGATAGTAGTATTCCATCACACTCATATACCACAACTTATTCAGCCATTGCTCATTTGATGGGCATCCCTTTAATTTCTAGTTCTTTGCCACCATAAAGAGAGCTGCTACAAATATTTTAGAACATATAGGTTCTTTTTCTTTTTTTCCTGATCACCCTTGAAAATTAATAAAAGAACAGCTGGGTCAAAGGGTATATATAGTTTTATAACTCTGAAAATAATTATGGATTCCCCTTTTCCCTTTCTTCTTTTTTCTCCTTCCCTTCTTTTCTCCTTTTTCATTCCTTCCCCAGATGTTGTCTATGTTGTTTAGGAGACATAAAAAATCTGAATTTCTAATATGTTCCTTAGTATCAGCTTCATAGTATTAATACAAGAATCTTCTTTCACATCTACCTTGAGGGACATTTAGGTGACACAGTGGATAGAGCACTGGCTGTAAGATCAGAAGGGATTGAGTTCAATCGATCCTCAGACACATACAGACACTATACAGTTTGACCCTGGGAAAGTCACCTAATCACCATCACCACCTCTACATTGAAATAAATTTGTAGTGAAATACCATAGCAATAGGACACGAGGAGGGGTCCAAAAATCCTTTCTTAGGGAATAGAACTTAAATGTTTTTAAAATACAACTAGTTTGTTTTCATGAATATCATCAAGAGTGAAAACACAAAAATCTTATGCATATTACATTTAAATTTTCAATTGTTCAATAAATGTTTATGAAAGGCTAAATATGTGCTGTGTACTCTGGTCTATGGCACGTAAAATATATTCAAATATCTTTTTCATAGAATTTACTTAGAAAAAAAAATTTAAATTAAATTGGAGACATCTTAGAAGGTACCTAGGCCAAACTTCTACTCTATACATTATAAAATTACATTAGTAATTTTCTGAATAATAAAATCATGATAATTTTTGTATTCTGAAATATGAACCTAGTATCAGGTCATTTTTTCTATTATGGGGACTAAAGGGACAGACTTTAAAGCAACCTTGTTATAATAGATATGGAATTGGATAAAGGAAGAATAGAAATTGAAGACTCACTTGTGAGGTAGGATGTGGAGTTCATAAATAGAGATAGAGCTTCTTTCATTTCCCAAACTAATTGCTTAGAAGACTACTGAGAAGACTAAGAATAATAGATTGATTCACTTTCTTAAATTATCTCTTTTTTTTCTCTTCTCAGGTTTGTGACCGAGGGAAAGTAGATGTATTAAAAGATGTATTCACAATATACATCCCAATACTAGTAATATATAAGGATGCATTCTTACCAAATTTCTAATTGTTGCTACTTTATATTAGCTAGAAACAGAACCAATATTAAAATCATATGCCATAATGTCAAGGGTCACTTGAAGTGCTTTAATTCTTTTAAATCAATTAATAAGCAATTAACCCAGTGATTAGATCCTACTGTAGGGCATAGTTTGTAATAATGAAATTTAATAGACTCAATTAGATATTTTTCTTGGGAGTCAATTGTGTATCCAGATATTTTTGTATTAAAACATGAAAATATACTCTTTTATTAGGAATTTGTGAGTAGAGAGAAGTACCAACAATCATGGCATATAATATTTGTTATTATATTATTTAATATTAATAATTACTATTAAAATAGTATCTTAATTATATAACTTTTCAATGTTCTGCAGTATTTAGAGAATAATTAATTGTTCAAATTGGAAGACAAACTGTCAGTTTGCTCTGATTGATGATGTTGTTTACCAATCCTGATGCCTTGTACTGATCTTATCAAATAGAATTGGATATTAATGATTTTTGCTAAATCTAAGACTAGATTTTAAAAGTGTTCGTTATCATTTACATAGCCTATCTCAAATGGTAATTATAATTATAAAAATAAGAATTATATATACATTTATAATTTAATTTATTGTGGAAAATATATTAAAATGATTGGTTTGTTACCATGAGCCATATTTTAATATGGAATTTAATGGATAATTTATTGTCAAAATTCTCTTCCTCTCTTTTTCACACCTTGCTCTTCTCAATGTGCAGTTTGATTATTCCATTACTGTGGTTTATTAGTTTTTCATCCTCTTCACCAACTTCAGTAGCTACCTGGGTCATCACAACTTTGACTTTTTTCCATCGCTCCTGGGGAGTGTGCCCCAGTGAGCAAAACATTAGGTTTGGAATCAGGAGAGACTTGGGTTCTAATTCTATCACCGAAACCTATCCACTTTGTGACCATGAAGAAAACTCTGCTTCTTCTAGCCTTATTTTTTCAGCTGTAAAATTAGAGTATAATATTTTCAGTGCTTTCTCCAGAAAATCCTTTCAAAATCCAATCAAGATTATATATAATATCAGTTTGTAAATGAAAGACCCAGGCTCCTTCAGGAAATCTGAACTTGTGTGAACTGAGCTCCATCCTGCCTGCTTTATCCAAATGTATTATTTTTTCTTTGCTTCGTTTCTTCCATCTAAATTAATGCAGGAACATCTCCAAGATTAAGCAAGCACTTCTTATGTCAAAGGTACCACAAATGTGTTCAACAGCATCCCCAAATTTTGTGTAGAACCAAATATACAATATGATTATTGAGTATACACTGCCTTTATTTCACTTCACAAAACATGTTTAAGATACAAAGAACTCACAAGAGCCTACAGGCAAATAAGGAAGCATAAGCACTCAAATAACCCATCTGTTTCTTCCCTTCCAAGCCTCTCCAGAAGGGAATTAGACTTGTGGTTGCTGTTGAGGCATTCTTGTGCTGTGTCAGACTCTCTTTCCTGTAGAATTCAATAAAGTCTCTTAAAAACTTGTAGTAGTACACTCTTATTTTGAAGCACCCCCTTGCTTTGAAGCTTGCTGAAAAAGCAAATCCTTTTTCACTGGACTAGTTCTGGCTACTTCATAATTCACTGATTTTAATTAAGAAGGATAATGAACGGAATTATAATCTTTCTTTTCCAAGGATAAGGATGAGGCAAATCTTTCTTTATTGTTAAATTTTTGAGTTTAGGAACTCTAGAACTTAAAGTTTTACCCTTCAGGCAAATATGAAAACTAGTGTCACCCAGGAAACCTCTCTTCTTTGTTAGAAGGCTAGATTATCAGATTATGCTGCCTAGGGAAGTTGAGATGGTTTCTTCTATAAATTGTCATGAGTGCTTGCTGTGGTTTCTGGGTAAGGTTAAAAGAAAGAAATTTTCTCTTTAGAAAAAAAGAAACAGATTGAATTGCTTCAGAGAGTGAGGGTTACCAACTTTGTTAGACAAGCACTGAGTTCCATGAATTGGGTTCAAAATTCTGAATTCATCTTTCTTCTTAAAAATCATCACATTCCACACTCAAAATATTCCTCATACATCTCCCCTTTTCTTCACTTTTTTTTGTCACCACCCTTATTCCTTTCATCTTCCTCTTTTTTTTTCAGTCTACTGTAATTGCCTATTACCTGCTTCCTCTGCTTTTAAATCTTTCTTTTCTATAAGTTACACTTTTGCTAAAGTATTTTTCATAAAGTTCAGGTTTGATGAAGTTACTTGTCTATTCAAAAGCCTTTATTATTCTACCTTCTCACAGACTGAAAATCAAATTTGGTCTAAGTTTCCCCATCATTTGCTTTAAACCTACATGTATAATCTTATTTCGTAATGCCACCTTTTATTTCCAAAATGGACTGCAAATTATTCACTGAATACTTCTTGTACTCTCTGTAAAAAATATATGTGGAGATTTAGTTCTGAATTCTTTGCCTATTTAAGTGCTTTTTCTTCAAAGGTCTGGTTCGGCTACTGCCCCGACACATCCTTTCTTGATTCTTTACAATAAATGTAGATTTCTCTCCTCTCTCCACCCCCAATTCCAACTACTCCTTCCCTATATGTTTGATCTCACTTATTTATGTTTCACACCTTCCTGTGCATTTATTTGTACTTGTCAACCATCTTAACTGTGTACAACATCAGGGAAAGGATTGTTATTCCCCTACTATATAGTTTAATAACTTGCAAATCATTTGTGCAGGATACATGTCTATTGACTTTAACAGAAAAGTGATTTTTAAAAGAAATTTAAAAGAAGGCCTTTCTTTTGAATTTTTGGCTTTTTAATCATGTGAAAGCCCTTTAACCTCTCAATGCCCCAGGCCATAAATGTTTGCCCATAACAGTCTAAAGTGTATGTAGTGAACAAGATTAAAATATAACTGGGAAATATTTAAGAAAATAAACAGAAATACAATAAAACACAAATAACATTATATTGCTTAGGGGCCCCAGTTTCTATTTGATTTTGATACCACTGCTTCAGGCAACTCTGTAAGTTATTTTTTGATCCTTATTATCATGATCAACATATTCATAACTAGCATTTATATAACAATTTAAAATTTTCAAAGCATTTTATGTTCTCATTTTTTTTCTTTGTGATTTTGTGACGTAACTCCTATTTTTATCCCATTTTACAGAAGAGGAAAATTAATCTGAGAGATGTCAAATGACTTCCCTGAGGACACACAGAGCCATTAAGTGTCTGAAGCAAAATTCAAAGTCTGGTTTTCCTAGCTCCAAATACAGTTCTCTCCCCAAGCCACCTCCATTAAGGACTGTGAAGTCTTGTGTGGGTAAAGCACTAGGTTTCTACCTCTAAAGAGTCTCTTGGTCCAATTTTGGGCTCTAGGAATGTTTATGAAACAGATTCATTCCTTTGAGATCCTGGTTATAAAGGGAGGGGCTAGGAACATTTTGAGACCCTCTACTTTTTTATGCCTTTGTCTGGGAACCCCAGAGAAGAATTATTTAAAAATTTCAGTTTGAACTCATGTCTTCTAAAAGAATTGTAGAAATATATACAGTGTGCCATGTAAATCACAAATAGTTCAACTATTTTGTCTATACAAAAGGAATATTTCAGGCAAACTCACAGTCAGAAAACATGTATTTAGAGTTACTTTATGTCAGGCACTGTGCTAAGTACTAGAGAAACAGAGACAAAAATGTGGTCCCTATCTTCAAAGAGTTCACATTTTAATGGGAAAAAATTAATTAACTTGCCTGAATAAATATATATATTTCTATTTCTATCTATTTATTTAACTAGATGAAAGAGAATCTCATTGGGATAGGTCTGAAGACTGGAGAAGAACCCTTTCAAAAGGAAGGATTTGAGCTGAATCTTGAAGTAAACCAAAGAATTTAAAATGAATAAGTGAAAATAAAAAAGACTTTCTATAAATGAGGAATATCCAGTGCATTCAGGTAATCATTAAGCACTTATTAAGGTTCTAACAAATTTGCTAAGTGCTGGAAACACAAAAAAGACCAAAAAAAGTTCCTGATCTTATTCTCTTATCTAATAGGGGAGACAAGATATAAATAAATGCTTTCATACAAGACAAGATCCATTTGTATTTATAGAGTGTATATTTGTGTGTGTGAGTTTGGGAATGGGAGGTGTTATATGGGCAGACCCAGGAAAATTCCAAGTCAGATTTAGGAACATCGGTTGAGCTGCTGAGTGGCTGATATACTTCATTAAGTAGGAAGAGACAAGGTAGGGACACCAATGAGCAGACCACAGTTCAGGTGTGAGGCAATGAAGGCTGGACCCAAGATAGTAGTCATAACATCAGAGGAAAGAAGGGAATAAGAGATAGTATAAAACTAGAAGAATAAAGATTTTGCAGTGGTATCAGTATGTAGATTGAATAAAAGTGAGGAATTAAGGATGTCACTAATATTGAATGGCCTGGTAGTTGGGAGGATGCTGGTACCTTTCACAGTAATTAAAAAAATAGTGTTTGAAATAGGGGAATACAAGGAGAAAGATGATTTGTTTTGGACGCATTGAGTTTGAGATGCCTAAAAGCACTTAAAGTTGCATGAGTGCAGCTCAGGAAACTGATTAAGGATGAATATCTATATTTTTCAATATGTAGAGTTATAGATAGATAGCACTGAAAATTTGCAGAGTTAATGTGAGAGTTGATGATTTAACCTAATGAGGTAATATAGACTGAAAAGAGAAGAAAACTAAAGATAGAGTTTTAGGAAATATCCATAGTTAGTCAAAGTGACTGGGAAGGAGCAGTAAAAAAATACATGGAGAACCAGGAGAGAGAAGTATCATGAAAACAGAATAGAGATCACATCTAGGCAAACATAGTCAAAAGTATCAACAAGCACATATTAATCAAGATTTAAGGGTAGCAGTAGTAATTTAAGACTACTGAAAATTTAAACATCAAAACATAAAGTAGTTTTCACGCCTGGTGAAATAAAACTTCACCTTTAAATTGACTTATTACTGTTTACCTCAAAGTCCATATTTTCTGACAAGCCAGGCCAAGGAATGGACTCTGTTTCTTTCAGACAGAACATCATAAAATATTTTTCATGCTGCCACTCAGTTTTGATTGAATAATCTAGAAACTTGACTTCTTGATCTAACAAGTTTGTTTATAAAAATGGAATATCAGTTTTATATCTTTTCACTCACCCATAATCAAGAAGGAAACTAAGTTGAAAAGGTAGTCAGAAATCCAAGGCCCGTCCAGTAGCATTGGAGCTAAGTCTTGGCAAACGTTTAATACTCTATAGATGTCAGTTGTCATTAGTGTTGTACTGATGTATATCATGTGGTTCCAGATACTGTGCCTCTCATCTTATAGAACCACACTAAAATGGCAGTTCAAATTTAAATGAAATGATTCAACAAGTTTTTTTGTTCCTTTCTTTTATTTGTAAGATGTCATAAAGGATAGGAAGGAGAATGTGACAGTATTCCTGCCTTCCTTTTTTTTAAGTGACCCCTTTTGGAACTGAAATACTTGGGATAGGACAGATTTTAGATTTTCTTAGAGTATGCATACTCAGCTTCCACACTGGACAATTGTTCTCAGTTGTCAATAGTTTCCTTTATATGAATGGTCCAAAGTTCTAAATTGATATGAAGATAAAAACAAAGATGAATTAATTCCAATTTCTAAGTGACTTAGCTGTCATTGGAGTTGGCCATTAATGGACCAAAGACTATAGATGGCCAGAATTGATTTTGTATATTAGAAAAGCTATTGTTTTGATTTTTTTATAATGTGAAGAAATTTTTCCAAATATACTACTGGTCTTAATACTGTGTTGAATTAAATTTCAGGAACATTTGAGAAAACTCAGTAGGACAGAAATTATGTTATTAATTGGGATAGGGGAAAAATCAACATTTCACAGTACCCCATTCCCTAAAACCAGCTCTATATTATACCTTCAATAAAATTAAAAGCAAAGGTAGCATATCAAAATTTTCATTTATTTCTGTAAATAAAATTCAAGCAAAATCCTATGTATGTCTTTATTCAGAAAAATACCATTTCATTGTGTGTTATAAAAATGACAAATATGTAGAAACATGCTTATCTTTTTCTAGTCAATAAAATTGTTATATCAATATCACAGAGCAGAAAGGTTAGAGGAAGAGCCCAACATTTTGGTAAAATGGACTTTTGAAAATGCTATGAATCTTAAAGTCTTATCAAGGCTCTTGTTAAGCCACAATTGAATGTCTTCTATAATTCAGATGGACTTATGGAATTTAGTAGGTTTTATTTTTTATCAAGTACAAATGAATCATTCTGCGCAGGATTTTAGACATTCTGAGAAAGGAAATAATGTTCTGTTCTAGTCGAGTAGTAAAATATATGATAGCCAGATTGCATTCCAGTGTTAATAACGTAAATCTGATGGTCTTTGGCTCACAACAGGTCATGTGTGACTATCACATATGCAGCACAACCTAAAATAAGTCATAATTGATATAATAATATTTTCAAAGGGGAAAATAAAAGAAGACATCATGTTTCTGCTCTTTCACCAAATTTATGGGAAGGTTATTTTATTTGCTCTATTTCTATTCTTTTTATCATCTAGTTTCCAAGATGGTGGGGGGAATTTGACTTATAATAATCATGCTAACAACAACAACAACAACAACAACAATGTGCCAGGCACTGTGATGGATGAATTCCAGTTATTTTTTCATTTCATTCTCATAGCAACCCAGAGAGGTAGTTGCTATCATTATCTCTATGAGAAATGCTTACTATTATTGACAACTGCTTGAGGCAATGAAAATCTCCCCCTTCCCCACTCTTTCAATGTACAGTCGCACAATGGAAAATATTTTATTTGGATGTTATTCAATATATTTCACATTTGTCAGAATTTTACACTATTGATACTCTAATGTATGAATAGTGTATATGTGTGTGCATACCCTGTGATAAAATGAATGTTCTACTCAGGCAGCTTAATGCAAAATGAATGGAAAAAAGGAAGGGAGATGGAAAAAATATTCATAGTCCTTCATTTGGACATTTTTAAAATTAAGTACTAATTATCTCAGGTTCTCTTAAATCAGAACATTTCTAGTTCAATAAACTTTACCTTAATAATAACAGAACATGAAGGATCTGGGATTTATTATGCAAAACTTTCCACCAATGCAGATCATAACTTCAGTTTCAATCAATCAAAAACAATTTTTAAATCACTCATTATACTCCATGCACTATGAGAGATACTAGATATCCAAAAAAATTGAAAGGAGACTTTGTCCTAAAGGAGTTTATAGTCTAATTAGAGGAGACTTTTTTAATTTACAAATTAATATATAGCTATATGCAAAATCAGTAATAAGTGGTAAGGGAGGAGACTGGTATTAGCACCTGATAGTGGGTTGAGGATGAGGAAAATCTCAATGGAGACTTTGGAACTTGAACTGAAACTCAAAGGAAACTAGGAATGATGAAAGTTGGATTGGTAGAGAAAATAATTCCAGGTATGAAGAATAGATAACTAGTGCAAAAGCTCATATATGACAGAATGCGAGCTATGAAGAATACTAATACAATCAGTTTGACCACCCTATAGCTTGTGGAGAAGAAAGCAATAAGCAATGACGTTGTAAAGATAGACTAGAATTTTGTTTTGAGGGACATTTAATGTAAAAAGAGGTTATGTTTGACCCTGAATGTTATAGGGAGTCACTGGAGCCTATTGAACATCAAGGGAATAATAATGCAGTCAAATTCTAAGGAACTATTGTTGAGGTTAAGGACATTTACTCAGGGTAACTGTCATAGGTAGGACTTGGACCCCATCACATTTTCCAGTCTCTAAGTTGAGTTTTATTATACCATGATATCTTTTCACATGGACTCTGTTATTGAATGGAAAAAATATTAAATATTAACTATATATGATAGGTTACTTTAGGTGCTCTATATACAAACAAAATATGAGATAGCTTCTGCCCTCAAAGAATTTGAATTCTATGAGAACAAAAGACAGCATACATATGAGAATTGTAGTTATGGAAGCGTATATGATTGGAAAATTAGAGGAATTGGAAAAGGACTTATTTGAGTGTAGATTGATATAATCTTTTCTTTTTAAAAAAGTTCATTTTTTCCTTAAATCCAAGCTGTTTTCTTCTGTTCCATTCCTACATTAGAAAAAGCCAATATTTGACACAGACATATATATATGTATATACATACATATATATATTTGCGTGTGTGTAGGTATGTGTGTAAAACTAAACAATATATAATTCTACTTATCCATTCTTTTTCTGGAAGTGGATAGCATCTTCCTCCATAGGTTCTTTGTAGTTGTTTTGAATATTCACATAACTCAGAATAGCTTAGTTATTCACATTTACTCTTTTGAACTATATTGTTGTTATTGTATACAATGTTTTCTTGGTTCTGCTTATTATTTCATGCACAAGTCTTTGTTTTCCTAAAATCAACTTGCTCACTATTTCTTATAGCATACTAACACAACATTTAAAAATTAATACATAGGGGGCAGCTAGGTGGCGCAGTGGATAGAGCACCAGCCCTGAAGTCAGGAGGACCTGAGTTCAAATCTGGTCTCAGACACTTAACATTCCCTAGCTGTGTGACCCTGGGCAAGTCACTTAACCCCATTTGCCTCAGCAAAAAAAAAAAAAAGAAAAAAAATTAATACATAAAACCATGAGTTAAAAAGATTTTAACAGAACATGAACAAAATGATGACATGGTTTGTTGTTTTTCTCTTGTGTATTATGAAATTTTGTTGCTATTATTTTTAAATGAACTCATCTATATTCTGATTCTTCTTTCTCTATTCTATTATTTCACTTTATGTTCCATGTTAGCTTGTATTAATATTTGTCATTTCAAACAATATATTACAATTTACTTTTCAAAATCATAATCCATCATAATCATGTACCACAACTTAATTAGCCATTCCTCAATTAATGGGCATCCCCTTAATTTCCAGTTCTTTGCCATGACAAAGGTTGCTATAAATATTTTAGCAAATATAAGTTCTTTTCCTTTTTCCTTTATAACTTTGGGCAGCAGACCTAATATATTAATGTTGATATTAGTTTGATTATGATTGTAGAACTGAAGGTCAATAGAATTGCGAGTCTAAGGGCATGTGCATTGTATTAGCAAAGCTGGTGGGAAGAATAAAATAAAGGGAATAAAATAAAGAATGACTAGGAATATTGAGAGATGAAGAGTGCCACAGCAGAAATTTGGAGCTAAAGGGGTTGAATCTTCAGTAGTCTCTGGTGTCAGAATATAGTGCCAAGAAGGCTGATGGGAAGATGTATTTATATATTTATGGCAAGTCTATTTGTTTAATCATAACATTTGGGATTTTTGCAATGCTTTCTCAAATGGATATTTTTATTAAAGGAAATGATAGAATGTCTACAGTAGAGATATTCAAAGTGTACACATGGGTGGAGAGGAAAGGCATGTATCATCTTTTCCCAGGAATCAATCATACGAAAACTGAGAGGGATTTACAACCAATCCTTAGATTAAATGGAATGAAGGCTGCCTTGTTCTTCCTGTGGTCTTGCAGGCACATTAACTTTACCACCCCCATTCCTCATGTGGTCTCTGCTGCATGAGCCTTCTCTTTGCCTACCTCCTTTTGGAGTAGTATGAAGTATAGAAGTTCTTTACCACCCAGATAGACTGTTCCCAAGGATGAATTAGACTGGAAAGTACCAAATAAAGTACCCAGTGATCCAAACTGGTTACCCTATTCAGATTCAAGGATGAAGAATAATAGAGAAGGACTCAAAAGTTTGTTTTGTCTTTGAAGCCAGAAACTTCAGATTTCAGAGTCCCCTCTAGAAAATTTTCTGCTGTTTTTTTAAATTTTTAAGTGGAATTACCCTGTGAACTCAAATCCTAGAACTTTATTTTTCAATATCACGTTCCATGTATTCTTATTGTCATTGATATTTTGCAACAGGATGGGTGCTGGAGAAATGGCAACAGAAGTTGTCTCAACTTCAGGGATTCAATTTTCTCCCAACTAGGGAGTAAAGTGTCATGGTTTGGGGGGAGCATCACAATGAAATGCCTACATATATTCTTCCCATGAGTCTGCTGTATGGTCTTTTATCCTAATTATCAAGTATCATATGATAGCCTTCTGGGTAAGATGACCAAAACAGGGACAAAGTTTCTGGAAGTCCACATATTTACAATGTAAGAGAGGATAGTGTAGGAACTGTTTTTCCCTTTAGTGCTCTCCCTCTAGCACAGGTTAGTCATTATTAGCTGAGAAACTATCATTAATACACAAATAGAGCATTGCCATATTAGATGAATACATTTTTTTGGGGGGGCAGCATAGCAATGATAAATTCTGAGTGTCTAGGTGAGGAAAAAACTTGAGGCTCTGGAACAAGGAGAATAAAGTCTAGTTATAGAATGTCTATGGCCCCATCTAACTAAAATGAGAAAAAAAGTGGCAACAATGGTTATAAAATGCCAATCACATACTTGACCTTGTAGTTTTTGCCCAAGCTCATTCCAATTGTAGTGAAACATGTTTACATTACTACAAATGTTAATTGCTTTTAGGAATATAATGGCCAAGGTTCTGAATAGGTCACAATATTTAAAATGCTCTATCCTTTTGCCCAACAGGCCTTGTAGAGAAGGAGAAAATTTTAATCTTAGTGGATGGTGCCCATAAAAAGGTTTTAGTTTCAGTTCTTTTAATACTAGAAACTGGGCAACATCTAATGGAATGATGAGAGGCCCTTTGTTGGTGTCTAGGAGATTTGTTCCTAGGACTCTTAGCATTGGGGTTTGCTTCAGCCAATTTCAATTGCTTGAGAAATGTTTAGAAAATGTGGGAATAATAAAGACAGCAAATGAGTTTCTTTAGAGAAGGATCTACTCAGAAGTAGGTCAAATTTACCTGAAAATCTTTCTTATTTTCTTATTTGGCCTTTATTAATTGTAATTCTTTGGCAAGTTATAAAAAATAAAATAGATATTGATGTCTACAAAAAAGATCATTTTCATATAACAGTATAATATTTATTAGAAACAAAAAGACTTTTATTGATTGTTAAAGTAATTTATAATACACTTAAAAAGCCTAAACAACCTTTAAAATTTTACATTTAAAAAAAATAACTTTCACTTAGAGATAAGTATTTCTCACTCCTTTTGTTTTCTGTCTATTCAAGCCTTGTTTTCATGTATACATTTTTCATCTTCATCATAGTCTGTGCAATTTGAAATTCTAGTCATACTTCATGTGAAAATTATAATACATGTTGAAAATAGCATAGAATTTTACATTTGCTTCTAAGATTCATTTCCTTGAGGAGGTTTTTCTGGTTTTTCTTTTTCTTTTAAAAGCTTTTTTTTCCTTCTTTAATTCCTCCCCCCTTCCAAAGATAGGTGTATTTCAGTGCCTCAACCACATCTCTAAGAACAAGATATGGAAAAATAATACCGATGATAAATGCATTTGTCTGTGTCTTTTTAATATATAGTCAATGTACACTTGAGGCTGGTCTCTGTGAATAACCACTACGTTAGAATAAATAGTGTTCTGGAAGAACAGGAAACCAGATGGCAAGTTTCAAAGGACTATTCTTTGTGTTCCCAGGGAATAAGATCATGTATGCCATCAAGCTTTTAAAGGGGAAGCACTACATTTAAAACCTGGTGATTTCTGCCAGTACCACTCTAGACAATAGAAACCTAATTTATTTAAATGATATGAAGTAGTGCCTTGATTTATATAAGAAATTACTAAACTGAGTAAGACAAAGGCAATTAATATATATTTGAATTGACCAATAATTGTTTTGCCTAGAGAACTATTTCTCTCAAATAAAAAAATTAGATATCGATGATGGAATAACTAATCCAACAACTGTATAGCATATGTATACTTTTGTACTACTTCTAGGAATGAAAAAATAGACCCAAAT
This sequence comes from Myrmecobius fasciatus, assembly GCA_023553655.1. Taxonomy (NCBI): domain Eukaryota; kingdom Metazoa; phylum Chordata; class Mammalia; order Dasyuromorphia; family Myrmecobiidae; genus Myrmecobius; species Myrmecobius fasciatus. The sequence continues at coordinate 346,058 of JAJPUD010000431.1, forward strand.
ATAAAATTATCAAAAGTTTTCTTATTTAATACTACTTTTGCACTTTGTTTCATGACAAATTGAATTTTTGCTTCTATAAGTCTGGTGGTAAGTTCAATGTTTGAAAAAATGAGTCGTAGAATCACAAATCTAAAGCTGGCAGAAATCTCAGCAGAAATAGCCAAATCTCCTTAATTTATAATAAGACTGAGGTTTAGAAAGCTTGTGTTGCCATCCCACAGAATGTAAGCAGGACCCTGTTAGCTCGAACTACCTTTCTCTTTCTTTCCTTGTTTGTTTCTTCTTTATTTCCCCCCCCCTCCCTCTTTATCCATTCTTTCCTCTCTCCCTCCCTCCCTTCCCTTCACAGGTTCTTTCTTAATAAATGTTTGCTGACTCATTTGACCAAAGTTACATAGGCAGTGAGAGAGTTGGGACTTGAACTCAGATTGCCTGATTTGAGGATCAATACTCTTTTCACTGTGCTACACTGCCTTCAACATTAAAAAATATATTTTTGTTTATCAATACCAGTTAAAAGACTATCAAAAAGGGCAGAGGTAGCAGAGTGGATAGAGCACTGGCCCTACAATCAATGTGGATCTGAGTTGAAATCCAGCTTTAGACACTAGTTGTGTGAAGGTGGGCAAGTCACTCTACTTTGATTGTCTCCAAAACAAACAACAACAAAGAAAAACAAAACAAAACTAAAAACAACACAAAAAACAAATTTAAAAAAGAAAAGCTATCACAGCAGTCTATGTCTTAGGTAATAAGTTTGAATCAAAGGTAATAGAAATGAGAATGGAAAGGGGCATATGACAATTAGATGGTAAGTACCATCTCAAAGGTAAGTCCCCTATCATATTGAATAGGTCCAATTCAAATTCGACAAAAATGGTTAGATATCTAATGTATTCAAAATATTATTCTAGACTTTAAGGATTAACAAAGAAATAGATCTTTCCCAAATAGGAGCTTACATTCCATTAAAGCATCATATGTCATTTGTACACACATTGTTATGAGATCAAAGGAGAAATATAAGCAATATGCTATAGAAAAATTTGAGAAGAAAGACAAATACTTCATGCTGAAGAGTTCAAGGAAGGCTTCATAGAGAAAGGGATTTGTGAAAGAGAAGTATTTTGACAGAAGAGATAAAAAGAAGTGTACTTATGACATGGATATGGTTTGCAAGAATCCTTTGAACTGGGGGAGTATGAAACAAAATAAAGAAATGGATCCAGTTTGGCTGGGACATATATTATGTGGAGGGAGATAATGTTAAATAAGACTAATGTTGGTAGATTAGGGTTTTAATGAGATTATCACTTCAAGTGGGAAAACCAGTTAATGTGTTTTAGTAACTAGTTAGTGGGATGGTAATGATGGAAACTTTGGAGGAAATGGACCTTCTCTTAGAATTTGAATAGAAAATAGGAAAGTCAGGAATAATTGAATGTTTAACATAGGCTTTTGAAGAACAGATTTTTAAAAGATTCAGTAAAAAATAGGTGGAATCCAGTGACCTAAAATTCTCTGGTGGAAGTCACCCTAGAAAGGATGAGAAACTCTCAGTAATGGAGCACTTAAGACACACAGATAAAATTTTTCATGAGGAAGAAAATGGAGAATCATCTAAAAAGGTAAAGGTGCTTATACATCAATCACTTTAAATTTCTTTAAGGTTTCTACAGATAATTCATGCAAAGATAGGTAAGAGAGGATGAATACAAAAAATCCTAGACTGAGGACCATAGTCATAGTCAGGAATATTAAAACACAGAATAGACTTAGACTGACAAAAAAGCCAAATGCTACTAAAAGTGTTTTTTTTTAAGTTGAAATGAGAAAAAGAACATGAAAAAGAGAGAAGAATCTGAGGTAGGCAATACTAAGAGAAATCCCTTAACTTTTTTTTTTGAGGCAATTGGGGTTAAGTGATTTGCCTAGAGTCACACAGCTAATAAATTTTAAGTGTCTGAGGCTGGATTTGTATTCAGATTCTCTTGACTTCAGGGTGAGTGCTCCCTCCACTATACCATCTAGCTGTTTCTCTCACGTAACTGACCTTGATGACTTCAAGTCGTCTGGCCCAGATGAACTCTATACCTTGTTTCCACTATTGGATGTGATTGCCAAATAATTTTCAAACATTAGGGATGTTTAAAAAACCATAAAAAATTGCAGAGGTACAATAGAATTGGAGAAGAACTAATATTCTGATTTTCTCCAAATCAGAGAAAAGGAAAAGGAAAGTGAACAGAACCTATAATAATGAAACAGTGGACCTAACTTCCATCCTTGGCAAAGTTCTAGGACATATGTTCAAAGCTATGCTTACTCAACATATAAATCAGGGAAGTGACAATCTCAGATTTGTAATTCCATGGCTTCATACATAATACTAGACTAATTTAGGTTCTACCTAAGGAAGAACTGTCTAACAATTAGGGTTAAAAATTCTTGAGCTATCTGAGCATGTTTTAGGCTTCTTTGGAAGAAAATATTTCATTCTTCTTCATACAAAGGCTATATGACCACTTTTTAAGTAGATCTTAGGGGTCATTCTTTTTTTTTTCAGGGAAGGGACTGTAAAATCTTTTATAATTATGAAATTCTGTGTTATTCTCTGATTTTAGTGTGTCAACAAGCAGGCACAGAACCACTGAATTTCAGATGGAGCCCATCTTTCAAATCTATATATTAATGCAAAAGTTAGCTGATACAGTAGGGAGTATTAGACCAAAAATCAGGAAGACCTGAATTCAAATCCAGCTTTAGATACTTTGGGACCCTTGGAAATTCATTTGACCTCTCTTTGCCTCAGTTTCTTCAAGGGTAAAAAGAAATTGCTAATAGCATCTACTTCCCAAGAATTTTATGAAGAATGAAATATAACAACATTTGGGAAATGTTTAGCACAAGAATGATATTTAACACAGATAATAAGTCTAAAATAAATATATATCTAACATATAGATAGTTCTCAATTTGTCTCTGGGACTTGAGGTAGGAAAACCAACAAGGAGACTATTAAAATAGTCTCAGTGCTAAATGATAAGGATTTTCACCTTAGTAGTGGAAGCATTAGAAGGAGAAGGATAGATAATAAGAGACACTGGTAAGGTAGGATAACAGGATTGGCAACAGATTAGATAGTGTAGGATGAAAATTATGAGTTGAGGTGACACCGAAGTTGTGAGCCTGAGTAACTGGGAAGATGGAGATGTCCATAATAATAATAGAGAAGTAGAGAAGAGGGAAATATTAGGGAGGAAATATAATATGAATTGATTTTGTGGAAGATTGAGTATAAGATGACTTTTGTCTCTTGCTTCTTCTGCTTTTTCCTATTATAAATTTAGTAGAAGAAAACTTTGTATAACATTTATATTCAAAGAACTCCATCAGAGATTTCCTGTATGAGTTTTTACTGTATTTTCCCTTTAACTTATATCTAGAATTCATTTTAGTTTCTTTGAGATCATCTGGATGGCACAGTAGGCTTAGCCTGGAGACTGAGTTCAAGTATGGCCTCAGACACTTACTAGTTGTGTGATTTGGGGCAAGTCTCTTAACTCCTATTTGCCTCAATTTCCTCATCTATAAAAATGTGAATAATAATAATACTTACCTATTAGGCTGTGAGGATCAAATGAGATAATGGTTATAAAGTGCTTACCACAATGCCTGGCAGATAATAAGTACTATATAAATATTGTTGTTTTGTAATGGTAAATGACCAACCTGGGCAAAAGGTAGTGATAAAATAATCTTAAAAGAGTTTTTATTTTTCCACTGGTCAAAAACAGGTCATTAGAATGGAAAAATCTATATAGGTGGATGAGATTTAAACATCTCTTTAGTAAATCTAGACTCTGGTTTTAGGTGATCGCATAGTAACTTGCTATAAGCTAATGTCCATATATTAGTACTTTAAGGATCTGTGATTTTTATAGATGGGCATTCAATAGACATCAATTTGTTAAGCATTTACAAAATACCACATGCTATGCTAAGTTTTGGAGATAGAAAGACAGAAATGAAAGTCATTTCTTTCATGAATCTTATTATCTGTTGGGGGAAACAACCTATAAATAATTTAAAATGAATAAAGTAAATACAGGAAAACTTTTTCAAGGCAGATATCATTAGCAGCTAGGGAAATAAGGAAAGGTTTCACGAGAAGGTGACTTTTAAACTGAGCTTTAAAAGAAAATATGTATTGTGATCTAAGATGCAGAAGAGAAAAGGGATTGCATTCCAGTAAGAGGAGATTATGTGCAAAGCATAGAGGAAAGAGATACAGGTTCTAGTGAAGGTATGGAAAATTTGCCTGGACTTGAGAGTTCAATATTCTTATATGCATTAAGAGTGGGTGAGTAGGCTGGAGTCAAAACATGAAGGGTGTTAAATATCAAACAACAGTGTGTAATTGATACCTGTCTTTATTGAGCAGAATAGTGATAAGGTTAGACCTTTGTTTTAGGAAATTTATTCCTTTCACCAATATAAATAACAAACTCTTTAAACCTGATTAGATTATTTTCATACATTTCTGTGACCCAAAGAGGTAACAATAATAAATACCTGCCTATTAGCTTCTTGAAACAATTATAAAATCTCTATCTTTCTGGGTCAGTACTTCTAGCCTGATAGTATCTGCCCAAATTTCTGCCCTAATGTTTTCACATGTATAACACTAATAACTCACATTTAAATTTCTTATTTAAAGTGATTTCCTCATGACAACACTGTGAAGTAAGTGATGCAAATAATAGCTGCATTTTACCAGTGAAGGAACTGGAATAGTAGAATTCAAATCCTGCAGATTGCAGAGGTAGTCTACACAATTCTGTATCTAGAGTCAGGCAGACTCATTTTTCTCAATTCAAATGAGGCCTGAGTCAATTATTAGCTGTGTGACTAGGCAAGTCACTTAATCCTGTTTGCCTCAGTTTCCTCAAGTATGAAGTGAGCTTGAGAAGGAAATTGAGATGATTTCAGTTGCTTTACCAAGAAAACCCCAAATGGGGTTACAAAGAGTCAGACACGACTGAAAAACAATCATGCTCTCTTGGTCATCAGAGCAACACTTATTTCTACACAAGTTCACCAATAGGCCATAGAAAGGCATTAGAACAAGATTCAGTGAAGAAGTTTTTATGACATTGATTCCAAAGGAAAAACTTTAAATTTGTTTTTTTAACCATTTTTAACCTCTAAATTATGCTTTGATTTCACTTTTTTCTTTATTATTCATAATAATTGTACTCTGAATATCAGATATAGTTTCTCGTATCTAATGCTGGAGTGACTGAAATTGCGATAGACTGATGGAGACAGACATTCTATTCTATGAAATTCACAATGTCTTTACAATTGTGTCAGCACCTCATCAGAAGGTCAACAGTGGACATATTTCTGTCATCTGGATGTCTCATATATAGATTGACTTCATTTTCCATATCATACACCTCAGCTTTCTTATCCATTTCATTTAGTCCTTCAATGATAGAGTTGAACTGAATATTTACAGCAAAAGATTCTTTTGCAAAGTGGGGTTCCAGTGTTTGAATATAATGCTATGTCTCTAAATGACATATAACGCTAAGTCTCTAAAGAAGAATGAAAAAAAAAATTTCTTGTAGACATTTCTATCCTTTCCTTCCAAAGCATCCCTGGACCAAGGTACCAGGAAGAAATCTTCTATATTAGAAGAATATTTTAATATTTAACCTAAGAATTTTAATATTTCTGAGAGACGTTAGTGGTTGAAATGTGAAATATTTGTGAGAATTTTGCTTTAAATGGGACGGCACTCTTTGAAGAGGAATGAAGACATAAGAAGTCTTTTTTTGCAAATGAAGTTTTCTAGAAGCCAAACTGTTGATAGGATTGTAGCTCTCAGCAGAATTCCTTCTGGAACTTCCCAGGATATCTGACTCCCACAGGGTACATATGAAGGAGCTGTCATAATACTTAAGAGATTCAGAAATTTACTGGATTAGTTAACTAAATTGCTTCATTAATTAGACTATGACATTATTTTCATTTAAAAAATTGATAGTTTAAACATTTTAGTGATACATATATCTAAAAGATTTTATAGCTGGATGATTTTATACAGTAAAAAAATTCACTCTGGAATTAGAAGTCTTTGGGTAAACCTTTCCTCTAGCTGAGGATGATGACATCCTATTACTGAGGAAGCTGAAATTGGAGAATTGCTTGAACTCAGAAGTCCTGATCTGCTGCAAGGTTAAAATCAGTTGATATCCCCACTAAATCCAGCATCAGTATGATAAACCCAGGGAGTAGGTTACTGGGGCAGAGTGGCTGGGCTGGGGGAAAAGCTGCCTAAGGAAGGTAAGTTGAGTAATAATAGTGGATCAGAGCTTCAGTCCTGAGTGACCACCACACTTCTGTATTTGGTGAGATATGGAAACCTGTCTCTGATTCTCACTCCCTATATGATCTTGGGTAAATCAGTTTGTATCTTTGGGCCTCATTTGTAAAATAAGGGATTAGACTAAATGGTCTCTGAACTGCATTTCAACTCTAGATTTTTGATCCCAAAAACCTATGAACTTCTTTCCAATGTAATTTTATGACTCCTTTCAAAAACTCAATTATGTAGGCAAAATTGCTGATATTACTGAAGAAAAGAGAATAAAAGTGATTTGCTTATTAACCATAATTTATAAAAATAGCGAGATTTAAAATGAGTTTCTGGCCTCTGTGATTCTACTTATTCAGTCATCTTTTTTCCTCTCAAATTTCATTATTTGTCTGATTCTCCAGTTTTTTTAATAAATAAAATAACTTTGCATTTCTATTATATGCTTGTCCCATATGTATTATAGTGGAAGGCATAACTCCAAAAGATATTTTAATACATTTTTAAAATATGGCAGTGAAAACATTGAACATTATGTTTTCTTTCTGCTTTAAGTCAGTATACAATCTGTCATCATATCATGTATAAGATATATAACATAAAGTAATATGATAGAATTTTAAAAATAAATAAGCATGAATGTATATGTCTGAATTAGGATTATTTTGCTTTAAAATAAATCCTATTAAGGCAGAGACTATATTTTAGTTGTGAATCTGTATATCTTCATCATACTCTAACACAGTGTCTTTTTATACATAGATATGTACTGAATAAAAATGTTAACTGAATTGCCTCAAAAGTTATCACTTGGAGAAATGATTTTGCTCATACCAGTAGTATCATTAGTCTTTACAGCATTTCTAAAGATCTAATGTCTATTTAAAAACAGTAGTCAATTTTCTTTCATCTGAAATAATTTGGAGAAAAACTTTCAGCTATATACTGTTTATTTATGACCACCTGAATTTGAACATTTTAACAAAGAAATGAGATATCAGAGAAACTTGCTTGACCTATGACATCATTTTCTTACTCATGGATATTGATAAAGTCACCGAAGAACCCTTCATTTTAAGGTTGGGCATTAAGATTAAATTTTTTTCACTTATGAGTATTTTATTTCTTCTAATTACATATAAAGGTAGTTTTCAACATTTACTTATTTTGAATTCCACTTTTTTCCTTCCTTAAATTTTTCTTTGCTGATATATTATACATGTACCATCATTTTAATCATATTTCCATATTAATCATGTCATGAAAGAAAAATCAAAACAAAAACAAAAAAACCACTAGAAAGAAAAAAAGCAAAGAAAATTGAAAATAATATGTTTTGATCTGTATTCAGCCTCCATAGTTCTTTCTCTCAATGGAGATGGAATTTTCCATCCCAAGACCATTAAAATTGTCTTGAATCAAAAGCTAAGTCTGTCATAATAGTTCATCATACAATGTTGCCATTACTGTGTTCAGTGTTCTACTAGATCTGCTGACTTCACTAAGCATGAGTTCATGTGAGTTTTACCAGCTTTTCTGAAATCAGCCTGCTTGTCTTAATATTATATTTTTAAATATTACCCATAATTTTACTACCTGTCTTCTTACAGCTCTAAAATATATAAAGAATAAAACCCAGAAAGTAAGTATGATTTTGTAGGCAAATAAATAGAGAATAAAACTCAGAAGATTAGGACAACTTGATTTGTAGACAAATAGGTTAATGATTCAGGAGGGCTTGGTTCTATTCTTGACACTGATGGTTAAGTGTTTTTTTTTTTTTTTAGCACCTACTAGGTGCTAAGAATATAATAAAACATTTCCCATCTTTAGGAATCATACAGTCTAATGGGACAAACAACATTTACTGGGATAAATTGCTTAATCTCTTCATTCATTTAAAAAGAAAAACTCTGTCTCATAGACTTATTGAAAGCCTTAAAAAAGTTTGTAAGGCTTTTTAAAAAAATAAAGAGCATTATGCAAGTTTGATGGATGTATTATTATTAACATTATTATTTATTATCTCCATCTTTTGCCAATGGATTCAGAAAGAAACATCTTGAAGAGAAATCATAATACTGCTATGATTCTTTTGTATATAATATTCAACTTACTATTACTGGGTGGATAAAAGGACTGCTTTTTACAATTGACTAAAGAACTGGGGACCTTTAGGTGGTGAAGTGAATAATGCTTTGAGCTTGGAATCAAGAAGACTCATCTTCCTAAATGCAAATCTAGTCTTAGGCATTTATTTACTAGCCTTGTGATCTTGGGCAAGCCACTTAACCTTGTTTGCCTCCATTCCTCATCTGTAAAGAGCTAGAGAACAAATCATCAAATAACTCCAGCATCTTTGACAAGAAAACTCCCAAAATGGGGTCACAAAGCATAGGACATGATTAAAACAACTCAACAACATTAACAAAACTATTAGGATATGTATGTCTAATCTCTACAGGATCATTGAAAGCAACATTGGAACAACATGATTCACAGACTGGTTAGCATATAATTCCCATATAGTTTTTTTTTCCCCTGAGGCTTGGGGTTAAGTGACTTGCCCAGGGTCACACAGCTAGGAAGTGTTAAGTGTCTGAGGTCAAATTTGAACTCGGCTCTTCCTGACTTCAGGGCTGGTGCTCTATCCACTGCACCATCTAGCTGCCTCTAATTCCCATATAGTTTTGATCTCTCTTGCATGCCTTTATATTTTGGACGCTTTCTCTTCTTTTTACACTTGAACTATCATCACTATCATTATTAATATTAGCAGCAGCAGCAATATTTTGGTCATTTGCAACATTTATACAAAGAGAATATTTTTATAAGAGGTTGAGGAAAATTGTGGTGGTAATATACCTTAAAAATTTAAACCACTTGAATGTAATTATTATAGACTATTTTATCTAAACCTTATCCATTATAGGAAAGGAAAAAAATAAGAAAAAGACCCATATCAACTATTTAGTTCAACTGCTAACCCCATTTCAAAAATTATATTCTTAAAAATTAATTACTATGACTAAGTTAACTAAACTATTAATTGAATATACCTGTGTTCTTTAGAAAATCTCCTCAGAATTCATTAATTTTCTAAACTCATTATGTACAATGGATCTGAATTCCCTTACAATGAGGGCAAACTAGAATCATATACCCTCACTTTAAGGTTCTTGATGACCATTGTCAATTTTGGTAAAATTAGTAGTGTGTGACATTATTAAGACTCTTGATATCATCCTTCTCTGATTTGGGGGAAGGACTGAAATTACATGGTTCTCAGACAGGAATTATTGTTTATACTTCTAACAAAAAATATCAGGCACAAATGCTGAGTTATATTGTATTTTAATGCTGAATATTCTGTGAGTCTAGTGTCTCACGTATCAAAAATGAAAAAAAAGAGGGGAGGCATCAATGTATTCTTAATGTAACCAATTATAACTGTTTATCTATTATTAAAAGGCTTACATATTTTATAATACATAATACTCGATCTCAGTCTCTATCTGGAATATTGGAGACAAATATTATTGGAATTTAGAATTAGAGGCCAATGTCCCCTATCATCCATTTTGGATCTCACATAAAACTGCTTTAGTTTTCTAGGTTCTTCACCTCTGCTTTTTACAAAGTTTGCTACTTTGTGACCTTAAGTAGTAATTTCTCTGAGCCTTAGTTACCTTATTTGTAAAATGAGGAGGCTGTACTTGATATTCTTGAAGGGCCCTTTCTACTCTAAAATCTTAAGACCTACAATGCTGATCAGGTTTTTGTATTATATAATGGACATGTAAAGAAGCAGTATAAATAGAGAATGACCTCAAAATCAGAAAAAAGTTGTGTGATAACTTTGATATATTTAAAAGGAATAACAAGCTGTATTTAATCATTTAATAATCCCCCCCTATTCTATTATGTTATGGAAATGCTTGTTTTATTTCTTGTTTAGAATAAAAAACAAACAAACAAAAAAGCAGAAATGGATTTAAGCTTAAGACCTGTCTCTGAAATATACTGGTTATGTAATTCTGGGGAATACCTCTTTTTGCATTTAGCAACTAAGACTATAATTGACAAAGAAGATACTGACCTGCATTGATAGAGAACTTGGGGAGAGAATTTCTTTATCAAGAAGTTCCTTATACCAGGTGAGGCAAAGGTTATAGTTTCTATTCCTGTCCTTTGAATATAATCCACATGCCCTTGCTTTCAAATTCTAGGAGGATACTGGAGGAAATAGATTCAGTCTTAGCTATACTTTATATTTCATCTACAGTACTCTGCACATGATAGATAATTAATACACATCTCTTGCATTTAATTAATATAGACCTACGAAATGAAGATCTTGTTGAAGGATTGCTCAAATAATAATTCTTGCTTATGTCTTCTCTTTACATGTAAATAAATCTTTAGTTAGAAAATTCTGTGTAGGCTGCAGAATTCAGGGACAGGCTGATTGAATTCAATTCACTAAACATTTATTAAGCACTGACTGTGCATGGTATACTGGGTATTGGAGATGCAGAGGCAAAAGTAAAAGAAAAAGACAGCTGTCCTTCTGACAATTCTTGCAACCCATGAGGTCTCCTTGTCCTATTGATGTTTACTTTTCACTCTTAAACTTAGAATGATGCTGACTTCATAATGGCCCATAATCTTGTATCTAGTGTGTGCATGTATATGTATATATATATGCCAGGAACAGAGTCAACAGAATAAAGAAACTTGTGGATGACTTCTTCAAGAACTTTCAATAACAATAAAAAAATCCTGTTGAGTTGATTTTTACATGCTCTTAAGCTTCTTTTGTTCTTAAATAAAATGAAAAAATAAGACAATTATACAATTCAATAAGAATGAATGGATCTCAAAAATAATAGAGTGAAGTTTTCTTTTTTTGTGGTATAGCAAAATTTAAGTTTATGAAATATAGGATTTATTTTCAATTTCTGGCAAGTGGTACAGGTGGCAACAGTACTGGACTTGAGGACCTGAATTCAAATGCCTCAAGTGACTCAGAAACATTAACTTTATGGTCCTGGGCAAAGTACTTAACCATTCTCATCCTCATCTTCCCCATTTATAAAATAGGGGGTTATAATCACTACTATCTTATTGTGTTGTGGTGATGAATAAATGATCACATTTACAGAGCTGTACAAACTTTAAAGTGTTTATATAAATGCTAACTATATTATTATATTACCATAATATAATTATGCAATTATATTTTAATAAGTGATATTAATAATAACAATATTCCCAACTGTAGTCTTAAGGTGTTTTGTTTAGAAGTTAACAATCTCAAAGGCTATATTAATTAAGCATCTGTACTAATAGGATGTGCTAAAATAGAAATATTTCAGTTATTAGTAGCTTAGCTGTGTTTAGAGGAGCTTGACTTAAAAGATCAGTCACCAGGTAGTGATTTTTATTTTCCTCTAGCAACTAATAAAAATATCCTAAGGTATAAAAGGATTCAAACCTGTGTTAGTGAAATTACCCACACTGATAAGTTACAAATCTTAGAAGTTTTGAAACAAGGGAAATCTATAAATCATTGTATTATAGCTAGTACTCACAATGGATAGAGCCATAGACCTGGAGTTGGAAAGACCTGAATTCAAATCTATCCTCAGATACTAACTCTGACCTCTCTTTACTTCAGTTTCCTTATCTGTAAAATGGGGTTAATAAACAACACCTATCTCACAGGTTTGTTTTGAGAATCAAAGGATATAATAATTGAAAAGTGCTTACACATGGTAAGCACTATGTAACTGTTGTTGTTATTATTATATTTCATTACTTCTTGAGATTTATGGTAGGAGTATTATCTCTTAGGCACAGATCACCATCTATCCATACCTTGCTATCCTGGGCAACTCTTTCTGATGTACTCCCATAAGTACTCCACAAAAATATTTATTCCAAATTCTGGAGGTCTTCCAACCCTCTCTGTAATTGGTACTGTGGTAGTCAGGCTGTTCATGTTCTTCTGATTCTCAATAAATGATTGGCCCAATTTTTTTTAAACTGTATTTCCTGGTAATGATTTTTTGGTGGAAGGGAATAAGCATTCATATGGTGCCTGTTCTGCTAAGTACTTTACAAATATTATCTCATTTGAATCACAAATAATACAAATGGAATACAAAAAGAGGTTAAGTAAATCACAATGTCTTAGGTCTTATTAGAACTCGTCTTCCTGATTCCAGGTCCAGTACTTTATCTACTGTGACACTTAACTGCTCTCTCTCTTTTTACTCATTTCTTTCCAACAAACTTTTGGGGTGTATGCTGTCACCATGATTTACAAGTACATTTTGGTACAAGAATATTAGTGTTGAAATGATGTTTTTTTGTTTCAAGGAGCTGCTGAAGTTTGACAATTCATCACAAACAGTGAAAATTTCCTTCTTCATGGAGTTATTCACATAGAGGCTGGCAACTAAATAGCTTCTAGATTGTCTTGAAATTCCTGGGATTATAGATTAAAGGACCAGAGGATCATTAATCTGTGTTCTTCAGTTTCCTTAACACTAAAATGTAATAGTAATAATAACACCTTCCAGGGTTGTTGTGATAATATTTTGTAAAATGCTTTAGCGCAGTGCTTGGTACGTATTAAGCACTTAATAAGTGCTTATTTTACCTCTTCTCTCCTTCCAATCCTGCCCTCAACATCCCAAGAGGGGTAGATTGGAGAATCACTTTAGTAGTCATTCATTCCAATTTTTCTACTTGCCCCAATAGTTCCCCTCTTCTTTAGGCAGCAAATAATCCAATATGGGTTAAATATATAAAATTCTTCCATACATAATTCCATATTTATTATGCTGCACATTAAAAATAAGATCAAAGAGAAAAAAACTGAGAAAGAAAACAAAAAGCAATCAAACAACAACAAAAAAGGTGAAAAAACTATATTGTAATCCACATTCAGTCCCACTATCCTCTCTGGATGCAGATGTTCCTTTCTGTCACAGGTTCATTGGAATTAGCCTGAACCACCTCGTTGTTAAAAACACCCATGTTCATCAGAATTGATCATCACATAATCTTGTTTTTGCTGTATACAAAGTTCTCTTAGTTCTACTCACATCACTTAGCATCAATTCATGTAAGTCTCTCCAGGCCTTTCTGAAATCATCCTCCTAATCATTTCTTATAGAACAATAATATTCCATAATATTCATATACCATAATTTATTCAGCCATTCCCCAAATGATGGGCACCCACACTGTTTCCACTTCATTGCCACCACTAAAAGAGCTACTTCAAATATTTTTGCATATGTAGGTACTTTCCCCTTTTTAATGATTTCTTTGGAATAAAAACCCAGTATGGCACTGCTGGGTCAAAGGGTATGTACAATTTGATAGCCCTTTTGGCATAGTTCCAAATTGCTCTCCATAATGATTAAATCAGTTCACAACTCCACCAACAATGCATGTGTCCCAGTTTTCCCAATCCCTTCTAACATTTATCACTATCTTTTTCTGTCATTTTAGCTAATCTGAGAGGTATATAGTGGTAACTCAAAATTGTCTTAATTTGAATTTCTCTGATCAGTAGTGATTTAGAGCATTTTTTTTTCATATGACTAGAAATGGTTTTAATTTCTTTATCTGAAAATTGTCTGTTCATATCTTTTGACCATTTATCAGTTGGGGAAGTACTATTCTTTATGTTTGAATCATGAATGCCTTTTGATATTATTTTGATACAGGGTATTAGGTCTTGGTTGCCGCCTAGTTTGTGTTTTTTTCCCTCTGTTTTGACCCTACCTGGTTTAATTATCAGCACTATATGTGTGTTATAAGAAGAATTTGATAGGATGCCTTTTTTCCCTATTTTTCCAAATACTTTGCATAATATTGGAATAAATTGTTCTTTAAATATTTCCTAGAATTCATTTATAAATCCATCTGACTGGAGATTTTTTTTTCTTACGGAGCTATCTAATAGTTTGTTCAATTTCAGGGAGTTATTTAATAGTTTGTTAAATTTCTTTTTCCAACATGGGACAATTTAAGTAATTAATTTGCTCTTCTGTTAATCTGTGAAATTTTATTTTTGTAAATATCCATCCATTTCAACTAGATTATCAGATTTCTGGCATAGAGTGGGCAAAATAGCTTCTAATTATTGCTTTAATTTCTTTTTTATTGGTGGTAAATTCAGCCTTTTCATTTTTGATGCTGGTAATTTGGTTTTTTTACTTTCATTCTTCTCATCAAAATAATCAAAGGTTTATATATTTTGTTAGTTTTTTCATAAAACTAATTCTTAATTTTATTAATTAGTTCAATAGTCTCTTAGTTTCATTTAAAGCTTCTAGGTTTTGGCTAATGCAGATTGTGGCTCTTCAATACCTGTATTGTTTCTCTCTGATTGTGAGCAGTTCTTTCTCCTTGACCTGATAGTTCTTCAATTTAGCTACATTAGTCTTTGAAATTTTCATTTTGGGGTCTCTTTCAGGAGGCTATTGGTGGATTCTTTCAATGGCTGTTTTACCCTCTAGATCTAGCACATCAAGGCAATTTCCTTGATTTGATTTCCCTGTTTTACAAAAGAGAAAACTAAGGTAGAAAGAAGTTAAGGGACTTGTCTAGAGTCTCATAGTTAATAAATGTCTGACATAGGATTTGAAATCACATCTTCTGCCCTCTAAATTCAGCCTTTTATCCACTGTGCCACCATTCTCATTTCTACCTTTTAGTCTTTACTTAAACTATTTCTCTCATATGAAATGACTATTCCTGCTCCTTTATTCCTAGAAAATTATTCAAATCTGTGAAGTCTTTCTATTATCACAATCCCTTCTGCTTAACATCTCTGATTGTCTCTCTTTATGATTTAGTGATTTGGATGTCCCAAAGTCTTAGTACAGTTTAAAGTTATTAAATAACTATTAGCATATTATATAGCTTTAAGGACTTAAAACTGCACCAAAAGTTTTTGGGCACCTATCTTTTGACTTGTATGGTTCACTATTATTTCATATATATTGTCTCCCCAAGTTTAGCATAATATCCTTAAGAGCAGATGTCAAATATTTCTGGTATTTCCCGGAGGCAGTATAGTATGATAGAAAGTTGGATTCAAAATCTGATTCGCACACATATTAGCTGTGCTATCTTATCTTTTAATAAGTTGCACAGCAATTATGGATCTCCATTGATCAGAAGGAGTTGTCCATACCATTGAAATCACAGGTCTAAATTTCATTACTCCATCCTTCCACTCCTACCCTCATACTCACTACTCACTGCAGGACCTGCCAAGGTTCTGGCAAATATGGAACCTTA
This sequence comes from Myrmecobius fasciatus, assembly GCA_023553655.1. Taxonomy (NCBI): domain Eukaryota; kingdom Metazoa; phylum Chordata; class Mammalia; order Dasyuromorphia; family Myrmecobiidae; genus Myrmecobius; species Myrmecobius fasciatus. The sequence continues at coordinate 361,770 of JAJPUD010000431.1, forward strand.
GAATATTCCAGCTAGGAAGTTCTTTAGAGACTAACTTTACATAGTCAAACCCCTTTAGTATTTTTCTTCTGAAAAGTAAATTGTATTTATCTCTTTACTTTTTTAGATTACCCAGGTTTTCTGCCAAATCCCTTCTTTCTCAGCTTCCCAGAGCATCATTTCTTATAACAAAGATTTTTTTTAATAAGAGGAAGAAGACAAAACAATCACCAAAGCTGATCAGTACATCACCAAAAAAAATTGACAGTTCAGTGATGAGCTCTCCCTACATCTGCAAAGCAGGTGTGGGGGAAATATTTCATATGTCATTTTTGGGGCCAAATTGATTTTTTTTCACTCATCCAGACATCATTTATTATACATAATAATTATTATACATAATGAACAATTCATTATACATACATTTATTATACATAATGAAAATTATGACCAAATTTTATGTCTCTTTAAGATTTATAAACATATATGTTATCCTGTTGTTTCAGTCATGTCCAACTCTTTGTGACTCTGGGGTTTTCTTTCTTTTTTCTTTTATTAAAGCTTTTTATTTGTATAACATATGTATGGGTAGTTCCCCAACATTGATCCTTACAAAGCTTTCCATTACAAATTCCACCCCCAGTCCCCTCCCCTCCCCCAGATGGCAGGAAGTCCACTACATGTTAATATGTAATAATGTTGAAATGCTTGAAGTTATGCAAGAAAAATCCTATCTACAAGAAAAAAAAAAGAATCAGAGAAAGGCAACACAATGCAAGCAAATGTCAATATAGATCATGAAAATGTTACGTTGTGGTCCATATTTCATTTCCCTCTCTCTGGGTGTATATGGTTTTCTTCAGTGAACAATTGGAACTGGTTTGAGACAATTCTTTGTTGCAGAGAGCCATGTCCATCAGAATTGATCCTCATGTAATACTGTTGTTGCTGTGTATGATGATCTCCTGGTTCTGCTCGTTTCACTCAGCATCAGTTCGTGCAAGTCCCTCTAGGCCTCCCTGAAATCGTCCTGCTGGTCGTTTCTTACAGAGCAATAATATTCCATAACATTCATATACCATAATTTTTATTCAGCCACTCTCCAATTGATGGGCATCCCCTCAGTTTCCAGTTTCTAGCCACTACAAAAAGGGCTGCCACAAACATTCTTGCACATGTGGGTCCCTTTCCCTCCTCTATGATCTCTTTGGGATATAGGCCCAGTAGAAACACTGCTGGGTCAAAGGGTATGCACAATTTGACAACCTTTTGAGCTTGCTCCAAACTGCTGTCCAGAATGGTTGGATCCGTTCACAGTTCCACCAACAATGTATTAGTGTCCCAGTTTTCCCACATCCCCTCCAACATTCATTGTTACCTTTTCCTGTCATTTTAGCCAATCTGACAGGTGTGTAGTGGTTCCTCAGAGTTGTCTTAATTTGCATTTCTCTGATCAATAGTGATTTGGAGCAACTTTTCATATGAGTAGAGATGGTTTTAATTTCATCATCTGAAAATTATCTGTTCATATCCCTTGACCACTTATCTATTGAAGAGTGGCTTGAATTCTTATATATATGAGACAATTCTCTATATATTTTAGAAATAAGGCCTTTATCAGAACCGTTAAATGTAAAGATGATTTCCCAATTAGATGCTTCCCTCCTAATCTTGTCTGCATTTGTTTTGTTTGTACAGAAACCTTTTAACTTAATATAGTCAAAATTATCCATCTGGTGTTCAATTAGGAGTTCCAGGTCTTCTTTGGACATAAATTTATTCCATCTCCACAGGTCTGAGAGATAAACTATATTACGTTCCTCTAACTTGCTTACAAAGTCCCTCTTTATCTCTAGATCACAAAGCCATTTAGATCTTATCTTGGTATGTGGTGTTAGGTATGGGTCAAGCACTAATTTCTTCCACACTAGTTTCCCATTTTCCCAGCAGTTTTTGCCAAATAGTGAGTATTTATCCCAAAAGCTGGGGTCTTTGGGTTTATCGAACACTAGATTGTTAAGGTTATTGCCTAGATAGTCCTGATATCCTATCCCGTGCCACCGATCGACCGTTCCATTTCTCAGCCAGTACCAAACGGTTTTGATGACCGCTGCTTTATAATATAGTTTTAGATCTGGTACAGCAAGGCCACCTTCATCTGCCTTTTTTTTTCATTAATCCCCTTGAAATCCTTGACCTTTTGTTCTTCCAAATGAACTTTGCTACTATTTTTTGTAGATCTGTAAAATAATTTTTTGGGAGTTTGGTTGGTATGGCACTAAATAAGTAGATTAGTTTGGGTAGTATTGCCATTTTTATTATGTTCGCTCTGCCTACCCATGAGCACTTAATATTTTTCCAGTTGATTATGTCTGATTTTATTTGTGTGGAAAGTGTTTTGTAATTTAATTCGTATAGTTTCTGACTTTTCCTTGGCAGATAGATTCCCAAATATTTTATCCTATCATCTGCTATTTGGAATGGAATTTCTTTTTGTATCTCTTGCTGCTGAACTTTGTTGGTAATATATAAAAATGCTGATGATTTATGTGGATTAATTTTGAATCCTGACACTTTGCTAAAGTTGTGAATTGTTACTAGTAGTTTTTTAGTTTCGTCTCTAGGGTTCTCTAAGTATATCATTATGTCATCTGCAAAAAGTGATAATTTGGTTTCTTCATTACCTACTCTGATTCCTTTTATCTCTTTTTCTTCTCTTATTGCTAAAGCTAACATTTCTAATACAATATTAAATAGTAATGGTGACAGTGGGCAGCCTTGTTTCACTCCTGATCTTATTGGGAATGGTTTTAGTTTGTCTCCATTACATATGATGCTTGCTGATGGTTTTAAATAGATGCTACTGATCACCAAATTGATTTTTAAAGTTATTTTTGCAGCATTCATTTTCAGTTGTTTTGTGACCACTCATCTTTATCATTATTGTTAATATTATTTTGAGTCTGTGATTTAATTGGTATAGATTACTTTCAATGAGTAAACTCTCTCTTCTAATGCTGATTATCAACTACTCTAGAATTTATAGTTTTTGAATGCTTCCCGGGAAGTAAACTTCTTTCCTAGGGTCGAGACAGGAATTAAAGTCAAGTCTTCCTGATTTTGAGGCTAAATTTGTGTACTCTTTGGGCTGTTACTTTTATTTTTATTTTATTTTTGCTGAGGCAATTGAGGTTAAGTGACTTGCCCAGGGTCACACAGCTAGGAAGTGTTAAGTGTCTGAGTCCACATTTGAACTCAAATCCTCCTAACTTCAGGGCTAGTGCTCTAATCACTATGCCACTTAGCTGCCCCCTCCCTTTACTTTTACAGATTAAAAATGTGACACTTGAAATTAATTTCCTTCAGGTCATATATTATGAGTTAGAAAGTTAAAAAAAATAGAGATTTTAACATTTTTTTGCCTGGACTAATTCAACAATTTTCTGGTTGGTCTCCCTGCCTCAAATCTCTCCTCACTCTAGTCCATCTTTCTCTCAGCTATCCAAATGTTTGTCCTGAATCATGAGATTGACTGTCTCACCTTTCTATTCAATAAATTCCAGTGGCTCTATGTCTAAAACAAAATCTTTTCTTTGACTTTTAAAGTCATTTATAACCTAACCTTTTCTTTCCTTTTCAGTATTGTTAACCTTTTTTTCTAACCTTAGTAAATGCTAGTTGACTTGACTTTAATTAAACCTACATCCTAATTCATTCCATGCTCTAGTTACTAGCAATTTAGAAAATACATTTGCATTATTAGTAACACTGTTTTTTTTTGTTGTTGTTGTTTTTTTTTTTTTTTTTTTTTTTTTAGTTCCTAATAGTGCTTAGCATATTGCTGGGCACATGGTTGTTAAATAAGTACATTTTGATTGATACGTTACCTGGTAGTAATCATCAGCTAATATCAGTGATTTATCACCTTAGCACCAGTTAGTTGATCAAATAATCTATCATCAATTAAGAGCTGATCCCCGAGGAAATATAAGACCTAGGAGAAAAACATTTTAGAGAGATAAAGGCAAAAGCAAATTTTAGACTTGTCGATTTCCTGGATAGCAGAGCTGTACTGTAGATTCCCTTCTTCCCACACAAGCAGTGGTTACTAAACTATACCTTCACAAACCTGAATGTTCTCTATCTGGGGGGGAAGCGACCTACTAATAGATTTTTTTACTTCCCGGGAAGCATTCAAAAACTATAAATTCTAGAGTAGTTGATAATCAGCATTAGAAGAGAAAGTTTACTCATTGAAAGTAATCTATACCAATTAAATCACAGATTCAAAATAATATTAACAATAATGATAAAGATGAGTGGTCACAAAACAACTGAAAATGAATGCTGCAAAATAACTTTAAAAATCAATTTGGTGATCAGTAGCATCTATTTAAAACCATCAGCAAGCATCATATGTAATGGAGACAAACTAAAACAATTCCCAATAAGATCAGGAGTGAAACAAGGCTGCCCACTGTCACCATTACTATTTATTCAGATTCAGATCTGTGCTTTGAGATTGAACTCTTCTGTTTCATGGGTAAGTGTTAGCCTTAAGCCATGTTTCAAAATCCATCCTTTCATTTACCAGGAAACTCAGGCCCATCTGCCCAGCTTCCCATTTGCATTTTATCTCTTGAATTTTTTTTTTTTAACTTTTATCCCCAATACCTAGCACCAAGCCTGACACATAGTAGGTGCTTAAAAATGTTAATTGAATTGAACTGATCTCGTACCAGTAATAAAATTAAATCAACAATACTTTTGTTCCTGGAAATTATGTGAAAATTCTAGGTTTTAGGCTTTGTTCACTATTCTGATTCTCAAGGAGAAAGGTCCCTTTACTAGCCACTAATCCCTTACACTCCCCAATACACTTTTTTTTAATGAGTTTCTCCTTATTAGAATGTAAACTTCTTGAAGTAGGGGCTATCATTGTAATATTTGTATTCCAATATCTGGCATAGTATCTTGTGCATAATTTTTTCTCAGTCACAGCTTTTTGTTTCATTCATTCATTCATGGGTGTCTAAAGGGTGAAGAAGATAATGTAGAAGATAGATAGTGATGGTAGAAATGCCTGAAGTAGTGCATATAATGAAGCAGATTTAAAAAACTCTTAGCATGATAATTGCGTCTGACATATGCTACATTTTCAATCGGGGATAAACATTTTACTGTAAATATTCTGGTCTGGTTTTTGAAAATTTATAACAAAAAAACAAAACAAACAAGGAATAGAAAACAAAATGAACTTTACAACTTTGAAGGATGTGAATGATTTTTCTTAAAAAAGGAAGGAAGAAACTACAATCTACAAACTTCAAGCTACCAGTCTAAGGATATTCTTTTTCAGACAAAACAATTATAAGTTCCACATTGAAGAATTACTTCATTACTTTAATGGACCCATGAAGTCACTTATAGGAATACCTTCTTTATCAGCTCATAGTATATTTATGTTTTTTTCATCCAGTATAATTTTCACCCAAATCATTCCATAAACCCCTCCATAAAGGATCTTACCAATATGATACCATAGGATTATATATTTAGAGCTATCTATCTATCTATCTGTCTGTCTGTATCTATCTATCTATATACAGAGGCCCAATTCACAAATATCCTCATCTGGGTACTTATCAGAGCCCTCATGAAGTAAAATTAATTGCTCACAGTTGTTGTGAGAATCGTGAGATAATTTTTGTAAAATGGTTAATATAATGCCTGGAACATAAGGAGAGCCTAAAAAATACTCCTTCTCTTCCCTGCCTTGCCTTCTCTACCACTTTCAAGGTCACATTGGCAATAAATGCCAGAGCTAGGATCTGAACCAAGTCCCTTGGAAGCTTAAGGACTTCAGTAAAGCTCTCTTTTAATATTTTGCAGATGTCTGGGCAACACTTTGGCTATCTATCTGTAATCCTTCAGTTTCACTGTGTGCCTGACCCATCCTTCTTTCTGGTCATACTTATCCTTATAAGTTGCTTTTGATGGCACATTGAGGGCACAA
>JAJPUD010000431.1:377639-481854 GCA_023553655.1 Myrmecobius fasciatus
TTTTTTAATAAATTGGTGTCTTTTTCATATCTCTTTTGCAGAGCATCATATCCTTCTTGCAAGATACTGTATCCTTCTTGCACTGATTTCAGTTTATTTTCCCATTTATCCTCCAGCTCTCTTTTGAGGTTCTTTATGCAGTCTTCCAGAAAGGCCTTTTGAAACGGGGACCAGTGATGGTCCTTGCTGTTTTTTTCTGGATTTTTGTCTAAAGAAACCTCTGGATCTGAGGTTGTTTCTTTGCCTTGATAAAAGCTGTCTATGGTGAGAGCTCTCTTTTGCTTCTTCATCATTTTTTTTTTTTTAGACAGAGTGGATATCTCTTTAAGGTAGGGGAAAAAAAAAAACCTCCGCTGAAGATGCTTTGCCCTGGGGCACTTCGGCGAGTTGACTTAAGGTGCTGGGCCGGTAGGGGCTAGGACTAAGTCCGAATTACTCCTTAAACAAGGCAAGTCTGCCAGAACACCTGTCCCCAATCAGGGCAGAGTGTCCCGAGTGCCTCAGATAAACTCCAGGTGTTTGGAATTTGGAGTTTGGAGTTTGGAATTTCTTCAGCGATGAGCTGAGCTGAGTCCCACCCTCACTTCCGGCCTGCACAGGGGTCATCTATTTATCTCTCTGTCTGAGTCCGACTAACCTGATATGAAGTTCTCCAGAGAGCCGTGCCCAAATATTTCTGAGTTCGTTGACTTGAAGATCAGTTCAGAGGCTTATTTTATTGTTGATTTGAGAGAAGATCGGAGGAGAGGCAGAAAGTCACCTTTTCACTCCGCCATCTTGGCTCCGCCCCCCCCCCGAACGCCCCACAATATCTTAATGTAGAAGCTGCTAAATCTCATGTTATCCTAATTGTGGCTCCACAATACTTGAATTATTTCTTTCTGCATGCTTACAGCATTTTTTCCTTAACTGGGGAATTCCAGAATTTGACTATAATATTCCTAAGAGTTTTCATTTTGGGATCTTTTTCAGGAGATGATTGGTGATTCTTTCTATTTCTATTTTATCCTCTGATTTTAGAATAACAGGAATATCAGAATACCTAGAATATACTTGATAATTTCTTGAAAGATGATGTCCAGACTCTTTTATTGATCGGGAATTTTAAATAGACCAATAATTTTTAAATTGCCTCCTGTATATCTATTTTCCAGATCAGTTGTTTTTCCAGTGAGATATTTCACATTGTTTTCTACTTTTCTTTTTTTTTTTTTTTTTTTGGTTTTTGCTTTACTTTATCTTCATGTCTTATGAAGTTATTAGCTTCAAATTATAATTTTAAAAGAATTATTTTCCTCAGTGAGTCTTTGTACCTCTTTACTCATTTAGCCAATTTTGCTTTTTACGACTTTCTTCCAATTGGCTTTTTATATTTCCTTTTATATCTCTCTCAATTCTTTTTCTAATTTCTCTCTCTCTCTCTCTCTCTCTCTCTCTTGATTTTCACAATCCCTTTTAAGCTCTTCCATGGCCTTAGCCCAATTATTGTTATTCTTTTTTTCCCCCTAAGGCAATTGGAGTTAAATGACTTACCCAGTGTCACATAGCTAGGAAGTTAAGTGTCTGAGACAGGATTTGAACTCAGGTCCTCTTGACTTCGGGACTGTGCTCTGTCCACTGCATCACCAAGCTGCCCCCTAGTTCTTATTTTTCTTGGATGTAGTAACTTTGACTTTGTTTTCTTCTTCTTAGAGTGTGTTTTGATCTTCCTTGTCACCATGATAACTTTCTATGGTCAGAAATGTTTTTGGTGTTGTTGTTGTTGTTGTTGTTGTTGTCTCCTCATTTTCCTAGCCAATTACACAACTTTTAACTTTTTGTTAAAATAGGGCTCTATTTCCAGGATAGAGGGTGCAATATCCTGAGCTTCAGGAGTTTTGTACAGCTGTTTTCAGAAATCCTTCTAGGAGCTGTTAAATTTCCAAGGTGATGTAATTCAAGAAGAATTGAGTTTACAACTCTTCTGATCTATGTTCTGGTTTGTCAGTGACCACAAGAACTCCTCTCTGACCTGGAATTGTGAGGAGGGTCCCTGATTCACTCTGACTATAAGTTCTAGTGTGCTAGTGCTCTCCCTCACCCTGGGACTGTGAGTCAGGACTGTGTTCTACATCTGAGTAAGGGCAAAACAACAGTCCATCTTCAGTGCTAGTAAAGCCAATTCAGTGCCTTCTAAGGTCTATTCCTGGTTTGCTGGTTTCCCAAGGCCCTATCAGCCCAGTGAGACCTGAAGACTTTCCAAGTTGTATTTGGTGTCTGGAAACTGTCAGTGTTTCTGTGGATTAAGAGGCCTGAGGCCTGCTTCTGGTTTGCTGAGACCAAGATTCTGCTGGCAAGGTCTGCACCAGGACTGTATTGCTCTACTACTCTGGTGCAACAGACCTTTCCTGCTGATCTTCTAAGTCGTCTTTGGCTGGAAAATTGTTTCATTCCATCTTTTTGTGGATACTGACACTCTAAAATTTGTTTAGAGTCATTATTTAAAGGTTTTTGGAGGAATTTTGGGGAGAACTCATGGGAATCCCTGCCTTTACTCTGTTATCTTGGTTCCATCCCACTTTTTGTAGAATATGAAGCAAGGTCTTCAATTGAGATGATAGAGAAAAAAAGTATAGAAAGGATATTCTGATTTTTTTTCCAGTGGAGAAACATTAATAATAATACTAGCTCATATTATGCAACTCTATGATTTACAAAGTATTCAAAGCTACTTTGCGAGGTAGCATTATGACCATTATACAGATGAGGGAACTACCTATGTTCTACTATATTGCTACTTAGTTATCAGACATTAGTCTTCAATTTGGTTCTCTTGATTCCAAGTCCAGTATTCTTTCCCATTGCCATTTCTTGTTGAATAATTCTGCATTGCCTTTTAACAACTGTGGACTAGATTAGCAGCAGCAAAATGAGACACATGACTTCTTATTTAGAATTATTGCATAATTTCAAATAGATTCAGGTTTGGGTTGTATCCCTTCTATTTAAATTATTTAGAGTATAATAACCCTGATTGTCTCTCTCGAGGAACTGTGCTCTTTTCAATGAGTAGACCTTCAGGTTTGATATATTGATGAACACATGTGACAGTGTACATGAATAGGTATCATTTCTCTACAGCATGTCTAATACCTAAGCTGTTTATAGATTATGTACTTCTGTGCACACCTTATACTCTTTAGGTAGATTTTTTTTTTGTGTTACCTATCTATTCTTAAATTCTTTTTTTCTTTTTTATCTCCAGTTCTTCCCAGTCCAGTGTTTTTAATAGTGACTATGATTATGGTACCTACTAAGACAATATTTGTCTAAATAAACTATGATTGTGGAATTTTCTTTTAATCCTTTTCCTTTAATCCTTTCTGTAGGAATTTGGATTAAACTTGTTATTCTCTAGATATATTTGGGAAGATATGCTAATGATATTACAGGAATAGAATAGGGATTTAGAAGAGAATAGGAATATAAATTTTATTTTCTGGAGAGTATTGGAATTTTCAAGAAAACTATTTTTTTCTTTGCTTGCCCATGAGGATTGTGCCAGACTGTGTAGGTTCTATTGCAAAGTGGGGCCAGACACAATTTGCATACAGAGGGGTGGATTAGCTTTGTCTCCATTATAGAAAGAGAAATTCCTTGTAGTATAAGGAAGTGTGTACTTGTAGTAATTATTCAGAATTACATTAGTATATTATTCATATGAGGAAGTATATTGTTTGGAGGAGTGTACAGTTTTATTAGGCCTTATATTAAATCCTTCAGAATGACTATCTATTTTTGCTGTTTGACAAAGACCAAGATTTTTACTATGTACTCCAGCACTCTTGAAAATTATGTTTGTTGGCTCTTTAATCACATTTTACACAATGCTAACAATTCCAAGTATGTTAGCTTTAACTTTTTTGCTCTAAAATCAATGGGAAAATATATTTAAAAAACATACTTATTTTTCTTGTTGGAGAGTTGATGAAAGTGTTAGTAGAAATGACCCTGAACTTAGATTGAGGGAAACCTGGGTCCAAATACCATTTTTTAGAATCTCTTATTTTCTTTAAGACTCAGTCCAGGTATTACATTATATCCTGACACCTATCCCTACTTCCAGTTGCTAGTGTTTTTCCATCTCTAAACTAACTTGCATTTATTTTGTATTGTGTATGTGTGTAATAATAGTATACAGCTGGCTTAGGAAAATAAAGATGCCCTCTCCCAGGAAGAAATCTAATTTTAGGCTCATATTATGATTGGGATTCATTTCAGAAAGAAACTTGTCTTCTAGAACTTGAGATCATTATTGATCACAAAATAGATAATTTTGATTATATTAAGTTAAAAAGTTTTTGTACAAACAAAACTAATGCAGACAAGATTAGAGAGGAAGCAAAGAACTGGCAAAAACATTTTTATATTCAAAGGTTCTGATAAAGGCCTAATTTCTAAAATAGAGAATTGACTCAAATTAATAAGAATTCAAGCCATTCTCCAACTGATAAATGGTCAAAGGATATGAACAATTTTCAGATAAAGAAGTTGAAACTATTTCTAGTCATATGAAAAGGTGCTCTAAATCACTATTGATCAGAGAAATGCAAATTAAGACAACTATGAGATACTACTACATACCTGTCAGATTGGCTAAGATGACAGGAAAAGATAATGATGAATGTTGGAGGGGATGTGGAAAAATTGAGACACTGATACATTGTTGGTGGAACTGTGAATGGATCCAACCATTCTGAAGAGCAATTTGGAACTTTGTCCAAAAAGTTATCAATTTGTCCATACCCTTTGATCTTAAAGGAGGGAAAGGGACTCACATGATCAGCAGGATGATTTCAGAGAGGCCTGGAGAGATTTACATGAACTGATGCTATGTGAAATGAGCAGAACCAGGAGATCATCATAAATGGCAACAACAATATTATAGGAAGATCAATTTGGATGGATGTGGCTCTCTTCAACAATGAGATGATTCAGACCAGTTCCAATTGTTTAGTGATAGAGAGCCATCTACACCCAGAGAGAAGACTATGGGAACTGAATTTGATTTACAACATTATTTTCATTCTTTTTATTGTTTGCTTGCATTTTATTTTGCTTCTCATCTTTTTTTTTTCTGGTTTGATTTGATTTTTCTTGTGTGGCAAGATAATTGTACAAATATGTTTGCATATATTGGATTTAACATATTTCTACCATGTTTAACATATATCAGACTACTTGCTATCTAGTGAAGGGGATGGGGAAAGGGAGGGAAATTGGAATACAAGGTTTCCCAGGGCTAATGTTGAATAATTGTCCATGCATATGTTTTGTAAAATAAAACTTTAATAAAGAAAAAAAAGAAACTTGTTTTCTAAAGAGAAGGGGTAGGTCTTTTTTCAAAGTTCCCAGCTCTTTATAGTATTAGGGAAACATTTGTCTCATGTGTGGGACTACTCAAAAAATGAATAGAAAGGCACTTATTGTATAATGTGGATCAGATTCAGGATAATTATTTACTCTACAAAAAATGTTTTGAAGTACTCATTGATGGACTTGATATTTGATATGTCACTCCTATCATTGACTGTCAGAAAACTGATAATTCTTCAAAACTTTAGATATTATGGAGAATTGTTGAATAATTAATCAATCTCTTGATAGTTGTTTAATGAACTTCTTTAGGTTATTTATGTTCTAGCAAAATAGGATTTGACATGAATTCAATCACTCACTATCTTTTCAGTAGGCCTCTCCTTTCTAGAGAGCAGATTCAAACTTGAAGCAATCTCTCCAAAGCCTTTGGCTTACCAAGTTCACTTCCACTGACGTAGCCTGTGGACAAGTTACTCTCTTGCTTGCAAAATAAGGCATCTCAGCTGTTGGACTGATCTGCTGCTGGATGAGAAATTATTGTACTAACTGCAAAAAAAAATAACCCTGAATGGGAGGTGTTATTATTATTTCCATTTAACACATGAAGGTTAAGGAGTCAGAGGTTAAGTGACTTGCCAAGCCAAGGATACTTCTGAAGCCATATTTGAACTCAGAAAGTCTTCCTGATTCAAGGTCCAACAATCTATCTACTGTACCAGTGAAAGGTAAAATATTTTACCCTGTGTCACACAAGCAATATGTATCACAAATAGAACTTGTACATAATAATTCCCAACTCTGAGACTGTCTCTCTTAGGTACTCTGTCTCTAGTAGCGGTCAGGATATAAATTTTATTTTTCCCATCTTAGAATGTGAGTATATTGTTCCAATGATCTTGCCCCTGGATAACTGAGGGCCCAAACTATTGGATATACATGTGCGTGTATATGTGTGCTTGTGTGCACACGTGTTAACAGAGGGGAAGTTTAGCCAATAGCCAGCCTGTACAAGCTACAAAGCAGTAGTATATTGTGCTGGCAGCGGTTTGTTCCAACGCAGCTCAAAGCAGTTATTTGTGGTTGGGGTTGTCAGATCTAAAGATCATTTCCCTTGGTAGAAATGTGGTAAAGAAAATGAGAGAGTACAAATTTATTTTAACTACATGAGCTATCAAGCAGCTATAAAAAGTATCCAATAGAAAAGTTATAAAAATGTGAAGGTAACAAACACAGTTCTCTTAGAAAAGCAGGATCTGAATGCAGGTGCTGCATTGAACTAAGCAGTTAAATTGTACTAGAAAAGATCTTGGTGTGAGGGCTAAAGGAAGCAATAAGACTTGTCCTAATTCAGTTCAAATAAACTCAAGGCCTGGGAGTAATTAAGCTAAACCTGAAAGAAAGCAGGGTGGAAAAGAGCAAGAATTTCAATGAGGATTAAACATTGGACCTGCAGGCCTAGATCAACACTGCTTTAGTGTACAGATGGCCACTGCCTTTGTATGTACTCCGTCTGATACTAGAAACGGGGGAACAGGCTATTCAGTAAATAGAGTATTTAAAAATAAAACTTGACTTGGCAAACTAAAATGTTGGGAGAACAGAGCAAGAGAAAAGCTGGCACAGTGTTAACTATTAGGCACAGGGCTAGCCTGAGAGAATATTGTGAAAGAAGCTAAGACTCTTTTTCTGAATCCCTCCTCTGCCTTGTTTTTGATGCCATTCTGATGCCGTAAGCAATCCCAAACATCTAGTACATCCTTCTGGACGATGTAGTAGGTGTCTTCTGATCTCTTCTCCCTTTATCTCTATTTCTACATTTCTCCCCTCTTTTTTCTGTTCTCCAAATCCATTTTCTCTCCCACCTTTTCTTCTATCTTTTCCCCTAAACCTTATCTCTTCCCTTGGGTCCTGATGATTTTGCACCATTGAAAGAGTGATTTATACTCTTGCAGATGAAAAAAAAAATGGATCTGTTAGGGGTAATAAGTGAATACTGTTTCTAATTTTTCTTGTACCTCTTTTCTTTTTCTTTCTACTTTTAGCACCATTTTTACCCTCTAATCTTCCCTTTCCCCTCCTACTTGTCCCTGGGTTTTCAGGTAGTGTCCTGCAGAAAAGTGATCAAATAAAGATAAGTGTTGCAATAGGGTTAGAGAATTAATCTATACTTTTCCAAGAAGGGGAAAGTAAAATTTTAAAGGGAGGGATTCTAAAGAGAAATACAGATTCTAATAGATCCAATGGACCATAAAGATCACCTAATCCAGACCCTTCACTTTAAAGATATGGAAGCTGAAGCCCAGAAAAGGGAAAGTGATTTATCCAAGGTGACTGCTTAGAATAGAGAAATGAGTCACTAATGTGGGAATTTCAAGCTTTCAGAGTGAAATATTTTAGTCCAGAAGCTTTCCTGGCTGCCTTCAAACCATATCATGCAAGTGGCTGCCCACTCTGCTGAGGCATAAAGCTATCCTTGATTAGAGGCTTGGTGTAGCAGTAGTATGTGGTCTCTGAAGAATTTTTATTTTAGTCATCAGAAGGAATTTTGAAGGTATGTTTGGAATGTAGCCACTGGCAGTAAGTCCCATTGATATTTGCAAGTGAAGTTGGAGCATATTGCAATTGATCCTGAAACTATTCATATTTTGGAAGCGGAATCATGTTTGGGCTTTTTCATTTCCTTCTAAAATATCCTAATGTTGCTATTTGTTTTTTTTACAAATCTGAGTAACAGGACACTTGAAAAATTATAAATGACTCCTTACACAAAATCATAGCATATTAAAACTGCTAAGAGATCTTGCAATTAATGTAATCTATCCCACTAACTCTATAGATGAGAAAACTGAGATCCAGACAGATTAAGTAATTTGTCCAGTGTTTTACCTATGGTGGATTACTTGCTGTCTAATGGGGGAAGAGGGAGGAAGAAAAATTTGGAGCACAAGGTTTTGCAAGGATAAATTGATAAAAACTTACCTTTGCATGTACTTTGAAAAATAAAAAGCTATAGTTTAAAAAATGTCATTTGTCCAAGGTCATATATAAACTGTTGGGAAAATTGTATGACCCAACTTTGTTTTTTGGTGATGTTAATACATTAAATGAAACAAAGAAGTAACAAAACCAAAATTGATTATTAGGATTATAAATCGTAGTCTGAAAACACAGCCTAATTTTGCTCTCCTTTCCCTCCTTTCAACTATATTGTGCTGCTTATAGTAACTTCTTTGAACCTAGAAACTAATAACTTATTTTCTAGCTTCTCCATTTTTCCATTTGATAAATATTGATTTGAGTTTGCTTTTTTACTGAAGCTTGAAATTGATATGGCTTTATATTCTAAAATGACCAATTCTGTTAACATTATACTAGCTACAGGTTTGTTTTTTTTTAATTAGGTACTATTATAGAATTTGGGTTGGTAGTTATGAAGAATGACAATGTCCTTTAAGTGCACTTGTTTATTGTTATTCTTGATGACCAAAATAGAATCAGATGAAGTAAAACTAGAACCCCAAATTGGTATTCCCATTTAACCTATTTCACTACTTCTACTAATATTGTTTCCTGATTACTAGCTACTGTCTACTAGCTCTACCTTCTAGAATTACTAAGATTTAGCTATGGGGGAATCTCAAAGATTACTTTGATAACAATATAAATACTTAACATGTGCTTATTATGGGCAGCTAGATGGTGCAGATGGGTGGCATGCTAGAGCTGGAGTAAGGAAGAGTCCTCTTTGTGAATTGAAATCTGGCCTCCAAAATATAAGAATCATGTGACAAGTCATTTAACTTTCTTTGTCTTAGTTCCTCATTTGTAAAATGAAGTGGAGAAGGAGATGGCAAACTATTTGAGTATCTTTGCCAAGATAACCCCAGAAGGGCCATGGAGAGTCAAATGTGACTCAACAACAATATGCTTATTTGATTGATATATTGACATTAAGACCCAGGAAGGATTAATTAAAAATTACAATACTGAACCTTAACAGACCTTTGTTTAAACTTCTTATGCAGTGTCCATTTTATGACATTGCTTGTAGTCTAATTTAATGGAATCACAGAATTTTACATTAGGAAGAGAATTGGAGGTCATTCAATTTAACTCAACCAGCATTTCTTGAAGTAAATTTTGGTGACCACCTAGTACAATTCATATCACCTAGACCCTTCCCTTTACTATTCCAACCTATTCATTCTGTTCTGTCATTACTAGAAAAACAGCGATGTTCCTCACTACTCCCTATACAGAATTTGTTTATCATAGGTCCACATTTATGTTGTAAGTAGAGTGGGTTGAAAGAAAATGTAGGGGCTCCTCTTCACCCTTGATGAATCACAAAACCTAAACTTCTATTAGAGACTCATTCTTTTGATTTTAAAACAAGGGCATTCTGTCCAAATGAAAATGGAGATGGAACCACTAAAATATTGATCCACAATTAGTGTGGATTAAGTAGTCAATTTTGAGAAGGTGACAGGAAGAGGTAGAATACAAGGAATGGAGAACAGGATAAAAAGCATGAGGGTTGTGGATAGAAAGTGGTTTGAGTGAAGCATTTCTAGTATGAACTCCAGGGCATGAAGGAAGCAATATGAAGGCTTATTTGGAGAAGGAAGAATCTTCTAGATGGAGTACGTGAATGATGTTGAAAAAAATAATGGGGAGAAAGATCAAATTCTCCTAAATACTATTTTGCTCAGAGTTGTGACAGTTACAACTCTTTCCCCCAGGAATGAATGGAGGACCACTCCTGGACAAGGGCATTAGATTTATGTATTCAAATACACAATGACAACTACAGTAGTAAACTGGCTAGCATCAACATAGTATGTAAGCTTTACAAGACACTACATGTTTTGACACATTTGATTGCCATAACAACTCTTGTGAAATAGGTGTTCAGTTTACAAATTAGGAAATTGAGGTAATTAAGGAAAATTAGTAAATGTTTGATACAGGATTTTGAACTTGGCATTGCCTGACTCTAATACACACACGTGTGTGTGTGTATGTGCGTGTGTGTGTGTGTATATATATATATATATATATATATATATATATATATATATAATCTTAAGTTTTTGTTTTGGTAGAATAAAAGAAGGCCAGATAGGCATTGCTAATTATATACTAACATATATTGTGTAACCCTGAAAAGGAATATGTAATTAGAGTGTAGGGCAACCCAGTCCATGAGTACTGATAGTACTTGATCTTTCTGTGGGGAAGATGAAATTTAGTTGTGAAGGATCAGTTATATAGCTCTTAGGCGCCACCTGCAGGACATAGCATCATCCCCAGGTCCATCTTTTTGTATACTGAGAACTGACTCCCCAGGTGTACAGGATGGATCATGGACCCTCATTCCAATATCTTGGGGAACATGTAGCTCCTTATCAACTTCCATACTAGATAAGAAACTGGGGCCCCAAAAAGCAAACAGATGAGTGTCAAGGAATAGGATGATACACTGTCACAGTTACTGCAAGCTTCCTGGGGGATTAAGAGTAAGGGAGGGATCTAGGAAGGAAAAGGAAGAGAAAGAAGAGGAAGAAGGAAGAAGAAGAACAACAAAAATGTTTTCTAGCCTAGAAGAATGGATTGAAAACTAAAAATGAAATTGATCAGAGAGAGTATCTGGGAGGGAGTTTTCCCCCACCACTATGAAACTTATTTACTTATTTGATATGCATTTAGAGAGATGCTTATATTTGTTACTAGCATAAAATAACTTTATTTTCAATTCAGATTTGGGTTGAATCTGAAAGCTCTTCTTCCTCGCTTCCCCCCAGTGGAATTCTTCTGTCTGGGTTCCTATTGAAAACAAGGGCCAAAAGGATGGAGTCCATTTAGAGTTAACGCAGATTTTTTTAAATGGCAATGAGACAAGTATGAAAACAATAATTATGCTAACAAGCTACTTTTGTAAATGCTTCAATGTTTCTGAAGTGCTTTGTATATTTAGAGAAGCCAGGATATTTTCTATTAGCTTCATTAATGTTTTTCATAAATTTATTCACATATGAGGCAGATTTATGGCTTAGTGGATAGAGCACTGAGCCTGGAGTCAGGAAGACCTTAGTTCAGATTTTACTTTAGACACTTATTAAATGTGTGACTTTATATAAATAACTTCATCTTCCTCAGCCTCAGTTTCATCATCTGCTGAATGGGAATAACAGTAGCACTTATCTCTCAGTGTTGCTGTGAAAATCACATGATATATATATATATATATATATATATATATAATTTAGCAAAGCTTAAATATGTAAATGCTGTTATTATTTTATGAGTTTTCATTATATTTGTTATTTATAAGTTAAAACGAAAATGAGATCAAGGGGAAAAACAAACATTTTCATCTTATCTCATCACAAAAGGAATATTATATTCAAGATCAATCTGGCAAAATTATGAATAAGAATCAATTTCATGTCCAGGTGTTACATATGGATGTCCAGATATTGCCTAAAAATCCTAAGCCAAAGGAGGGACTGTGAAAATAGCCTGAGAAAAGGAGGCAACAATTAAGGGCTTGAAGAAGTTCACAAAAATATTTTCTAGGGTTAAAGACTAAGATACATAGAGATATACAGTCTGAGTTGGTGATAAGGTTATTGGTCTCTACCTCTCTTCCAGTCCTCTCCATATAGTAATATAGATCAGAAGTTTGAACCTTGGGCCTAAAGAGGAAAGCATTTAATTCCTCTGGAGAATGAAAGTAGATTGAAGAAAATCATTCAGTTTTATCCTGGAGAGTGGAGAATAAGAACCATAACAGTGAGAATTGCAATCTAGAAGAAAACTCTTGGGGGATTAAAAATGTTTCTGATCAGGAGGAGTATTTAGAAGGAATTGATTTCTTCCTTTAAACCTAAGGTAAGCTAATTGAGTCTAAATCTATTATTTATTTCAGTTTTATCTAGTCTGTATTCTCAGATTTCTTCACATGTACATTTATAGACTTGAAATGACTTGAACTTGACTATTTGCTAGATTATACAGGGAAAACCTCTAACATCAGAGAAAAAAAGAATTTCATACACAAAGACATAGTCAGATGGAGAAATCACTGTTACGTTTAGGCTTTAGTGAAGTGAATAGTAAAAAATTCAGAAAATAATTAGATGAAGAAACAATTTGGAGCAGAGCCTCTGGGTCCTAATACTTGTATATTTTTTTTGCCAACAATGAACTTTTTTCTTGATTTTTTTTACCCTAGTTCTTTTGCTCTTGCCTTAAAGGTTTTATTTTCTTTTTCTCCCTTCTTGAGGGCAGGAACTGTCTTTTCCCATTTCTTTGTACCCCCAGTCCTCATCTTATAGCATATAGTTAGCACTTAATTGACTGCTCATCGACTCACTGACTGATCCTAGGTACTATTTCTGAGTTCTTTAGACCTTTCTCAAGTACTGATTCCCCAAATGGTTAGCCAAAATCTTAATTGAAAAAAGATACCACTTATTAGTATTGCTGTAAGGGTATTAAATTCCCATGAATGTAATTTTGAATCAGTGTAGACATCTAAATATGAAGACTCTGAAATTAGATATACTAATTTTTTCATATTGTAAACTGTCCTTCATTTTTGAAGAGGATCAATGACATTGCACATTGATGTCTTGACTTGTGTTTAAATTGGATTTAAACAAGGCAGAGATGTACAAAGTTGCAACTTACTCTACCAGAGGCATCAAAATTCAATGGCAGGACAATGGTTTGGGATGTAGTGTGGATGACCTTGGCATCTTTAGTGGCTAATCAAGCCTTGAACACTCCACAGTGCATGTTTCAGGTACCTTCATTGCCACTGGACTTATTGTTCTCATCTGCCCATGCTGCCAGGGGAAGTCTTCATCTGCTTGGAAGAAAACCCCCCTTGGCCTTATACCTCAACCTGGTTCAATCTATCTGCCAAGATGATTTTATTGGGATATGATTGTTGCATGTGCCACAGCTTCTTGGAGCCACAAGTGGGAGTTGGATGACAGACACCAAAAGTGGTTGAGCAGCCCTGAAAAGGACTCAGTGAGCCCTCGCGCCAGAGGTGCTAAGCCTCCTGAATACCCCATGTACCCCAATTATTTTAAACTATATAAATTAATCAGCAAGCACTTATTAAGGGCATACTATAGGTCAGATACTATGATAGGCGCTAAAGAAACAAATGTTTCCTATTCTGGAGAACTTTATTGATATGGAAACTTATCAAAAGCAAATTATATTTTGGAAATGGAAAAAAAAAGATCATACCAGAAAAAAATTACATGATTTTGATATCTTATTTTTCTACTTATTTTAGTTATTATATAATACATATGTAATAAAACTTATTTATATATGTATATGTTTAGCACACAAATATATCCAACCACTCCCACATCATGAGCTGTATAAAGCATTTTTAAAGATAAAATGTATATCAGGTCCTTTGGATGGTACAGGTTCTTTTACAGTTCTTCCAACAAGAAAAAGAGTAGGATCTGGGCATGTTGCCCATAACACTCTCACTGGAGCAGAATATTTCAGAGGTAGGACCATTGTGGAGAAAACTCACTTTATCTGAACAGCATTTGTTTCTGGTAACTGAGCAAACCAAGGTCCTCATTCATTTATTATGTAAATGTTGTAAAAACAAAATATTGTTATAAAACAATTCAGATGATATAGTGCATGACTTGACAAGTTTTATCTCCAGTGCTGACATCCCTCTATATAATTGGCTTTAACTTGCTCATGGTGTTTACCATAACAGTTGATAATAGTAATAAAGTTCCTGTACTGTTTTAAAACTATTTGACAGGATTTAAGAAATGTCTTCCTTGATTCAAATGGCATATAGCTTTGTGTCTCCATCACTCAGAATTTCTAGAATTTTTTTTATTCATCCTTTTCACTATAGAAGTCCATTAATAATTGATGAGACCATATCATCATGTACTAGTTTATGTTATATACTAGTTGTAAGAACCTTAATATTATGTTTCTGTAAGGTTGTAGTTCTTTGTCCTTTGTTTATAAATCTTCCACATCTTTATATAATTTTCTTTCACTGTCCTTTGATAAGAAATATGATTATTATAAAAAAGTTTCTGTATCTCAGAGTTACTCAGGGAATGGGAGAGGGTATAAATATGTAAAGTGTTTTGTATTATTATATAATTATTATATAAAATGTCTAATATTATTGTTCCTATGATGTTACCCCATTGCTCCATTTTTAGACTTTCTTTTCTGAAATTGCCTTTAGAATTCATAATTTTTCTCTCCCCCCCCACCTTTGTGTATCCTCACTTTTGAAAAAATATTTAATTTTGGGATAAGACCAAGAGTTGTTGGGATCAAGACTGGTGAATGTGATTAATTAGAAATTTGATATGTGTTTTAAGTAATTAAATAGATGTATTGTGTGACCTACATACTACTTTGAGAGATGTCCAGAAGAGAATTCCAAAAAACAAAAAAAATCACTGGCAATATTGTTAGACTAAGTATACAGTCATCTAAGATAGCTTTTGTCTGCCAATGTCTGCAATAGCAGCTGCAGAGTTTCAGGAAGAATGGGGGAGGGGAATGGGCATATGTTGAGCATACCCTTTAGCTCAAGTGCTGCAGCAGGCACTCATAAGCTAAATGAAACATATTTTCTAAATCTACTGAGCTCAGTGATGATCTCCTTTTTGATCTTGTACTCCTCTTCCATTTTTGGTCTATTATTATAAATTTATTTCAGACCTAGATTTAGCCAAATGTTATTTGTTGTCTTGTGACCAAATTCTGTTCTTAACAAAGTCCTTCTTGGCCCTCAGGAAATTTGTTAACCTGTTGCTATTGGCCCATGGCTGTATGTACTGACAAAATCTGGCTTTGTGTCTGATACCATTGACCCACTCTTTAAAGCTCTCCTCACACTCAGAAATGTATTCCTTTTCATGGAAGCCCCAGGCAGGACAGGACAACTACTGTATTTGGAAGATTGGCATCTGGTCAGTCATCAAGCATTTATTATTCATTATATTCCAGCCAGGGCTGAGTGTTGGGGATGCAAAGAAAGGCACATGTTTGGCTACATCAGTTTTGGTATGCTCATATAACAATAAGCCTTGTTATTTTATGCCTATATTTTGTCCATCATATCAAATTCCCTTGCAAATATAGCAAAATGTAATGAGGTAATCAGATTACTAAGTATCTGTTAGTCCTATTGTCTAAATTCCTGTAAACCCTATGGGCATCAGCTAATTTGGACAGCTGCTCTAAGCCTATTGGACTTTCAATTATGCTTCATTGAACAAATCCGGGAGAGTCAGTGACTTCAAGAGTTAGGATATAAAATTAGCCTTCTTATCATTCATGCTTTAGGCAAATGAAACCTGTCAACAGTTTGGTCAACTAATAACTCAGAATCTGTCAGCTCCACACTTATCTTTTGTCAATCTTTTTTTTTTATTTGAAGTAAATATAAAAGTTTCAATTCCAGGAAGACTCAGAAAGGTGTATTTCCATCAATATTGGACCATAAGCAGCAATGAACATTTGAGAAGACAAAAGAAAAACATTAGATCCTTATTCTAGGACTATTTTGAGGAGTTCGTGCTATGAGTCTCACTGCCTTATGGCTGAGACTGCCTTGTAAAAAGATTTGTTTGGTATTTCCTTATCAAGCCACCTTGAAAAAAGTTCAAGATGGATCCATGTTGTTCTGAATTCCACTTTATAGTGAAAAATGTTATAGCATTATAAAAGTGAAATCTTAAAACTTTCACTTTCTCCTACCCTGTTAAAATGTTCAATGGGAAAAATGACTGGCATAAAGTCATGTAAAAATGCAGAAAACTTTTTCTTTCTAGAAGGTCTAATAAGCTTTAGGAACTTTTCCAAAATATGAGTTCATTGTATTAACTTGTCCCAAAGCCCATCTCCCTTCATTTTTTTCCTCATTTTCATTTCTCTTTCACTTTTGTCGTTGGTTTTTTTTTTAACCTTCAGCATCCTTCACTGATCAGTGTCCAAGATACTATGTGATATCCAATATGTTTTATTAGGTGTTTTATATACTTTCACATCTGGACTATGTATTATGGCTGTTCTTAATTCACCTTTTATTTTAATGCTTTTTTAGGCACTAGGGAATAAATCTTGAATATTTCTGGGTATCCGTTTTTAAAAAACTGAAAACAAAAAAGAGATATAATTTGAAAGGTCATGGAAGAAAACTGCAAAAGCCACTGTATGCGACAGAGAGATTTAAATTAATACTCTACAGCAAGGGGATAATAATGTATAATATAGGTATTCAATGTGAGAAAGACATTTTCAAAGAGACCTGGGGGGCAATATCAAGAATCAAACTGGATATGAATTTTCATCGTGTTAGAGCAGCACAGCTACAGACTGAATTATGGCCTTGATTTCATAAGCTTGGCTTTTTTTCCTCCCTGGCTTTAGCTCTTGGTGTATAACCTTGGGAATCACAGGTATTATGCTCAGTTATGGATGCCAGGCTCTAGTAAAGATATTTGCAACCTGGAGCATGTTCAGAAAAAAGGACCAGGAAAGAAAGTGAAGGGCCTTGAGTGCATGCCATGTGTCTGATAGTTGAAGGAACTAGACATGTTTAGCTAGGAAATAAGACATTGGAGAAAGGAAATGAGGAAAGACTTCAAGTCTATTCAAAGAGAGAGAGACATTTATTGTGCTTGAACCCAGGGGGCAGAATTGGAAAGAGTGAGTGAAAGTTGTAAAGTGACAAAACTGAGAGTTGTTTTAGGGAAAAACTTCTTTAGAATTAGAGCTATCCCAAAGTGAAATAAGCTGCACTAGAAATAGTGGATTCCCCTTAACTACAGATCTTGAGAAAAGACTAGATTGATCATATGTTAGATATGTGAAAGGGGATTCTTATTCAGTTATGAGTTGGACTGGATTTATGATGGACGATCTTAGGGGGATCCATAAATCATACATAAAAATTTCTGCAGGTTTCATAGGAGTTTAGAAAACTCACATGTTGATATAATTTAGCTTTTATTTTAAAACAAGTAGGTGGCCCAGTGGATAGAATACCCAGCTTGGGGTCAGGAAGATATCATTCATAAGTTCAAATCTGGCCTCAGACATTTATTAGCTAAGTGATCCTGGGGCAATGACTTCACCCTACATGTGTCAGTTCCTCATCTGTAAAATGAGTTGGAAAAAGGAATTGGCAAAGACTCTAGTGGGAAAACTCCAAATGAGTTCATGAAGAGTAAACTCAAAAACAACTGAACAACAAAATGTTCTATTTTATTTTTATTTATTTTGCTAAGTATTTCCCAATTAAATTTTATTCTGGATGTGTCATACTTGGGACTGTTGTCACAAAGAGTCAGCATGTTTGGTACACTTGGCCTAGATATTTCAATAATGAGATTTTGTGATTCTTTATGATTCTTTGGGCATGTATAGCATGCCAGAATTTAGCAGGGAAACAAATAATTTGGGGAGACAGAAATTATATAGTGGGGGAAGTTCTAAAACATGCATGACAGTAACTGCAGCTACTTTGGGGTCTCTGGGCTAGTGCTGCTTAGCTTATTTCATGAAGTCCCTATGTCCTTCCCACTCTTCTTTGGCTCCTATTTCCCTGAACCAAGACCTTTAAGGTCTTGACCATGCAGAGTCTGGTTACATGATCTCGATTCCTGTTTAATATTATTACCTCTAGAATCCTTGGAAGTAGACCTCTGGATGTTTGTTCTTGTGTGGTAATCTGATTTTTACTTCTTGCATTCCATCTAGTTTTCCATTTTGTTTCCTATTGTTTCCTATGAATAATTCAAATGGATGGGAGTCAGAAGGACTATATTAAAATTCCAGTTCTATGATTTACTATCTTTGGAATTACAAGTCACTTAATCTCTCTGTGTGCCTCAGTTTCTTCATATGTAAAATGAGTTGGTTGGTCAGACAATAGCCCTTCTAGCTCCAAATCCTATGAAGCTGAAAAACCAGATCTCATGCTTAGCCAAATTCATTTTCCCAGATCTACTTAGAGAAAACGGAAAAAGTCTTCATCAGAAAAGTCATTTGATTTATTTGTTGTATTAGGTCATATAACAATGAAACTATTTAAATAACAAAATTTGAGATCTTAAGATAAAGAAATCTACTCATACTCTGTTTCTAGAAGTAGTAAAAATAGTTGAATGAAAAATAAAAAAGTTAACATTATTTCCTGTTTTAAAACATTAATGGGACCTATTCCATAAATTAAATATATCTCTAGTACAATTTTAATTCATTATTCTAACTTCTTGTTGCTATACTTGCTTGTTGAAATTATAATGGTTGTTGGATTCTTAATTACCCACAGAATACATTTCCATTAGGATCAAAAAGATAATAATCCCTATATATCCTAAGAATAATTTATTCAGTTTGGATAACATATATTTGGAATACACATACATACATAAATATATATATATATATATATATATATATGTATATATATATATAAATACCTTTCAGTCAATGAAGAACAAAATGAACAGTGAAATTGAGAGACTAACTTTTCAAAGTAAAAATGTTGAAACAACAATTAAAGGAGGTGACTGTAATTTTATGGTTGAATTTAGCTTTAAAGAATTAATTGTGTATTTAAATAAGCTAAAGAAATACATGTTGTTTTAGTGTCAAACTTAAACTAGTTTATAAGAATCCTGATTTGGGAAAGGAACCCCTCTTGTGGTTGTATGTTAACATTACAGTTTAATTGCATTTGTGGGATTTGATGTTTTACTTCTTTATATGTAACTTAAATGACAACATTTTCTTAAGGTCATAATGAAGTTATTTTGTATTCTATATTTTATAGCATAATTTTTGATTGACATTTTAATTGAATTTCATTGAAATTTTTAATTGACAAGTAAAAGAATTCAAATACTAGTAATAATTTGTATAACTACTAATAAAAAAAAGACCACAAAGATGGGTTATTTAAAACACTGAGGGAACCAGGATATAGACTCATATTCACTAGTGTTATACTGGAATAATCATTTTAAAATGTTTTTCCATCTTGTGACTGATCTATGAATGTAATCAATTAAATCTCTTAAAACTAGGACTTGGTAACACAAATTAAAAGAAATAATGAGTATTTGTCTAGTCAGGTGCAAACAAAAAGGTAGAAACAGTAATAAATATTACCTTTAATGAGTCATTCAGCAGGCTCTGAAAGAGCATTGTGGTTAAGTGTTCTATTGTCATTTATGACATTTTGTACTTGATTCTTGTATACACATGTGTACTAACAAAATATGTTTGTATAGATACAGTAGCACATATGCTCACATATATACACACATATATAGGTAGAATACATATATTCACATAGGTATGTCCATATTATAGTTCGT
Organism: Myrmecobius fasciatus; assembly: GCA_023553655.1. Taxonomy (NCBI): domain Eukaryota; kingdom Metazoa; phylum Chordata; class Mammalia; order Dasyuromorphia; family Myrmecobiidae; genus Myrmecobius; species Myrmecobius fasciatus. The sequence continues at coordinate 397,418 of JAJPUD010000431.1, forward strand.
TATTACTTTGCAGATCTATAGAGCATCTGTGAGGGACTTTTAAATCTAATCTTTCCAAATTAATATTTTGGTTTGTATTCTCTAACAATAACTAAAAAGGGCACTCACACAAAACATCATAATACCAGTGAGGCAGTTTCACAAAGTTTTGATTGAAGTTCCAGCATTTCATTCAAGTTCTACCTTTTTTTTTTTTACATCTTCTTTGACAACTTTAGTCCTTGATTGTTCCTGTAATATTTACTTGTTTACAAAAACATTGCCACTTCAGGAAAATAATCTTGTACTTAAAGAAAGATATGCTGCTTGATGTTTTATCTATATTTTTGCTTCTTCTAGTTAAATGTCATTATCTTTTTTTTTCTTTTTTTAATTTTATTTTATTTGCATAACATATGTGTGGGTAATTCTTCAACAATAACCCTTACATAGCTTTCCATTACAAATTTTTCCCCCCAACTTCCCCACCCCTTCCCTAGATGGCAGGATATCCACTACATGTTAATTATGTTAAAATATTGGCAAATCGAATATATGTATACATATTTCCAAACTTATCATTGTTGTGCAAGAAAAATCTTATCTACACAAACGATATATCAGATAAAGGAAACACAATGTAAGCAAACATCAATCAAGGAGTATGAGAATGTTATGTTGTGGTCCACATTTCGCATCCCTCTCTCTGGGTGTATATGGCTTTCTTCAGTGAACAATTGCAGGTGGTTTGAAACATATCATTGTTGAAGAGAGCCATGTCCATCAGAATTAATTGTCATATAGTACTGTTGTTGCCGTGTATAATGATCTCCTGGTTCTGCTCATTTCACTCAGCATCAGTTCATGTAAGTCTCTCCAGGCCTCTCTGAAATCATCTTGCTGGTCATTTCTTACAGAACAATAATATTCCATAATGTTCATATACCATAATTTATTCAGCCATTCTCCAATTGAAGGGCATCTATTCAATTTCCAGTTTCTAGCCACTACGAAAAGGGCTGCCACAAATATTCTTGCACATGTGGGGCCTTTTCCTTTCTTTATGATTTCTTTGGGATATAAGCCCAATAGAAATGCTGCTGGGTCAAAGGGTATGCACAGTTTGATAACTTTTTGAGCATAGCTCCAAATTGTTCTCCAGAATGGCTCTATCCGTTCACAGCTCCACCAACAATGCATCAGTGTCCCAGCCCTCCCACAACCCCTCCAACATTCATCATTAACTTTTCCTGTCATTTTAGCCAATCTGACAGGTGTGAAGTGGTACCTCAGGGTTGTCTTGATTTGTATTTCTCTGATCAACAGTGATTTGGAGCACCTTTTCATATGACTATAAATAGTTTTAATTTCATCCTCTGAAAATTGTCTGTTCATATCCTTTGACCATTTATTGATTGGAGAATGGCTTGATAAATGTCATTATCTTTAACCAACCTCATATTGTGTGGACACCTTTGGATATGATTTAACTTATCAATATCTTTCCCAAAGTGTGATGGTCTCAATTGAGTATAATACTTTAGATAATGAGTCAAATAAGATCTGAATATTGTGGACCTTTGTTGATACCAGGCGTTTATTACATATAGTTGAATATTGAATTACCTTGTTTGACTAATATTCTACAAGTTTTTCCTTAGATTGAGTTTTTCAGTTCACTGAAACTTCAGATAATTTTCATGCAAACTGTTACATAGTTGTCTCTCTTCCAAATTATACTAGTGAAATAGGTCTTAGTTTTGTCTCTTTAAATTTCTTCTTTTTTATTTGAACTATTGGTCTAGACTTTTGAATAATTTTAGATTCTCATCCTGCTATCCAGTGCTACAGTTCTCCTTCCCAGCTTTATGTCATCAAAAACTTTGCTAAGTATGCCATCTCTGCCTTTATCCAAAGCTGAACTCTTTGGAACTAGCTCTTCTCAAATGTAGAATATATGCCAGATTTTTCCTGGCTTTTCTCTATTCTGTCATGAATTCAGTACTAGTTCATTTTAGGGGATCAGAATTAAGTTCAAAATACTAATTGCTCTTATTGTTTCCATCTTTCAGAGAATAGAGTGTTATTCTTGGTCTTACAAGCATCTTGGGTTCCAATTCCATCAGTTTCTTCTGTCCTGACCATTAACTTCCCTTCTTTTTTTTAAGTTCCAACTAAAACCCCACCTTCTACTGAAAGTCTTCCCTAACCCCTCTTTATTATTGTGCTTTCCTTCTTTTAATTAATTCTCGTTTATCCTGTATATTACTCCCTTCATATACATTTGTTTGCATGTTGTCTCCTCTTTAGGTTGTAAACATATTGAGGGTAGGGACCATCTTTTGCCTTTTAGAGTGCTTAGGACAATACTTGGCACATTGTAAGTATTTAATAAATGTTTATTGATTAACTGTGTGAACCTAGACAAGTCATTTAATCACTCAATATTCTTGACAACTCTCTTAAGAATATAAGTTGCAGGAATGATGTTGATCTTGATTGTTACAGCTTTTTGGATGCAATCACTATGTATATATTTTTCAAGTTTGTAAAATGTTTTAAATACATTATATTCATTTTTTTGGTCTGAGACATATTATCTTTCTCTGCTGCTCTTAAGTTTCCCCATTTTCTTTCACCTTTAATTGGATATAAATTTTACGAAACATATAAATAACAAGGTAAATTGATATAAATTGGAAAAGATTTGATAGGCCAAAGTTTTGCAGAAAACATCTGAAGGTCATAGTGTAACGCAAGCTGAATATTAGTTAATAATATAAAACTATTATTATTTTTAAAAATCTGTTTTGTTACTGGGATAAATTTAATGAACATGCCATACTTTGGTCAGAAAATTTTCTTCCTTTGTCATTTTCTCTACCTACAGTGCCTATTAAAATAGTCTGTGCTATTTGAAAATGAGATGGAAAATATGTTCTCTGATGAATTGATTGGTCACCCCTAGACTTCCTTTAATCAGGTTAAATTATTTTAGAGCATGTGAAATATTATTCTAAGGATTGCTCAGATAAGTAATTCTTCTCTACAAAAAACTGAACAATAGAAAATTATCTTAAATTGTAGAAAGACAGAGTTCAACTGAAAATCAGGGGATAACTTATTGACTGTAAGGCTTATTAAACATCAGAACAAGCTATCTAAAGAGGGAATGAAATTTACTTCTTCTGATAACATTTAAAAATAAAATCATTAAGTCCTGATTAATGAATTCACTTGGTAGGAATAAAAGACTAGAGCAGATGACTTCTTTAGGGTTCATTCCACTTCTATGATTGTAATATCTTTTTGGTTGTCTAATTTTTTGGGTTCTTTGTGTCCTCTGAATGCTGCTAAGCTGTTTTTAAATCACTGTTAATTCATCCTTCCTCCTAGTATTTGGAAATCTCTTTTAGGAAATGAAGCAAAACATTCACAAAGTAAAAACCCCAAATCATAATTGGTTAGCATATTATAATGAAATAATGCTTGTTTTTAAACATCCATTTAATTATCTTCAAGTAAATTCATTTTAACAATCTGGGAATCCAAGCAAATAAAAGGTCCCTGATAGTTCCTTCTATAGGGTACTGGTATCTAGGGAAATAGAATTGAAAACTTTACCAGCCACTGCATCAGAAAAGTGACAGCATCTGTCAGCAAAGTATTTGGTCATTATCACAGATTTGTCATTTTCCTGAAGAAGTCTACATTGAAGTTTATGCCTTACACATAGAAATTAGAGGCAATGATTTTTGAAAAAAAGTTTTTATTAACATTAAGTATTTACAACATGAACAGGTAGTAAATCACTGTCACAAACTCAAGCAATCCACCTGTCAGATTGAATTCTCAGGAGTCATATAAATAAGGTGTACATGAGAATATAGCATTAGTTTTCTGGTCAGCCATAGTGTTATAAAAAATTCACCCAGAAGTTGTAAATTTGAGAATACTATAGATTGAATGCATATATCCAGAAGATTGTTTTCAAAATCTAAAAATCAAAATGTCTTAAAGAAAAAACAAACCAGTAAAACACCTACCACAGTGAGAATTTTGAAAACCCTTTTCTTCATAAAGCAATTTATTTCACTATATGTGAAAGGAAAAAAATTAGATCTTATTAGTAATATGCATTTTGATAATACTAAATGTTATAGTAATAATAACAACAATAATAACAGAGGTTCAAATACATCTATGATTTCAGTGATACATATATTCTCTCCAATGACAGAGTATAACCCATACATACCTCAACAACTTGTCTGATTGTCCATAATCCTGAATTCGTCACAGTAGTTTTACTTATAGAATTACAACTCATATGATTTTAACACTTTCAGATTTGAAAACTGAAGCAATGAAAGCTTAAGAAAATTACTGTTTACACCTCCAATTGTTCACTGAAGAAAGCCATATACACCCAGAGAGAGGGATGTGAAATGTGGACAACAACATAACATTCTCATACTCCTTGATTGATGTTTGCTTACATTGTGTTTCCTTTATCTGATATATTTTTTGTGTAGATGGGATTTTTCTTGCACAACAATGATAGGTTTGGAGATGTGTATACATATATTTGATTTGCCAATGTTTTGACATAATTGACATGTAGTGGATGTCCTGCCATCTGGGGGAGGGGTGGGGAGCTGGGGGGAAAATTTGTAACAGAAAGGTATGTGGGGGTTATTGTTGAGGAATTACCCACACATATGTTATGCAAATAAAATTTAAAAAATGTTTAAATAAAAAAAAAGAAAGAAAATTACTGTTTAAATGTCTGAATTTGGACAGTCAGCTAGTGTCTGGGACAACCTTCTTTTCACAGAAATAAGTCTTATTTCCAAAGAGATTACTTTCTTGAATGTAGACTGTATTTGCTACATATTTTGTTTCTTCTAAGTCACCAATTCAGTTTTATACATATAGTGGGTGCTCAGAAAGTTGTTGAAGAGTTTATGAATTATAATATGAATAATATCAGAATAATCTGTGTCCAAGCTATTAATTAATTCTCTGAGACAATTTTGTGACTAATATTAGGTAGCAAGGAAAATCTGTTACATTGTAAAAATAACAGATAAACCCCAAATAAAAATAGTTTAATGCCTTACATATTTATATTGAGGTTAATTTGTCAACTTACTCTTTTTTCCCTTCCCCACTCTGGCACCATTCTACCCACTTTGAAGTTTATAGTATGTGATTTCAATATGTGTAAATGTACATGTGTAAATTCTGAGGATGTATCTTGGTTACATTTATTGGTGAAAGGCTTGTGGGTTGATTGAAATAAAAACTATTGGGGGGATGTTTTGCTTAATGGGGGCCCCATTAATCACTTCAGGGTCTCCTCCTTAATTTACAGGTTCAGTAAATTCATGTTATCACTTCACCCAGGCTTTTTTAAATTTGAGAGAGCTGATCTATGTTAACCAAATTCATAAGGTTAGGCTATTTAATCATAGAATTAGAGCAAAAAAGTTTCATTTCATTTAATGGACATTTCTGTTCAGTTGTGGTAGTCTGATAAAATGGCCTTTATGCTGGAGAAATGGCGAGATTTCTATCTGAATAGCTTAGAATAGTTGAATTCTAACTCAGTCCTGTTTTCTTTGGACAATGCTAGAGAAATACAAATTATTTATGATTCAACTCTCTTTTCCCTCTATGTTTCTCTCTCTCTCTCAATCTCTCTCTCTCTCTCTCTCTCAAACTCTCTCTCTCTCTCTCTCTCTCAATCTCTCTCTCTCTCTCTCTCTCTCTCTCTCTCTCTCTCTCTCTCTCTCAATGTTCTTTCAGTCACCAAAAGCTTCTGTAATTATACTACACTTTGAAGTATTAATTAGATTATATTAGTTACAATATAGAATTATATCTTCCTGATAAGATTTTAGGGAGGTACTCTTGCCTATTTGATGAGATTTGGGAGATACTTTAGTCTCCTAAGCCACATTTATCCATTATCTCTGGGGAAGAATAGACAGTTTGCTGGGAAGAATACTATAATGACTAATTTTATTCATGTTGTATTGTCTATCATTAATTTCATATTCATAGTGTTTTATTTAATGCTCTTGTCACAAATTTCTGTAGGGACCACCTTTAGGGAAGTTCAGTGACTACAAATGAACATCTACATTATTGAATAGCAGAACTGAAATATTTTACAATGTCTTAAGATGTAAGAGAATCTGTACTAACCTACATGAGGTAAATATTGCACAACCAAAATGTTCATTATCACCAGGGAAATGAATATTATTATTGAATTCTGCTGCCTAAACTGCATCACTTTCAATGATTCAATAATTGACAAAGCAGAAAAGTTAATTAAGACTACTTTATCTGTGGAGCAAAGACAGAGATTATGATTTTGGTATATAATATATAATTCTTCTATGGATAATCTATACTTTTTTGGAGCTCTTCCCTTTGTAATTGCTTATTCAGTCTTGCCAAGTAAAGATCAGGCCATCAATCAACATACACCTACAGTATCAGCCACTGTATAGGCCTTGGGGGTACAGAAACAAGGAAGCTCTTTTTCTTTAAAGGAACTTAATTTCTAATGAGGAGTACAGCAAATACATATACGTGTATATAGAAGAAATAGAAAGAGAATAAATAGACCTAAATACAAAATAGTAAAATATAAAATATTTTTGGAGGAAGTGAATATTTGGAGGAATGAACAGAGTTTACATGAAGAAAGTAGGACTTGAATTGTGTTTTGAAGGGTGAGAAATATTTCCTGTGATAGAAGTGATGAGGGAATGCTTTCCAATTATATGGAAAGGGCTCTGTAAAAGCATGGTGATGGAGTGTCATATGTGAGGACAAATTGTTCAACTAGCTCCAGAAAACATCATTGCTGATTCAGTTGCCTGCTATCCCCAAGGCTTACAGCTAATTTGACTTGTGGCTTGTGCTAGATGGCACTCCATTCTCATTCCAGACAGACAGATTTTTCCTGCAAACTTTTTAAGTGGTCTTAGACTGAAAAACTGTTTCATCCTATGTCAGGATTAAGAATGTGATCAGACCCAATATGAGCTTAGAAAGCTCTAGCACAGGTCAAACAAATATTCCACATGAACATTTGGGATGGAGATTTGTCTAAATTTGCACATTTTATGTTTCCTTTGAGGTACTGCAATTCTGCTTTGCTCAGAGAACACAGCCACCTTCTTTGATGTGGGTATGCCATGAGTATTGGTCCTGTGCCAATATCTCCCATGTTTTTTGGAGAGACCTTGAGAGGGTGCATGTATCACTTCTTCTAACTTCCATGTCAGTGTTTGTCTTATGTGAGTTTTGCCAATATTTTGCAAGGGTTTCATCATACTTTCATCTCATCAACCCTTTGAAGTGTAGATTGTCCTGTGTGTTATTATCTTCATCTAGATAAGGAAACTGAGATTATTGGAAGCTATGGCATTCCTGCAGTGACAAAATTATAAGTATTTGAGGTGAGATACAACCCCAAATCTCTGGATTCCAAGTTTAGTTATCTATCATTATTCACATTATCTGTCCATGATGGGGAGAGGATCCTTCTTTGACTGCTCTGTGGTTTCCTCATTTCCTTATTGCATAATCACAGGGGCAGGGCAGAAAGGTCTCTTAAAGTTGAACCTGGTGTTCAAAAGACTTACCCTTGCTTTTATGCCCATTGTTGAAAAAAATATTGCCACAATTTCACCGTGCAAAGTCATCATTCAGCTGTTCAATGTCAAATTCAATGGCCTTTTCTCAATCCCATTTTCTTTTACATTTATGCAGTATTGAGGCCATTTATCTCTAATCTACTCCTATACTTTTTTCTCTCTTGATTACAAATGTTAGGGGATATCTCTTTGCTCCTTTCTAACTTGAATAAAGTATCATAAAGTCTCATATAAAGTGAGTATCCAAGGGCAGCTAGATGGAGCAGTGGATAGAGAACCAGCCCTGAAGTCAGGAAGACCTGAGTTCGAATCTGATCTCAAACACTTAACATTCCCTAGCTGTGTGACCCTGGGCAAGTCACTTAACCCCAATTGCTTCAGCAAAATAAATAAATAAATAAAGTGAGTATCCATCAAGCCTGTGTCCTCGAACTACTTTTACCACTCTATATTCTTTCCTTTATCAATTTTATCTACCCCTATCACTTCAATTATAAATTTTGTGAAAATTATTTTTAAAGCTATATCTTCAGCTCAGGTTTTATTCATATTTACATGTTCTGATTTTTTGGTCTTCTGTCTTCATTCAAATATTTACTGAAATAGCACTGATTTTTTGAGTTCTTTTTACTCCATTTTTTCAAAGTAATGTAAAAGAAAACAACTTGGAGATATTTTATAACTGTTATTAAAGCATTGAACAATCATGGCCTCAAAAGACTGGTGATGAATCATTCCTCACACCTTTTGGCAGAAAGATGACGAACTAACAGTACAGAATGAAACATTAATTTTCATATATTACTAATGTGTCAACTTATTGTTTGACTACCAGTATGTTTACAAAGAAAAGCTCTTCTTTGAAAAGCTAAAGTGTCAGTATTGACAAATGCAAAAAAATGCATGAGAAGAATAAACATCAATACTGTAATTTTTAATAGGCAATATATATTTCAAAGCAAACCACATGTAACAAGTTCACTATATAATTCACTTTTTTGTTCTTTGTATTTTTTTGGTTTGTGTTTTATTGAATATTTATGATAAAGAACACAATTTTTTAAAAAATCCTCTAATTTTAAACATTTCTTTTTTATCTTTTCATTCATTTTCTTTTATTAGATCTTCTACCTTTTCCTATACTTCCTGTACCTTACTCTATTTTCTTCAGAACTTATATGTCCTCTGAATGCACTGCATTTCCCACTATTGTTAGATATCTCCAACTGATCACTTGACTGGTCCCTCACATACAGCATGCCCAAATGAATTTATCATATTCCCTCTAAGACTTGCTCTTAAGAACATTCCTTTTTCTGTTGACAGCATTCCCATTCTCCAAGTCACCTAGGTTTGGAATTTATGGGCCATTTTAGCTATTTCTAATACCTCTCCTTCCAACACATAATTTCGTACCAAGACTTGTAGCTTGTACCACCACCACTTGTGTCCCATCCTTTCCATTCTACCATTCCAGCAGGAATTATGTTTGCTATCTAAGTGGTTTCCCTGGGAATAGTCTCTTCTCAATCCATTCTTCACATTCCTACTCAAGTGACCTTCTTTAATGCCCAGAAAAGATCACTTTTCTTTCTTGCTCTAATAATTTCAGTGTCTCCCCATTGTACACTAAATAAATCATGAATTCCTTATCTTGACTTTAATCATCCCACCCCAATCTAATCTGGCTCCACAATTCTATCTTTCATAATGCTCTTAGAATTTTGACCTATAACTTCTCTAGTTGAGCTACTTTTCTCACCCTGTACACTTCTAACAGGGTATTCTTGTTTATATCATCCTCGATGTCTTCAACAGAAATATCACCAGTATTCATTCTCATTCTTCCACCTATTGAAATTGATTCTTCATAATGGTTTTTCTGATATCTTTCCATCATGGCTTAGGGTTTGCTATTGCAATCCATGTGATGCCTGTAGTGGCAGGAGCCTTCAAGCTAAAAGGGAATCAAAGAAAACAGAACTATAGGGTAGCTACTTCTAACCTATAATAAAAAACCAGCCTGTGTCTATAAAACAACTTAGTGTAACAAATTATTAAAATTCTTTGATAAGTTTTGATAGTCTAACAGCACTTTTTAAAATGTCCATGACCCACTAGGGATTCCTTAGATCATTTTAGGGATGCTATGAGGTCAAAAGTATTTTCATAATAGCACAACGATATTATTTGTCTGTTAAAAAACACTACCCCATTTTAACTACATAATATGAGACCAGATTTTTCTTCATATACTTCAATAAAAACAGTGTTATCATAACTAACTGAATGAAAAAAGAGATTTGTAAATCCAGCTGTCTTTTATTTTGCTAGATATTTAAGAGATTTGTAAAATATGTAAAACAATGTTGTCTTTGGTAGTTAATTTTTGTAAATTTTTCATAAATTAAAAGATTCATTCATTTTTATTTCTATTTTTCAAATATTTTAAATATCATAAAATTATAATATAGTCAATACTGATAGATATATCATACTTAAGGGTTCATTGGGGTTCTCTATAATCCTTAATTGTGTTAGATGGTTCTGAGACCAAAATGTTTGAGTACTGCTGGTCTAACACAATCTACTGTGTATATAGATATTTTTCTTTAGTTTTAGTGGGTATAAACCTTACCTTAACCTGGTTGCATTGCCTAGAAAACACTGGCTTAGCCTTTCCCACCAGAAAGAGGGGATTTCTAATGTGGAAGGGAAGGGTTCAGGTCATGTTCCTTGTTCTCTTTGGTCCGGGGGTGGGAAATTCTGTCGGTAAAATTACAGCTGTCAGAAGCTCTTGTCACATCCTTGCTTATCACTCAAGAATCTAAAGGGGGAAAAAAGAGTTCCCTGTCACTGAGGTACTAGATGAGTCTCTCAGTCCTTATGTTGGAGTTCTGAATCACAGTGCCATAATCATCAGTATTTTAGGAGAGGTGTTGTGTTGTGGTTACTAGTCTTAGTCTTAGCCTGCAATTTATGAATCAAGCAGAAATGAGGAAATTCTCTCATTGAACCAAGAAATTCCCCAGCTTTCAGTTTGTTGTGTTGTACTTGTTATCATGAGCCATCTCCTGATGAGATTGGGATGACTGAGTAGACCCTATTCTGGATAACAGTTCATGAGAGTAAGAGTGGAGAGAAATGTAATACTAATAGGAGTCCTTACCATTGAAGTACACATTTTAGAGACCCATGCTCTCTCTGGGTAAAAATAGAGTATGTATTAGAAATAGTAATTGGTCTACCTGTCCCCCATTGTCTATGGAGATACAGTGATTAGGAAAGATAGAGATCAGATTAGCAGTTTATGAACTAAAGGGAAAACTTGTGCTTCTTGCTTGACTTATTCATCTGGTTTGTTTGGATTCTGTGAGAAGGGGGAGACTCTAGAAGCCTTTGCAGGAAGCTTTATTAGCAGCACATTGGTATTTATACCAGAAATTAGTGGGTAGGCTTTAGTGATTTTAGAAAGGATTGGTAGTTGTCCTGTCCTTCCCTTCCTTCCTTCCTTCCTTCCTTCCTTCCTTCCTTCCTTCCTTCCTCCCTTCCTTTCTTCCTTCCTTTCTTCCTTCCTTCCTCCCTTCCCCCAAGACATGGTATAGTACTTGGCATATAATAGGTACTTAATAAATGTTTATTTTATTGCTATATTTTGTATCGAAGGAAGTCTATTCAGATAAATAAAATTGCAACAACAATAATGCATCCCAATTTAAATGCCATAGAAGAGAAACAAAAAAATAAATTAAATTGGGCTTCAGAAGAAGGAGAAACATATTCAGTGGAAAGGAATTAGAAAAGCTTTTCTAAAGGAAGGTAGAATTTGAGATGAACCTTCAAATGACAGTACAATTGTGACTCATAAAAGAAAATTCCAAATGGGCAGGAACAAAATAAGTCAAGATCAAAAGACATGAGATATGTTTATAGAATACTTCAGTTGTCTGGTTTGGCCCCAGAATACATATAAGGAGTTGAAAGGGATACTGAGGCCAGATTATGGAAGATATTGAATGCCAAACTGAGCAACTTTTTACATTCATTTTAGGTTTCAAAATCAGATATAACTATGGAGTTATTTATAGCTATTCTAGTCAGTGGTAGTCTTTTCATCTTTTAAATTATCACCAAGTACCACTTATTTATATTGGATAAAACTTATACAATATGGTGGTGTTGAAATGGGCATTAAAGGGATCATTACTAGATCATTACTAGAATTGTCAGGGAATTCATGCACTGTTGAGTCCAAAATTATCATTTGAAAGAAGAGGACATTGAGATCCAGGGAAGTTGTGAGTTTCTAAGGTCACACAAGTTAAAAATGTCAAAAATTGGATTTTATCTCTGTTTCTTTGCCTAAAGATCTAATGCTCTTATTACTCTACTACTTTACCTGTTTGTGTGGCTTATCATTTTTCACCATTTGAACTTTACATTAATAAGCTACCTAGAGATGACTAAACTTGTACATCAACCATAGTTGCAGCTTGTATTCCCTAAATTGTGAATTCTCTAAAATGTACATTCTTCTTCTAAAATTGATTTTTATCTTTTAAAACTAAGCTGTGATGCCTCTCTACTTTTTAAATAGTCTCACATTCTGCCCACAGCTAATTGGTATTTTGATATAACCAACATAAGAATAAAAATACTAATGAATCAAAGGAAATTATTCCCATTAAATAGGAAACTAAAAAAGCAATGGTTTCTAGAACAAATATTATTCAAAAATATTCTCATTAAAAGAAATTACCCTCTCTGGTATAATAAAATTCATCTAAAGAGAAGCATCTGGCAAAATCATATAACTTACTGTAGCATAGCATTTGGGATGAATTAAGTTACTCCATTGTCAAAGTGCTTTCTTGGCTTCTTGATATTTTCCCTATATTTAACTTATCAGTGTCTCACAGTACTCCAGTATGTTCATATTTTCCTTATTATTCCTTTCAGGGTATGGTGTTGTAAAGACTACAAAATGGTAATAGTTCTTTGAAGGGATAAAACTACTTTCAAAAGGGAGAAATTCAAGGCTATACTCAGTACTCTTGATATTTATTCTTTTCTATGACCTACTTTCCCAGTTTGGTACATGAGTAACCCTATATACTTGAAGTGTAAGTGCCAAAGCAAATGGTCTGTGAAAGTGTATGTATTGAGGGGTGTTGTGTAGGGTAGGTTGGGGGAAAGAGGGCAAAGGCTGGAAGATATTAACCTGGGCTCACATTAGGTTATGTAGATGGATTTTATATCCTTAGATGCACTGGCTTTTACCACTAGAGTACAATCAAGCATTTCTTTCCTTTCCTTTTTAATAGATCTATACTATGGGGATATCTATAAAATATGGCTAAACAAGTTTAGATAAGAAGTCAGATGATAAATCTTATTCTGCAACTATTAAATGAATAGAATAGAATAAACTGTTTCTGAATGAAATATTTAGACAAGGGATCATTATTAAAGTATTCTGAATTAATTTTCCCTTCAAAATATGGCAGCTTCTTTTATTTTTTTGCCTGTGTTTTGGTTCAGACCTGTGTTTTCATTGGTATAGGGAATTCCTGATGAGAAAGTTTTCTTTACCAGTTCAGATCAATAATTCTTCTGTAATTTATAGTCTTCAATAGTTGACTGGGGCATTAAGAGGCTAAATAGTATTCCTAGGGTCATAAAACAGTATGTATCAGAAAGAGAAACTTGTTCTTGAGTCATAGTTTACCTCTATCTAATGTTTACCTTTATATTCATTTTATAATTATAAAGTGCTGTCACATACATTAGCTTACTTAAACACTGCAACAATTCTGTGAATTATCTGGACAGTTATTCTGATTCTAATTTTATAGATAAGGAAACTAAGGCTCAGAGATGAAATGATTTGCTCCAAATTTTCACTTGGTAAATGGCCCAGCCAGAATGTATGTCTACATTTTTTGAGAGTGCTAGGAAGTTGTCAGTGATCTTAATCGATAATGACCTTTCTGGTTCAAGACTCAAATATTACCCTTCTTAAGCTATGGTCCCAAAGTTTTTCTTATACCTTTATTAATTTACTATTTTAATTATGTATTATTTTGAATTAGATTTTTTGTGGTATGAATCCTATCCATTTAGTATACTAAAATATCTATAATGGCTTATTTAAATTTTGATATATCCACAAGTGCCCATTGCACAGAGTAGGCACTTTAATAATAAATGCTAAGTAATTAGATTGATTTCTGAATTCTCATGTCCTTTCTATTATGTCATTCTGCCTCAGGCTGATTGCTTTTGAAATGGTTATGAGAAGAACAGAAGTGTTAAGAACTAGATAAAATTGAATTTATTCTTGGACAGTTTTAGAACTGGAATCTGTTTATTTGATAAATTTTCATTAGAATACCCCAGTCCCCTGGGGTTAACCTTAAAAACCTGGGAAAAGGCCTACTGCCATTTTGGGGAACCACACAATCACTATGTCACTACTTCCTAGATTAATTTTTTTTCCTAATTCCTGCAGATATTACTATTGTTTCCTTTTTGAAATCATCTTGTATTGCTTTCTATATATTTTTAATTTATGTGTGTATGTATTTGTTGCAGTCCCTCACCCCCAACCTTCCACAGGAATGTTGAAGGCAAGGACTCCTTACTTTTTGTTTGTTTATCCAGAGTGTCTTGCACTTTAAGATTTACAAAGCATTGTATGTATAGTTAGGTAAAGATGATAAGTATTTATTGATACCTATTGTGTGCTAAGTACATACTACTAAGAACTTTACAAATACCTTATTTGATCCTCACAAAGATCCTGTGAGAGAGGTACTTTTATTATTCCCATTTCATAGTTGAAGAAACTGATGCACAGTGGTTAAATGACTTGCCTAGTTTCACACATCTAGTAAATGTATGAGGCTGGATTTAAACTTAGGTTTTAACTAGATCCAGGGCTCTATTTAACATAGAACTGCCTGTGTATTACATTTGGTATTTATAACAATCTTTGTGAGGTACATGATATTACTATCACCATTTTACAGATGGAAAAATCAAGGATAAGAGCCATTAAGTGACTTGTTTCCAGTCTCATAGCTTTTTCAATTTTTTTTTTGTTAAAGCTTTTTATTTGCAAAGTTTATGCATGGGTAATTTTTCAACATTGATCCTTGTGAAGCTTTCTGTTACAAATTTTTCCCTCCTCCCTCCTCCCCCCTCCTCTAGATGGCAGGAAGTCTAATACATGTTAATTATGTTAAAATATTTGACAGATTGAATATGTATATACATATTTATACAGTTATCTTGCTGTACAGGAAAGGAAAAATAAACCTGAGAAGGAAGACATAATGCAAGCAAACATCAATAGAGAGTGTGAAAATGCTATGTTGTGTTTCACACTCAGATCCCACAGTGCTCTCCCTGGGTGTATACGGCTTTCTTCATCACTGAACAACTGGAAATGGTTTGAAACATCTCGTTGTTGGAGAAAACCATGTCCATCAGAATAGATCATTGTATAGTCTTATTGTTGCCGAGTACAATGATCTTCTGGTTCTGCTCATTTCACTCAGCATCAATTCATGTAAGTCTCTCCAGGCCTCTCTGAAATCATCCTGCTGGTCATTTCTTACAAAACAATAATATGCCATGACATTCATATACCATAATTTATTCAGCCATTCTTCAATTGATGGACATCCATTCAGTTTCCAGTACCTAGCCACTACAAAAAGGCTGCCACAAACATTTTTGCACATGTGGGACCCTTTCCTTTTAAGATCTCTTTGGTATATAGGCCCAATAGAAACACTGCTGGTTCAAAGGGTATGCACAGTTTGATAACTTTTTGAGCATAGCTCCAAATTGCTCTCCAGAATGGTTGGATCCGTTCACAGTTCCACCAACAATGCATCAGTGTCCCAGTTTTCCCACATTCCCTCCAACATTTGTCATTATCTTTTCCTGTCATCTTAGCCAATCTGACAGGTATGTAGTGGTATCTCATAGTTGTCTTAATTTGCATTTCTCTGATCAATAGAAACTTTTTCAATTTCTTAGACTACATTCCAGCTCAGGTTTTCCTGATTGCAAGTTTAGCACTCTATCAGTATCCTTTTCCTTGCATATATTTAGTAAATAATTGTTGAATTGAAAGAAGAAATAAAGGTATAGAAATCATAATGATTTGCCCCAGTCACATAGCCACTTAGATACTGGCTATATCACCTATCCATTTAATACCACTGCTACCTGGAAGAGAAACAGTGCCTTCAGGAATTAAGGTCAATATTTAAGTTGACAGATGTGGAAGCTTCAGAGAAGAAAGTTGTCTTATTTTAAGGGAAAGGATGCTAAAGATTAAATAATAATGTTCTATAGCTTGATTTGTTGGTGAAATCAAATTTTCTCCTTTGCTAAATATATATGTGTGGTAACAAAACTTTACAGGAGGGAATGAGAAGAGCTTTCTTCATATTTTTTTGTAAAGTGTTATTTAGTCAGGAACTTTAAAAATATTTTAAATATGTTGTCTGAGCAAATTAATTTTACTTTATATAAAGAATCTTTTTTCAATGCTTGCCTCATATATGCATTCCATTTCCTAAAATGATGAGGATTTTTGAGGTGGGGAGGATAACTTGCATCTTCTCTGTACTACACTGTACTACAGAAGCACAACTAAACATAACCTAATGGACAGATTATGTGCTAGTGTTTCTAAAACACCATTATCATAGGCACAGGATACAAACCTCATCATCTAACAATCACATCAACAAATCATCATCTTCTATGTATTAGAAAGGACCAAAAGTATCCAATGGTTCATTGTAGAGATCCTTTATGTAACATTTTAAAATACCTGAAAAACAAATGTATTTTTTTTTCATTTAAAATTGCTTCTGTGGAGTAGCAAAGAAGAAAAGCTTCAATATCTTTTTGATGTAATTTTATCCTGTTTCACCTGTGGTCTTTTAGGAAACTTATGGATACTAATGACTAGATGAAGTTCTGTCTCTTTTGTTGTGAATTTTTTAGATAATACACTGAGTTTTTGCTTGGTTCCATCCACATAATCCACAAATTAGGAATAATGACTAAAGGAATCTGGGATATTGGATAATATTTAATAAAAAATAAAAAGTAATTATCATTTTATTTAAAAGTGCCAGGCACTTTGCAACACTTTACAAGTAATTATCTCAGTTGATTCTCACAACAACAAATTAGTGTAAGCATCAAAAAGAATAATTTGAGTTTTATCAGTTATTCAATATATAGGTTTCTTTAAAATAAGTCTGAAACATATATTTCAGGAAGGGTTATTGTTGCAGCATAACCTTTGCATATATTCTTCTAACCCCAATTGTACTGACAGCTTGGGTCACCAAAATGTCAATTTACTACTCTGAAGGTTTTAGGATTAATCCCAAGGAACTGGTTTATTCTAATGATATCACTCAAAAGCTCTTGTCAAATTAAATTAACCAGTGAACATTTCACTAATGTCAATTATCCATTTGATTTCAATTAGCTTTTATAAAATATTTATTGATAAGATAAAAAATTAAATTTAAAAAAATCTCTACAAGTGAGAGGATAAGTCTTTTCCTCTGTACACTTGTGCTGGGAAGAGTGGGCTCAAACTTAATGTTTAGTACAAAACATTACTCATCTCTTGTCCTGGGGACACACACATATTCCTACAGAGACTGAGACACTCACTCTTTATCTCTGTCTCTGTCTCTTTCGCTTTCTCTCTTGCTCTGCCTCTCTCTGTCTCTTTCTCTGTCTCTCCTCCCTCTCCTTCCTTTCCTCCCTCTTCTCCCTCTCCTTTTCCTTCTTCTCCTCCCCCCTCTCTTTCCCTTTCTGTCTTTCCATCTCTTCCTCTCTTCCTCTTTCCCTCTAGTCTTGAGGAAGAATGGATTCAAACTTGGACAATATATGAGACTCAAAGGAACTCTATATTCCTGGTCCCAAAAGTAATTTTTTTTCTCTCTTCACAGTTACCACTAAGTTTATGTTAATGAGTTTTCCCATTTAGTGAGGTTGGCTCTTTCTAAGATGTGATGTCTCAGCTGATGGGGTAATCCACTTCTGGTTTAGGTCCAACTTCTCATTTACCTACTATAATGACTCCTCTGCAGACTCAGTATTATGACTATGACAATCTCTGCCACCCACTCCAGTTGTTGTAACTCTAATGGCTCCTTCCAACTTTTTCAAGCTCATAAAGTTGCAATCTGTTCATTTCCATCTCCAAATCCTCATTAAACTATGATTGGGAAAGAATAAACATAGGTAATGAAAGAAACAGGTGCCATGTGTTCATAAATGCATGATTGTCAGGTAAAAGAACCTTCCCCAAACATAATAGTAATCATAGTAAGTAGTACGTCTTATTTGAAAGTTGTTGGAAGTTGATAGGGAGACAAGGTTAGGAAAGGTAGGTGGACACAACACATATGAAAGACAAAGACAGATCATCTGTTCAAACCTTTTGTATCCTGAGTTCTAGCTCTCTCTTTACTGATCATTTAGTTTTTTTCTTCTCAGTGAACCAGAAGATGTTTTTATTGATATGCAGAATGGACTCTCTATAATTCCACATGCTTGTTTGGCAGAATGGCAAAGAAAGTGGACATACTCTGTATAACCCACCAGGAAGGACAGTTACTTACATGCTCTAAGGAATGGTTTCTCATTGGCCAGGCCCCCATTATATACTGTATTAATAAATTAATGCTTTAAAAATATCCCATATATAAAAATTCAAACAGTATATATATATTGTGTGATATTAGTCTTTCCTAGCTTATGAAAGTATGAAAAATTAAACAATGTCACTTTCATTGGACAAATAAGTTCATAGAAGATACATAGTGATTTTATTCAAATGTGCTCCTGTAATTTTGTACCTTGTAATTTTCATAGGATTTAAGAGTTTGAAAATATTTTAGTAGTTAACTTTTCTAAAAATCTTATTTTATAAATGAGGGAATGGAGACACAAATAGTTCAAATGTGGAAAGTATGATGTAGTGGAAAGAGCACCTTGAGTTAGAATCAAATGACCAGCATACAGATATCAGTTCTGTCACATGATATCTGTAAGACTTTTGGTGAATCACAACTTTTCATAGCACCAGTTTTCTCATCTTTAAAATGAGGGAGTTAATGATTAAGTGGCCTCCGAGGTCACTTATAGTTCTACATCTATGGTTTTATGACTTATCCAAGATTAATTCCTACTAAATGGGATAACTAGGATTGTAACTCATATTTCCTAGCTTTTTAAAAATGTTGTGACTTTTAATATTAGTTTACATTTTTTGAGATGGTTTTGTTATATGATGTTGGATGTTATTTTAAATCTAATCTCTGTCAATTTTCTCTCTGGATTTCCCAGAAATAGAGTTCTCTCTCAATAAATTTTTCATCTTGGGTTTGTCCAACATTGAGTTACTGAGTTTAATTGTTTCTAATTCTTCCTTCTCTATTCTGTTTTATTGAACCACTTTTTAAAAAAAAATTCACATCAAATATTTTTATAGTTATTCTTTAATATAATTTAAAATCTTTAAGTGTTATCCCTGCTTCATTTTTACTTTTGAAATGAAATCATCTGGAAAACCTAACCTATAGACTTATCGTCCATAAGTGAGAGGTTTGGGCTCATGCCACAACAATATAGGAAACTTAGATTCATTCAAAAGTAAAAAAAAAAAAAGTCAGTTCTCATAGTATGTTCAAGACAAGCAGTTGTAAACTAGTTATGTGGAAGTATAGTTTCTCTATTGCTTAAATCAATTTCCAAACTTGTGAGTTGACCATATCTTAAACTCAAATCATCCTGGTTCTCATTGATTGACTAATAGCTAACCCCGAATCCATCATTGTTTGAGTCCTGATTAGCTCAGAGGGAATGTAAATAACAAAATAACACACAGTGTCTCTCTCTCCCTCTCTCTCCTTGTCCCTGTCCTTCCCTCTCCTTCCTGTCCCTCCTTCCCCCCCCTCTCTGTATCTTTCACTTTTCCCTTCCCCCCTCCATCTATCTCTCTCTGTCTCTATTTCTCTCTGTCTCTCTCTTTCTGTCTCTCTTTGTGTCTCCATCTCTGTCTCTGTCTCTCCTGGCCCCCTCCTCTTTTTCCCACCCCCAATCCATATATTTTTGGACTAGGTAAAAAAGACTATTCTTAACACTGAACCCAGATGGCAATGGAGAATAAAGTGAGAATGGTAATTTTGCACAGTCCCCCCTCTCTCAAAATCAGATTCACTTGCATGTCATAGCATCACCTCTCTAATGTCATAATTCTTTTTAAGAACAAAGGGCAAATGGGGCAGCTAGGTGGCGCAGTGGTTAGAGCACCAGCCCTGAAGTCAGGAGGACCTGAGTTCAAATCTGGTCTCAGACACTTAACGTTCCCTAGCTGTGTGACCCTGGGCAAGTCATTTAACCCCAATTGCCTCAGCAAAAAGCAAAAAAAAAAACAAAAAAAAAATAAAGGACAAACACAACCATTCTCATAATGGGCATGACAGTTTAACAGAAGTCTGTAATAAGCATTCTCATCTGATTTGTACAGGAAATACACTAAAAATGACTTTCTAATTATGATCTGAAAAAGAGAGACTATACTAATTTTTCTCCAGTGAATACTTATAATACTGGGACATCCAAGGAGTCCTGAATAGAGAACATTTCCAGTGGATCCTGCTTCAAGATGGAGATGATAGGTTGGTCACCTTATAGTTTTCTGATTTTTCTAAAGATTGGACATATTTAATTCTTAAATATGATTTCACTTCTGTTTCAAATGATATTAAATTACCCAAATCTTTCAAAACACATAAATGCAAAAAATCATTCCTCTCTTGGAAAGTTTTCATTCTATCGAAATCATATGTAGTTTAAAGGAACATGCTTATCAACAAATATTTATTCAATAATAATTTATTTGATATGTTCTAATATTCCAGTAAATCTGCTAGATACTTAGCATATATTGGCCCAAATAAGCAAAATAGGTCTTGTCCTCAAGGAGCTTTCTTCTGGGGGATGGGAAACAGAAAAGGTTAGTGGCAACTTGGATTACAACATGTAACCTGATAATTCTTTTAGTTTTATATTTTTTTCTAGTTATAAATGTATATTAATTTAGTAAATACACATTTATGAATTAATTAGAGAGAAAACATCTGAACTAAAGGGAAAAAAACCAGAAGAAAAAGAAAAAAAGTGATTGTGTTGATTTATACTCAGTTTTCATAGTTCTCTGGATGCAGATGACGTTTTCTATCCAAAGTTTATTGGGAATGCCTTGGCTCATTGCACTGCTGAGAAGAATAAAGTCATTTGTAGTTGATTATAGCACAATCTTCTTGCTACTGTGTACAATGCATTCCTGATTCTGCTTGTTTTGCTCAGCATTAGTTTGTGTTCCAGGCCTTTCTAAAATCAACTCGTTCACCATTTTTATAGAAAAATAATATTTCATTACTTTCATATACTATAATTTATTTAGCCATTTCCCAGTTGATGGGCATCTACTCACTTTCCAATTCTTTGCTACCCCAAAAAAACCACTATGAATATTTTTGAACATATGGGTCATTTCCCCTCCTTTATAATTTTCTTAGAATACAGATCCACTACTAGCACTGCTGGATCAAAGGCTATACACAATTTCATATCCTTTTGGACATAGTTCCAAATTGTTGTCCAGAAAGGTTGGATCTTTTCACAACTCCACCAACAATGTACCAGTGTCCCAGTTTTCCCACATCCCCTCCAACATTTATCATTACCTTTTAATGTCATGTTAGCCAATCTGAGAGGTGTGAGGTGGTACTTTAGAGTTGTTTATATTTGCATTTCTAGAGCATTTTTTTATATAACTATAAATGGCTTTAATTTCATCATCTGAATATTGCCTGTTCATATGCTTTAATTATTTATTAATTGGGGAATGATTTGTATTCTTCTTTTAACAGGTCCAAAATTACTTTTTAATAATAGATTTTTATTTTTTCAAAATACATGAAAAAATAGTTTTTAGATATTCACCCTTGCAAAACTTTGTGTTCCAAATTTTCTCCCTCCCTTGCCCCCTCCCCAGAGAGCAAGTAACTCAAAAATCGATGAAAAATATGCAATTCTTCTAAACATATTTCCACATTTGACATATGTACTGATAATAAAAATCTGATCAAAAAAAGAAAAAAAATGAGAGAAATAAAGAACAAATAAACAACAACAACAAAATAGCTGAAAATACTACATTGTGATCCAGATTCAGGCTCCATAGTCTTCTATCTGAATGATATGGACCTCTCTATTACAAGCCTATTGGAACTGATCTGAATCACCTCAATGCTGAAAAAACTCAAATCCATCACAATTGATTATCATACAATATTGTTGTTGCTGTTCTCTTGTTTCTATTTATTTCACTTAGGATCAGTTTATGCAAGTCTCTACAGACCTTTCTGAAATCATCCTGCTGATCATCTCTTATAGAGCAATGATATTCCATTACATTCTTATACGACAACTTATTCAGCCATTCCCTACCCATGGGCATCCACTCAGTTTCCAATCTCTTGCCATCACAAAAGGGCTGCTAAAACATTTTTGCACATGTGGGTCCTTTTCCCTTTTTATGATATCTCTGGATAAAGACCCAGGAAAGTATTCACTGATGGATCAAAGGGTATTCAAATTTTGATAGCACTTTGGGCATAGCTCCAAATTGCTCTCCAGAATGGTTGGATTGGTTCACAACTCCACCAACAATGTATTGGTATGAAATTCTTATGAATTTGACACAATTCTTTATATATTTTAGCGATGAGGTCTTTATCAGAAACATTGGCTGTAAAATTGTTTTCCCCAGCTTTGTATTTCCTGTTTAATTTTATTTATATTGGTTTTGTTTGTGTAAAACATTTTTAAAGTAATGCAATCATAGTTGTTCATTTTGCATTTTATAATGTTCCCTAGTTCTTCTTTGATCATAAATTCCTCTCTCCTCCAAAAATCTGATAGGTAAACTATCCCTTGCTCTCTTAATTTGCTTATGATATTATCCTTTATGTACAAATCATGTGCCCATTTTGACCTTATTTTGCTATTAGGTATGAGAGACAGTTGCCATAATATGCCTAGTTTCTAGAATGTTATTTCCAAGTCTTTCCAGCAATTTGTGTAACATCATGCATTCTTATCCCAGAAGCTGGAGTTTTGGGGTTTATCAAATACTAGATTACTGTTGTCATTGATTATTGTGCCATATGTAGCTGATAACCTACTCCACTGATTCACCACTCTATTTCTTAGCTAGTACCAAATGATGACTACTGCTTTATAACAGTTTTAGGTCTGGTACTGCTAGGCCACAATCCTGTAGTTTTTATTATTATTATTATTAATTCCTTTGATATTCTTGTTCTTTTTATCTTTCAGATGAATCTTATTATTTTTTCTAATTCTATACAATATTTTTTGTGTGTTTTGATTGTTATGGCATAGAACAAATAGACCATTTAGGTAGAATTGTCATTTTATTATATTATCTTGGCCTACCCATGAGCAATTGATATTTACCCAATTGTTTATATCTGACATTTGTGTGAGAAGATTTTTTAAACTATATTCATATAGTTCTTAGGTATGTCTCAGCAGGTAGGCACCCAAACATTTTATTTTGTCTACAGTTATTTTAAATGGAATTTCTCTTTTTATCTCTTGCTGCTGAGCTTCTTCAGTACTATATGGAAAAGCTGATGATTTGTATGGGTTTATTTTATATCCTGCAACTTTGCTAAAGTTGTTTTTTCAAGTAGGTTTTTGGATGATATTCTAGGGTTTTCTAAGCATATCATCATATTGTCTGCAGAGAGTGATACTTTTATTTTCTTATCACCTATTCTAATTCCTTTAATTTCTTTTTTTATTGCTAAAGCAAATATTTCTAGTACAATATTGAATAATATAGTGAAATGGTTATTATACTTGTTTCACCCCTGATCTTATTATGAATGCATCTAATAATGCTTGCTGATGGTTTTAGATAGATGTTGCTTATCATAAGGAAAACTCCCTTTATTCCTATGCTTTTCAATTTCTTATTAAGAATGGGTGCTGTATTTTGTCAAATGGTTTTTCTACATCTGTTGAAATTATCATGTGATTTCTGTTAGTTTTGTTATAGATATGGTTAATTATGGCAATAGTTTTCCTGACACCAAACTATCCCTGCATTGCTCATATAAATCCCACTTGATCATAGTGTATTATCCTGCTGGTAAGATGTTGTAATCTCTTTGCTAATATTTTATTTTAAAAATTTGCATTGATATTCATTGGGGAGATTGTTCTGTAATTTTCTTTCATTGCTTTGGTTCTTCCCAGTTTAGGTATCATTACTATATTTGTGTCACAGAAGAAATTTAGTAGGACTCTTTCTTTACCTATTTTTCCAAAGAGTTTACATAGTTTCAGAATTAATTGTTTTTTAAATGTTTGGTATAATTCACTTGTAAATTCATCTGGCTTTGGAATTTTTTTCTTGGGGAGTTCATTGATGACTCATTCAATTTATTTTTCTATAAAGGGACCATTTAAGAAATTTATTTCCTCTTCTGTTAATCGGAGAAATTTTATTTTTGCAAATATTCATCCATTTCATGTAGGTTGTCAGATCTGCTGGCATACAGTTGGGCAAAATAACTCAGGTAATTTTTTTTCTTTCTTTCTTTTTTCTATCAAATTAACCAAATGTTTATGTATTTTGTTAATTTTTTTTCATAAAACAACTCTTTTTTTCTAGGTACTAATTTTTTTAAATTTTATTTTATTTGCAAAACATATGTATGGGTAATTCTTCAACATTAACCCTTACATAGCTTTCTGTTACAAATTTTTCCCCCCAACTCCCCACCCCTCCCCTAGATGGCAGGATATCCACTACATGTTAATTATGTTAAAATACTTGACAAATCGAATATATGGATATATATTTCCACACATCATTGCTGTTCAAGAAAAATCGTATCTACATGAAAGACATCAGATAAAGGAAAAGCAATGTAAGCAAACATCAATCAAGAGTATGAGAATGTTATGTTGTGGTCCACATTTCACATCCCTCTCTCTGGATGTATATGGCTTTCTTCAGTGAACAATTGGAAATGGTTTGAAACATTTCATTGTTGAAGAGAGCCATCTCCATCAGAATTGATCGTCATATAGTATTGTTGTTGCCGTGTATAATGATCTCCTGGTTCTGCTCATTTCACTCAGCATCAGTTCATGCAAGTCTCTCCAGGCCTCTCTGAAATCATCCTGCTGGTCATTTCTTACAGAGCAATAATATTCTATAATATTCATATACCATAATTTATTCAGCCATTCTCCAATTGAAGGGCATCTATTCAGTTTCCAGTTTCTAGCCACTACAAAAAGGGTTGCCACAAAGATTCTTGCACATGTGGGGCCCTTTCCTTCCTTTATGATTTCTTTGGGATATAAGCCCAATAGAAATGCTGTTGGGTCAAAGGGTATGCACAGTTTGATAACTTTTTGAGCATAGCTCCAAACTGCTCTCCAGAATGGCTATATCCATTCACAGCTCCACCAACAATGCATCAGTGTCCCAGCCTTCTCACATCCCCTCCAACATTCATCATTAACTTTTCCTGTCATTTTAGCCAATCTGACAGGTGTGTAGCAGTACCTCAGGGTTGTCTTGATTTGCATTTCTCTGATCAATAGTGATTTGGAGCACCTTTTCATATGACTACAAATAGTTTTAATTTCATCCTCTGAAAATTGTCTGTTCATATCCTTTGACCATTTATCGATTGGAGAATGGCTTGAATTTTTATAAATATGAGACAATTCTCTATATATTTTAGAGATGAGACCTTTATCAGAACCATAAAAGCAACTCTTAATCTTATTAATTGGTTCTATAGTTTCCTATTTTCAATTGTATTAATTTCTCCTTTGAGTGTTAAATTGGGGATTTAATTGGGGATTTTTAATTTGCTCTTTTTCTAGCTTTTTTTAGTTGCATTTCCAGTTTATTTATCTTTTTTATTTTATTGACATAACTATTTGGAGATATAAAATTTCATTTGGACCTACTTTGGCTGCATCCTATAGGATGAAACCTGATAATTCAAGGGGATTGAAGAGGGAGAAAAAATTTACAAAACTGAATGAAACTCTGGAGAGAAGTTGTAAGTGAAGGAAAATTTCATTTGTTGTGTCACAAGTTTAAGCAGATCAGGGGATATATATTTGCTTGTCACCGAATAGAGGAAGTACTAGTTATCAAGAAAAAAAATTATTAAATGCCTGCCATTCGTTTTGTATTTGAGAAATGGTCTGAATGCATTTTCATGAGAAACTAAATGAAAAATAAAGTAACATTTTGTCTTCTGGACATACATTTTCCTAAATGTTTTCTGAAGCATAACTCAAGGTTACTCTTGACTTTGATCAAAATTATATAACTATAGAACATCAGGAAAAATAGAATATATAAATCTTAGGACAGAATCTGATTTGGGTCTTTTAATTGTTAAACTATTTTTTTTAATATGGATATACTAAGCTTTATTTTTGCCATGACAAAAACACTGAATACAGCTTAAATGTCATTTTAAATCCTGTCTCTGATAGCCATTATTTATATAACATAGGGTGCCACTTAAATGCTCAGATGAGTCTCCTCATTTGTAAAATTATAGAGTTGAACTAAGTCAAGGATTTCTAATCTGAGCTTTGTAAATTTTTCTTTTCAAGTAATTGATAACTATTTTAATAAAATCAATTTCCATGACATCTTGGATCTTTTATTTTATACATTTAAAAACATTTTTCTGAGAAGAGGTCCATAGATTTGACTAGACTAACAAAGGGATCCATGACACACAAAAAAGTTAAGAACTCCTCATTCAGAAGAAGTATAAAGTCCTTAAAGATCCAGGTTAAATATTCTAGTATTTTTATAAGTTCTATTACATTGCTGGCTGTAGAATGAAAGGTGGGTAAAAACAATATGATAAACCTCGCGCTCCTTTGGGACTTCATCCCAAATTAAGATTTTTGATCTTCAAATTATTATTATCAAATGATCTCTTAACAAAGAGGCCAAGAGGACTCGATTATCTGAAAAGTGACTGCAGATGAAATAATGCAATGTTTAAATAAATAAGAATGGGAACTCTAGAAATCCTATTATGTGGAAGCTTATTTGTGCCCCAAAATAGTTTATTAAATCCTACCAATAGGCCTGTTTGGCCAAGATATCTCTGGATATTTCTTTTTGACTCATGGAATCTAATAATATGTTGGAAAGATTCATTTTTGGAAAGTTTTTTTCTATTTAACAGTTCACAGGGTTTTAAAATTTTTTTCTCCCACCTCCTCTTTTTATCCCCTTCTCTTTCTTTCTGACCTTCTTTTCCCTCTCCCTGCCTCTCCTCCTGCCCTTCTCCCTCTTCCACCTTCTCTCCACACCCTTTCCTCCCTCTTTCTCTCTTCCTCCTTATACTTCTCTCTCCCTTTCTTCCTCTTATTCTTTTCCTCCCTCCCTCTGTTTCTCCCTCTTTCCCTCCCTCCCTCTTCCCCTCTCCTTTTCTCTCCCTTTCCCTGTCTTTGGAGAGAAACTATTTTATTTTGTCTTTGTATCCCCATCATCAAATATGGCATCTAAAACATAGAAAGCACTTCAATGCTAATTGAATTGAAGGAATTGTGTGGAACACTCATGAATGTAGAAAGATGAATATATAGTGTCTGACATCAGAAAATTTACAGATTGTTGTGAAGATTATACATGTATATAATTAACTATACAGGCAGTTCTTTCATAACTCGCATATGTGTTCCTGCAATCACAGTGCCATATAAATTTGCACAATGAAAACCAGAAGGTCAAAGGAAAAAAGTGGGGTTGGAGTGCAACACTTAAAAACTTCAACCATACCACATTAGAAAAAAAGATAACATCATAAAAAAAACCAAATTATACATATTTTAACTGGTTCATGAATTCCTGTATATATTACAATAAATTCTGCTATCTGTTATCTACTAGCTCTAAATATGTAGGTGACATGGAAATGGGGTGAAGTAGAGCATGGGCATGAGTACAATCCCTTCTCTACCCATCCTGACACCACAGACAATGTGCATTAAATCTAGTAATTCACCTTGAAAAAGAACTGTTTTGATTGTGGAAGTGAATTTTGGAGTTAGTGAGAAGTGATGTAATTGTTTTTGATCTCACCATTTTTCACAGAGGAAATCATGCATGGGCAAGAGTAGTTCTGCTTAGATTGTTCCCTAAATATTAATCTCATTGGAACAAATTCAAAATTTCAAAACAAGTATTTAGGAGAACTTATTGTAATTTAAGGTAGCATGTGACACTGCCATAAAAGAGTTTCTTTCAGTATGTTGTCAGTTCAGTTCAGATTATTACAGAAAAATTATTACAGAAAAAATGCATTTTTTTCTGGGGTTAGGTGATTAGAGATCTTTTTATTAAAAAGATTGCATTTATATTGGGCCTTAAGTGATGGTTTAGAAATTGCACAGGTGTGATTAGAGCACCAGCCCTGAAGTCAGGAGGAGCTGAGTTCAAATCTGGTCTCAGACACTTCCTAGCTGTGTGACCCTAGGCAAGTCACTTAACCCCAATTGCCTCAGCAAAAAAAAAAAAAAAATGAAATTGCACAGGCAAGGTTCTGGGGATAATAACAATGTTCAAATGATAAAAGGCACATGGTTCTTCTATAAACTTTTATCCAAATCTGCCTATAAGATTATTTTAGATAAAACATTTATTAAAATATACTGTGTATTGGACATTGTGGCTAAGTATTGGGAATATGAGTAGGAGTTTTTAAAAAAAAGTTTAAAGAAAAGAGTTTTTGTCTTCAAAGAGCTTACATATTTAAAAATTTTATTTTTAATATCATTTTATTTTTCCAAATACACACAAAGATAGTTTTCAATATTAACTTAAATACATTATGTTTATAATTATATGATTATATATATTAATATACATATAATGATATATATAATATTAACTTATTAAGTTTGCGATTCAAAATTTTCACCTCTCCCTCCCTTCCCCTTCCATAGCAAACAATCTGATATGGTTTAAAGGCGAAATTCTTTCAAAAATTTTCATATTTATCATACTGCACAAGAAAAATTTGAACAAAAGGGCAAAAAACATGAGAAAAGAAAAAAAAAAAACAAAGCAAAACAAGCAAGCCACCACCATCACCAATGAAAGGTGCAAAATACTATGCTCTGATCCAAATTCAGTCTCCTTAGTTCTCTTTCTGGATGTAGATGGCACTTTCCTTCACAAGTCTATTGGAATTGAAAGAGCTTACATTTTAATGGGGGTAGACAACACATAAAAGAGAAATCCAGAGTAAAAGGGAAGGAAAAAAGGCAGTGCAGGAAGTCTAAAAAACCAGAAGTTAAGCCTACTTTGACATGAGCATGATTAAGATGTATACTTCCTCAAATGCAGGTTCTAGAAAAGAACTTCTTCATGAGAAGAGAACAATTAGTTATTTTCCTTCACAAATAGGAAAGATGGCAACTTAATGGTCACTAGGCAACTGAAATTGACATATATTAGTCCTCTTTTAGTAATTCTCACTAGACTTTTTTGATGTCTCACTTACTCTCAACTACTTACCTTCATTCATACTCCATCCATCCTTTCAGCAAGATTCTTCTAAACTTTTACAGTGATAGCTACCAAAGTAATTGCCAAAATATATTTGTTACAGAAGAAAGGGAACTGATTTTAAAGACAAAGTCCCTACTTTCAATACCTGACTCTATGCTCATTACCTATGTAAACTTGGGGAAATCAATTAATCTTTCTAAACTTCACTTTCTTCATTGATAAAATAAGATCTGGATTAGGTGGCCTCTGAAGTTCCTTTCTGATGTAGATTTAAGATATGGAAAAATATTCCTAATTATTTTAGAAATGAGTGGGGTTTGTCACATCTGCCACATACAGTTTTCCAGTATTTGAAACAATGCATTTTTTTCTGAGCTCAGATGTAGACTTGGGTGCTTGTTCTTTTTTGGTTGAGATCACTTCTATCCACTACAGTTTATCCTGCTTCAAATGAAAACTGTTCAGATGCATATTTTGTGCTTCCTGTTACACTAAAATTTTATTTAGATTTTAACAGAAATATTCCCTTTATCACATCTTGCTGTACACCCCTGTTTCCTGTAATATTCTCTCTAGTAATGTGTTTTCCACTTTAAAAGGCATAAAATTTTGCATCCTCTTTAATAAACATGATATGTAATTTAATTCAACAAACCTATATTAGTATTGACTGTATTGACTACATGGGAAGCATTATACCTGTTGTTTGTCCTTTGTGCATGACAGTATTGACCACAAAAACAATCAGAGACTCTCAGAGTAAGAAAAAGAAAAAAGAGGCTTAAGCAATCTTTTGACAAAGGGCATCTCCCATCTGGCAAGGTGTTTGTCAGTAAAGAAGTGCACAATATAAACTACAAAACACCAGACTGAAAAGTCTGAGCACAGAAGTCCCCCACCACTGCCTGTCCTTTTCTCCCATGGTTTAGGGGAGTCTGGGCTTACATTCTAATAGTGGAAATTTAACTCAGAAATAAAAGAATACAAGTAAATAATAATAAACTCTTTCTTTAAATTTCTCTAGAGAATTGCTATACAAGCAGATATCCTCAAAAAAGAAATTTCAAAGCCATCATCACCTTTAAAAGAAGTACTTAAATGCAATTAAGAGGTGGTGGGAAACAGGAGGGGACAAACACCTATAACTTTTAGCTGTAGATCTATTTATTATTATAAAGTCTCAAGACAATTAAGGCTATAGTTTAAGGCTATATTCCCATGAGAATGTCTTACTCAGTTAATTCCATACATCATTTTTTTTTCCAATTCACCATTTTTATTTTCCAGTGAATTGGTGATTTTTTCCAATTTACCAATTTTGTTTTTCAGTGAATTGTTGTCTTTTTCCAATTCACCAATTTTGTTTTTCAGTGAATTGATGTCCTTTTCCAATTCACCAGTCTCCCCCCCCCCCAGGTTTTCACATCTCTGGTGCAGGGTATTATTTTCTTCTTGCACTGATCTCAATTCATTTCCCCATTTTTCTTCTAGCACTCTTTTGAGATTCTTTATGCAATCTTCCAGGTAAGCCTTTTGAAAGGGGGACCAGCTCATGTCCGCCTTTGTGGTTTCCTCTGGGATTGCTTTCAGAACCTCAGGATCTGGGGTCTGCCCTTCTTTCTCTCCATAAAAGCTGTCTATGGTGAGAGCTCTCTTCTGCTTCTTGCTCATGTTTTTGAGCTAAGGTCTGAACAAGCCCGGACTGGTAGCCGTTTCAATTTGCCCTGGGGCAGTTCGCTGAGTTGACTTTCGGTGTGGGGCTGGTCGGGCTAGATCCACACTAGGACCATGCTTTCAGCTGCTCTCAATCCACCCTTTACCAAAGGCAGATCTGCCAAAGCACCTGCCCGCAAGCAGAGCAAAGTGGCCCAAGTGTCTCCCAGGGACTTTTTGGGTGCCTAAAATCTGCTGCTCTGTCCCAGCCCCATCTTCCACCCTGGGTGCGCTGGCTCAGCAAGCGGCCAATTCCCTACCTGTCTGAAACTGACTTTCTCTGGAGTTCTTTCAAAGTAAATTTTTGATAGAAGTTCATTGTACTCCAAATGTTTGATGGAGCCCTCACTCCAGAACCAGTTTGGAGGCTTAATTTGTCTGGGTCTGAGGGAAGGTCTCAGGAGCTCACAGAGAATGATGTCTGCAATTCACCATCTTGGCTCCGCACCCCCCTCCCCTTCATTTTTGAAGAGGACTATAACATTAGGAGATGGTGTCATGACATCATGTGAATTGAATTTAAGTGAAGGTGGACTATGACTTACTCTCTCCTCCAGAGTCATCTAGGTCCAGTGACAAGATATAAATCAGGACACTGGAAATGGTCCTAGATATAATGTATCACTGTCTTTTTTTTAAGTTATCTTTCACAGGTATCGGTTTGACTGAGGAAAAACCCATTCAGTGATTAAGAATTGAGGCAAAGAATGACTAGTTAAAAAAATCCAATCTGTAGCATAAGATCCTCTGGTTTTCTGGCCAAAACAGAAACAATTGCTATTTATATTCACTCTGAGTCAATCATAGACTAAAAACTGAGCAACTGGGGCTTGGGCAGAGACCTATAGTTGGCCAATCAAGGAGTTTGGGGTTTAAGTAATGGTCATTAAAAAAAATCTATAGGATAAACCCCAAGCTATCAAAACTACACATCTGTGCTATTATATATACATGTATACATGAATATATATATACACACATGTATACACACATACATCCATATGCATAGGTAAGATGCAAAATGAAGACCTTTTTGACATTTCCTGGAGAAATAGCTAGGTTGTTAGCAAATAGAGTGATCTAATGAGGCTTTATTGAGAAGGTGGCATTTTAAACCCAATCCAAATCTAGTAAACATTTATTAAACACCTATTATGTGCCATGCACTGTGCTAAGTGCTGGAGATACAATTAAAAAGAAAGGCAATCTCTACCTTCAAGGAGCTTACAGCCTAAATGGAGGTCTAGTGCTCTATCAACTGTATTACCTACCTTCCCCTAAAAGTTTTTTTGGGAGATAGGGTTAAGGGACAGTATAAACAAAGAAGTCAAGATGAAGTCAACACTAACAAATGAAAGCTTCATGTCAGAGGAGAGACCTGATATGTGTTTTTCCAAAGGGAAGAGTTTTAAGCAGGGAATTGAGTAGAGAATACGATACACTTAATAAACACCCCATGCAAAGGCAGAGATTATGGACAATCAAATAAAGAAAAGCTGATCCTAGGAGCTGTTTAGAGTGAAAGATGTTGAAGTGAAAAGATACATGGGAACTAGAAGTTGAGGTCTTCATGCCATTCTTCACAATTCTAACCAATTTTAATCTTCCTCAAATCCAGATTTGGTTATTATGTTACTACACTGTTCCAAATTCTTCACAATGATTTTCTATTGCCCGACCCTCAGGACTTTATTCTCTTGTCTGCACTTAAAACTCTCTGCAATGTGGTACCACTCTGTATTTTCAACTTTATGTTTCTACTTTCTTTATGTTCTAGACAAATTGGCCTAGTGCCCTGGTTCATTCCCACTACCTCTATTAGTGAAATCCTGACTATTCCTTTAAACACCAATCAAATATCACTTTTTAAGAAAATCTTTCTTGATCTCTTTACTAGAGATATAATTTGGGGGGCGCGGTGCAGCTTGAGCATAGTTTTAAATTAGTCAGTGTAGTACATGTAAAGTGGAGTGAGTGGAGTTCAGTTTCCACCACTATTAAGGAAGGAGAATGGATGTTCTCTGCTTTCTAACCCTCCAATCATAGGGAAGGGGAAGCTGAGGCAGATGACTTAGCAGCATGGTAGGGAGTTTAGAAGTGATGAATTTATTTTTGGAGAGGCATTTCATGTAATTGAAACCCAGCAGGCAACAGATGAATTTCAGTTTTAAAGGCTGGATGTGAGTACAAAAAACAAAGATGGCAAGGGAAAGATTCCACATGGGAACTGTGGCAAGGGAAACATTCCACATGTGAACTATGGAATAGAATTTAGAAAATACACAGTATGCTAAAAGAATCAGTTGGGTTAGAATATATTGATTGTCATAGAGAAGAGTAAAAAATGAGATTGCAAAAGGTAGGTTAATGCCAGGTTATGAAGGGCCTTAAATGCCATCAGAGGAGTTGATACTTTATTCAATAGACAAAAGGGAGTCACTGAAAACTTTTTGAGATTGAAGACTAACATGCAATGATATTATGGCAGTATAATAATGTAGGTTACCAATCTGTTCCTGGTTAGCCATTTTTAGACATTGTATATAAAAACTTGAATATAAGGAAAACTTCAGATGCTTTGCCTTTGACTTAAAAATTCCAATGTAAGCAATAAAATGAGAAATATGTATCACAGAATTTAAACATTGCTGTGGACCGCTGTCAATATATGGTATAATTGCTTTGCCATTTTTTGAAAGGAAATGCAAACAATCTACTTAAAAATATGAAAGTCTGGCAGGCCATATAGCCTGCATTGATTAACTACTGTTATACACCATTGGCTTTATAAACCACAGTAGTGTAATATTTCCAAATGATAGTGGTTAAACAAACAATGGAGCATTATTAGTTGATGAGTAGAAATCTCACTCTTGCATGGTAATTGCAAATGCTTGAGGGAGCCCTGCCAGCTGCACTTGCAATGCAAAGCAGGACAGATCTGGAAGCTGGGGCTGCTTATCAGCATTAGACTTTTCAATGCAGTGTGCAGAGGAAGATTGAGTTGTGAACGTGAGATACTCTGACAGCTTACCTGATGTCATATTTTGTTCATGTAGGTAGAAATGGACTGATCATGATAATATACAGGAAAACCAAACACAAATGTTTTAGTCAATTTGATGAAGTTTTTACAAGATGAATGTTTTTATATCCGAGCTATGTATGTGTGTGTGGGGGTGAATCTTCATCCGTTAATTAATTTGTTTGGAATCTACAGATGTATAGCCTGAGTTTTCTTATTTTATTACATTGTTAACTGAAACCTTTATCTTAGTAGTACCTCTGACTACTTTCACATATTCTTCTGGATTATGAGTCAGGTGATTCATGCATATTGAAAACAATACCATTTCTACTTTATTATTATTTGTCACAATTTAACTAAGAACATTAAGACAAATACACTGGTCCTTCAAGCACTGTAGTGGAGTGAAACATTGGTATTTAGTGTTGTGAATATTT
This sequence comes from Myrmecobius fasciatus, assembly GCA_023553655.1. Classification (NCBI taxonomy): domain Eukaryota; kingdom Metazoa; phylum Chordata; class Mammalia; order Dasyuromorphia; family Myrmecobiidae; genus Myrmecobius; species Myrmecobius fasciatus. The sequence continues at coordinate 431,984 of JAJPUD010000431.1, forward strand.
CCAGTTAGCAGAATGATTACTAAGTGATTCATAGACATTCAGAATCAATAAAAAAATTTAAGTTTAATGTTAGGAATTTCTGGACTGCTAAAATTTTCCTTTTCTCTGAATGGAAGTCATCATCGATCAACTCTCATTAACTAATGCTGAATGTATATGATATTCCTATTTCTCATATAGGAATGCTTTAGGGACTAAAATCTTCTTCAAGTAATTCATGTAGGGCAAAATAAAATGTGTAGGAAGAACACTTACTATTTGTGTGATCCTGGGTGAGCCACTTAAACCTATTTGCCTCAGTTCCTCTATAAAATCAGCTGCAGAAGGAAATGCCAAGCCACTTCAATATGTTAGCTAACCCAAATAGGGTCATGAAGAGTCAGATGTCACTAAAATGCCTGAATAACAACCAAAAATGTGTCAGGAATTGTCATAAGCATTAGAGATAAAAAGGAAAACAAAACAACAGTTTCTGCCCTCAATAGCCAGGCTATGAAATGTCATGGTTTATGTTTTGGATTAATCTTTCTTGAAAGGAAACAAAATTGTTCAGAAATTAGTGTCAGAGTTCTTCTTGAGTTTAAGCCAATAGGAATTCAGTTTTACCTATGCCATCTACAAGTTGATTTTTGCCTTAGGGCAGTGTCCTGTCACTTTTTGTTGGCTATAATGCATGGGTTCATTGGTGTATGTGTGTGTGTGTGTGTGTGTGTGTGTGTGTGTGTGTGTGTGTATGGCTGTTAGAGATTTCCCACAATCGGTAATTTTGAGTGTGAAGGTGTCACATTTTTATCGGCTTTCAGGGTGATGCCAAGTTGATAGCATGTGTTTCACAGTGAAATGTGAAATACCTCAGTGGCTGCTCTAAAGTCCCTAGAGAATCAAAGACTGCAGGGTGATTATCTATCTTGGTAGTGTTAACAGTTCTCAGAAATGAAATGGCTACATTTAACATTGTTTGAACATCTTTACTGTTATGTTAAAACTGACAGTTTCCTTTCCAATGCCCCAGGCCTGAAGACAGAAGAAAAGAAGTAAGATAATCTTAACAATAGCCTCCATTTATATCATTTATTGTTTCTTTTTCTTTCATATTTCCATTGGTAAACAAAGAAATCCTAGCCCTAATCATTAAGGCAAATTAGAATTAACTTGGGCATCCTTAATGATCTTTAAATGTGATAAGCGACACAATTATTAAATTTTAGCTCAAGTTGACATATCCAATATTCAGTAATTAAATTGATTAGATTTATCAATATTTATTCTGATTTATGCCAAGCCAAGGGAAATATTTAATATTTTAAAGCTTATTTCTCATTCATTGTAGCATCTCCCACGTACAAAGTTCAAATGAGTTTTAGAAATAGAATTGTCAAGATCCATAATTCAGTGGAAATTATCATCAAGTAATATCCTCTAAGTGCCTTGTGTGAATAGAGGTATGTAAAAATTTATTTGAAGCACAGAGAGACTATGCTTTGTCCTCAAAGACAAAGGAAAGGTTTGGCAAGATTAAGTTTAATTTCATCAGTACAGAGAGAGACAAGTTTGTTTTCAGGCCAAGAAAACAAAAGTTTGTGACGACTATGTGACCTGTCTTTCTATACTGACAAAATTAAACATGCAATTCTCTCTATCATTTCATTAGACACCCCCTCACTCTTACAACCACTGTAGAAGAATTTGCTATTCAGATATATTTGGACCAGAGGACTGTGCCCTTCCAATTTTGAGACTGTAGGTTACTATGATTCAGTGAGATGTACTGTATAAACTTATGAAGGGAGAATTGCTAGCAGTTTAATCAGTAAGATTTGAAAATCGCTAAGGATATTTGAAAAATCCTCAAAAAACTCAACCACTTGGAACTACAAAATACCTTTATTGCTACCATTAGGACATTTGTGTTATCTTTTTTTTTTTCTGCTGAAGCAATTGAGGTTAAGTGAATTGCTTAGGGTCAGACATCTAGGAAGAGCTAAGAAGTATTAAGTGTCTGAGATCAGATTCCAACTTAGGTCCTCCTGACTTTAGGGCTGGTGCTCTATCCACTATGCCACCTAGTTGCCCCTTGTGTTATCTTTTTTTTAAAGGTTATTTGGTCTCTGAGTGATGTATTAAAATGTCAATGATCATGATTAATCCCTTAAACTTCATTAGTTAATGCCTTACAAGGGCAAGGTGGCTATTACAAGGGGGTGAGATTGGAAAGAAGGATGCTACAGTTGGAAAAAGAAAGCAGGATGACTCCAAAGACAAAATTTACCCACTTGAAAACTATAGAGAATAAGTTATCTATATAAATAGTTCTTCCTTCTAAATATATTTGGGAAGATTTAAAACAAAGAAATTAAATCTTTATTTTATTTCATGTGTAGTTCTCTCTCTCTCTCTCTCTCTCTCTCTCTGTGTGTGTGTGTGTGTGTGTGTGTGTGTGTGTGTGTGTGTGAGTGTGTGTATGTAGTGTATAGGTAGTTCAAAGGACTTACTATGTTCTAGATCAAGGATGGGGAATGCCCAACCTGTGGCCCATGTAAGGCCTGCAAAATCATTTGCTAAGGCAACTGTAGGCAATGATGAACTGAAAGGTAAGTACAGCAACCTCTCACTATTTCAGTTCTATAATTTGATACTGTTGTATGGTATTAATCCCCAAATGGCTCTTGGCAGAAAAAAAGTTTCACCACCCTTGTTCTAGACACTAGGCTATGATAGAGTATCCTTATGATTTCATTGGTAAAGCAATCTCCTAGGTAAAGCAACTCTCAATATTAATGCAGTGGATTCTCTCCTGCAACTTATAGCTTCAGAGAGGTTTCTGGAGCATTGAGAGGTGAAGTGCTTTTCTCGTGACTGCATGGCCTTTAAGTGTCTGAGACAGGACTAGAATTTAAGGTTTCCTAGTTCTATGGCCTGCTCTATTCAATTTATCATGTGGGTAGGCATGTATATTTCTATGAATAAGAATAGTTGACATACATGTCATACATTCCAAAATACTTTATATCTATCATTCAATAATCTCTTTTGAGCCTTACAAAATCTTCATGAGTTAGGGAACAGGGAGAATTTTGCCAACAAACCCTTATAGTAGCTTATATCTTCAAAGGAATGCAAATGACTGAAAAGTGAAATGAATGTGTGATCCCACTGAATTTGTTGTTTATTTATCATAAAAATAGTACTTGATTAAATAGGGGAAAACCATGCCCTTAAGGGATAACTTTTTCACCCAATATGCTCTCATCTTTGTTAAAATCAAATTAAATCCCTGGAGAAACGTAACTACAGAGATGACTGTGCAAATTCTCTTTGATTATTAATGACATCAACAAAGGGGGGAAAAAATCTATGGGGAAATAATACTATGCTTGCCATTGCAAAGACATGCTTTGTATAAGATTAAAATGGAAAAGAAATTTACATACATAGTCATGGCTTCCATATGTTCCCATTTGTGGATGATATTGTGCTGATTAGATCCAGCCCCAAGACATGAAATGCCTTCACAAGGGAAAGTTTAACAATTTATATAAGAAAAACTAAATGGATGTAAAATATCTAACATCCAGATTGTGGCATGCAAATGAATGTTCATTTCTCTGAGTTAATCCGTATTTACATGAAAGTCAAAGTAGATGAACAATCAATTGACTCTAGAATTAAGTAGGAGAAAACTAACAGAATGGATTGCATTGAGAATTTTCTCAGCACAATTAATAATTCTCAACTCTTCTATAATCCAAAAACTGATCTTTTACACTCAATTATTTTCCTAGACATGCTGTGTTACAACTCCCTGAGCTTCTCTTTACTATGTTATTTGTACTCCCACTGTCATCCTTCTGGCCAGCACCTGTCCTCACCACAACCTTTGTCTTCCTATGACTAGAACTTAAATATGCCTTCACTTTATCTAGTGCAGAATACGTTTTCATTCCACTTCCCACACATCTCCATACCTCACATACTCCAATGCTTCCATTTTGTAATATTTATCATATATGTGACCTTTAGGACAGTCCATTCAGCTACTAATAAGATTTTCCTAAATTGCAGGTCACTCTACTAGCCAACAGATGCCAATGGCTTTCTCTTGTCCTCAATTTTGCTTTTTAAAGCTTTTAACTACCTAGGGTTTACATTTACAGCAGTGTTACATTTTACTTTACTCTATTAACACTATGATTCACTAACACCAAAATTCTTGTGGTCCCTCATATAAAGTACCCCAACTGTAGTCCTATGCCTTTCACAATCCAGAGGGATCTCTCTCTTCTCACTTTTTCCTCCTGGCTTTCTTTAATACTGAGCTCAAAACTGGCTTTCTGGATAAGACCTTTCCCTGTCCCCCAAACTTATAAGTCTATTTTGGTTCCACAATTAAATTGGTGAGATATATTGGCATTTGTGTGTCTCCTGTGATAGTTATGATAGAGAAATAAGATTTTATATCATTTGAGCCATATCCTATTAGGGATAACCTTTGTTTGGATGGGCTTCAATCTGGCAGACCTGATTCCCTGATTCCATTGCCTTTTGGTTACCCAACTCCTATTGTATGCTATCTCCCTGATACATCCAGATTCCAGTTCCTTAGACCTTATAAGCCTTATCTCCTGTTAGACCTGTTGCCAAAATCTCTGACCTCCACTTGACTCCTGGGAGTTTCTGAATATCAGTTGTGCTAAGTCAGTATGATCCTGATTCATGACCAGAGAATTTCAGTTCTGTTCCATGACAGGACCAGATTCTTTATTCAGTATTTAAGCTTTTTCTTGGCAAATTAAAACCATTGGATTTATTTCATTCTGTCTCCAGAAGAATTAACATTGCCAGCCTAGTCTTCAAGTGGCCCAGCTACTTTGTTGGAGAGCTTCAAGTCTGTCCCCAGCAGTACAAGACTCATGGGAATCTGGCTCTAGACTTATATATCTGATTTCCTTACCCATACCAATGTCAGGTTTGTCTTGGATTTTCCTTACTCTGATCCTATGTCTTTTTACTGTCAATACCAGAAGTTTCTTAATCTAGCTAGATCCCTACTTGTCTGATACAGCCAGAGATTGTGCTGCCTACATATGCAGTCTTAAAAGACAATAGATTTCCTTGGTATTTTTATTTGATTTTGCTTGAATAACACACACACACACACACACACACACACACACACTTTTGTCTCTCTACTTCATGAAACCTGGATTATTTTATAAGGGAAACTTTCAATTTACCAGTTTTATTTATGGTTTTCACCCTTTGAACTAGATCTAGATGGTATTATTTTATGAAATCCCAGTCTGAATGGATTTTTTCTTTATTTTTATCTGCATAGGATTCTAAAGCTCTCATGTCCTGAAAAACAACTTTGCCAGGGAATCTGATTCTTTCTTCTCTGCTACATCCTGATTGTCAAGACCTTATTACTTCCTTGATTAAAAACTTCATTCCTAATCAGCTTTAACACAATATAATAGGGTCAATAGAATATTAAACTTAAAATCAGAAACACTATAGTTCAAATCCATCTGCACTAGATGTGTGACCATGGGCAAATTATTTAACTTTCATAAGCCTGTTTCCTTATCTGTAAAATGGATATAAAATACCAGCATTAACTACTTTTTGTGAGATATAAATGAAATAATAATTATAAAATGCCTTGCAAACTTTAAAGTGCTTAATGAAAGTTATTATTATTAAAATCTTATTTGGTTCACTTATCTGTGGCATCACACTGAAAGTTAATGTCATTGTATTCTTGGTGTTCAATAACCTTGGTGATTTTGGAGCTCATTGACCCCCAATTGCTTATGTTTGGGATGTTAATTCTCAGCTATTCTCACAAGGCCAAAATACTATTTTTTCTTGTGATCAGATACTTTGTTATTTTTTGTTATTTTTGTATAGTCATTTTTAGTCTTGTATGGCACTTTGTAACCACTTCTGGAGTTTTCTTTGAAAAAATACTGCAGTGGTTTGTTACTTTATTGATACTTTATTGTTTTTTTCTTATTGTTTAGTTAATTTTCAGTCTTGCCTGACTCATTGTAACTACTTTTGAGTTTTCTTTGAAAAAATACTGCAGTGGTTTGCCTTTTCCCACTCCAGCTCATTTTATGGATGAGGAAACTGAGGCAAACAGGGTGAAGTGACCAATCCAGAGACCGATAGCTAGTAATTATCTGAGGCCAAATTTGAACTGGGGAAAAGCAATCTTTCTCACTACAGAGTTGGCAGTCTATCCCCCGCAACACCACCTACTTCAATCACAGAACTTGGTACTAGGATCTATTATTTGGTCAGATCTATAAGAATGAAATGACACACTAAATGATCCTTTAATTCCTCATCTAAACCCCTGCTGAATAACTCAGCCGTCACTGCCTCTTTCCAATGTGAACTATCTCATAACTGTCAAAATTCATTAATGTAAGCTGCCAGTAACCATCCTCTTGGTTGGGTGTGTGACATAGAGGTTACTGTGTTATTGTTATGATTTGATAAGAATTTTTCTTACAACAACTGTAATCTCCAAACTATAGTCTCCCTTATGTGTAAAAATATTTAGTCATGTGCAACTACTCCTAATTTTCCTGCTTTACAAATTTTAAAAATCTAATCTGTTGAAAAAATAAACAAAATGATAAATAGCACTTCATTCTTGTTAAAAGAAAGGTTCTGAGTAATAGAAGGAAGGGGGAACAGTGTAGGGAGAAAGACAAATGTGGGGCAATATAGGGAAATTGATTTTGTTTTCCTCCTCCCATTTAATATAAGGCAGCTCCTTACTTCCTTGGATAAAAAGAAATCAACTTTGCAAGTATAAAATAGGAAATATATGGATAGATAGCTGTTACTATTGCTATTCCCAAAAGATTGGGAAGGGAATCTGTTTCAATCTAGTGAAAGCTGAACATGACCTAACAATATAATATGGCAGATTGAAAATCTAATGCAGTTTTGGGCTATTTTATGAGGGACATAACTCCTAGTAAAAGAAGGTTTAAGGTATCATTAGCCTCTGGTTTTTCACAAATTCATATGGAACAGAAGTATCAAACACAGCCTATAGGCCTCTGAAATTAGCTGAAAGTATCTAGAATATTGACAGAGGAGAGTAAACAAGATCTTGAAGAACTTTAGTCCAATTAGAGGAACTAGGAATGTATAGCTTGGAGAAAGAAAAACAGGGAGAAGATATAATAGCTGCTCATGTGCATATATTAAGAGCCTATCATGAAGGAACTAGTAGACATAAGTCATTTTATTTGATTGAATTTGTTAGAACCATAAGGTGTGGAAGGCAGTGGCAAAGATGCCAATTTGGACTTGATGTTGGGACAATCCTTCTTGAAAATCTGAGTCATCTAAAAGTGGAATGCCATGTTTGGGGATGTCGTAGTTTTCCCTTCCTTTGAAGTGCTCAGGCAGAAGATCAGATGAACATCTGTACAGATGTACACTATGTACAAATGAAAAAGCTGGAATGCCATTGGTGTTGCTACTTCCTTCTTCTCAGTCTTTGACTCTTCTTTGCATTTCTGACCTTAGTTTATTTATTTTTAATACACATTACTTTATGAATCATGTTGGGAGAGAAAAAATCAGAGCCAAAGGGAAAAACTATGGGAGAGGTAAAAGAACAGAAAAAAAAGTGAAACATAGCATGAGTTGATTTACATTCAGTCTCCTTAATTCTTTTTTCTGGATGCAGATGATATTTTTTGTCCAAAGTCTATTGGGATTGCTTTGGATCACAGAACTACTAAGAAGAACCAAGGCTTCCATAGTTGATCATTGCATATTCTTGTGTTGTTTGCATACAATGCATTCCTGGTTCTGCTTGTTTTGCTCAGCATCAGTTCATGTAAATCTTTCCAGGCATTTCTATAACCAGCTTGTTTATCATTCTTTATAGAACAATAATTTTCCATTACCTTCATGTACCCTGTTTGTTCAGCCATTTTTCAATTGATGGGCATCTACTTCTAATTTTATACTATCACAAAAAGAGCTGCTACAAACATTTTTGCACATGTGGGTCTTTGCCTCTCCTTTATGATTTCATTGTGATACAGACCCATTAATGGTACTGCTGTGTCAAAGGATATGCCAATTTTATAGCCCTTTGGGCACAGTTCCAGATTGTTCTCTAGAATGGTTGAGTCATTTCACAATTCCACCAACAATGTAGTAGTGTCCCAGTTTTCCCACATTTCCTCCAACATTTATCATTATCTTTTCCTATCATCTTAGCCAATCTGAGAGGTATGAGGTGATACATCAGAGTTGTTTTAATTTGCATTTCTGTAATCAATAGTGATTTGGTGCATTTTTTTTCACATAACCACAAATGGCTTTACTTTCACCATCTGAAAATTGTCTGTTTATATCCTTTGATCATTTATCGGTTGGGGAATGACTTGTATTCTTATAAATTTGACACAGTTCTTTATATAGTTTAAAAATGAGACCTTTATCAGAAATTTTGACTGTAAATATTTTTCTCTGCTTTGTACTTCCCTTTTAATCTTGTTTCTGTTGGGTTTGTTTGTGCAAAAACTTTTTAATTTAATGCAATCAAAGATGTTCATTTTACTTTTCATAATGTTCCCTAGTTCTTCTTTGGTCATAAATTCTTCCCTTTCCAAAGATCTGATAGGTGAATTATCTCTTGCTCTCTTAATTTGTTTATGGTATCATCCTTTATGTACCAATAATGTATCTATTTTGACCCTATTTTGGTATGGGATGTGAGATGTAGGTTTTTGCTGAGTTTCTAACATATTATTTTCCAATTTTCCCAGAAAGTTTTGTCAAATAGTGAGTTCTTATTCCAGAAGCTGGAGTTTGGGAGGCTATCAAATGCTAGATTACTATAGTATCGTGTCGTGTGTATCTAATCTATTCCACCGTTCCACCACTCTGTTTCTTAGCCAGTACTAAATGATTTTGATTACTGCTGCTTTATATCTGACCTCACTTTTCAACTGAAACCAAGCTGCCTTTTCTCACTTATTATATTCTTCAGGACACTTTCTTCTCTCTAGGCTTTTTTTTTACAATGCTGCTCTCTTCTGTTTTTTTTTTTTTCCTTTACCTGTCTGGACACTACTTCCCAGTCTCCTGTTTTTTTCCTTTACCTGTCTGGACACTACTTCCCAGTCTCTTTTTCTTGGATCTTCATCCTGTTCATAATTTATTAATTCTGTGTGTTTCTCAACGATATGTCTTGGGATCTCATTTCTGTTTTTTGAGGCAATCGGAGTTAAGTGACTTACCCAGTGTCATACAGCTAGGAAGTGTGTGAGATCGTGTTTCAACCCAGATCCTCCTGTATTCAGGACTGGTACTCTATTCACTGTATCTTCTAGCTGGCTGCCTGCCCCTCCTTTTTCTTCCCTCCTCCTTCCCCCCTCCTCTGCCATCCCAGCATCTCTTTTCTTTCTCTATACTATCATACATTCAGCTCCAGTGGATTAAGCAATAATCTCTATAGTGATGATTCTAATATCTATTTATCTAGTCCTAACCTTTTCTCCAATATCCACCTTCACATCACAAATTACCTTTTAGACATTTGGATTTAACCTCCCAGAGATATCTTAAACATGTCCAAAATAGAATTAATCTTTTCTTCTCAAACCCATGCCAGCTTTCAAATGAACCTATTACTTGAGTGGCCACTGCAATTCTACAAGTCTCCCAGGTTTGTAACCTTCTTATCAAGGCAGCTTGGTGGTGTAATGAATAGATCCCTAAACCTGGAGTCAGGCTAGTCTCAGATGCTTCCTAACTGTGTGACTCTAGTCAAGTTACTTAAGCTCTGTCTTCCTTATTTTCCTCTACTATGTGTTGAGGATAATAATAATACCTATTTCCAAGATTTGTTGTGAGGATCAATGAGAAACTATCTTAAAGCACAGTACCTGTATCATGCTAAGCACTTAATATAAGCATATTTTCTTCCTTCCTTCCTTATCCATAATTCCTTACTCATACTGAATCCACATCTATAATTGCTTTCTATTCCTTTATGATATCTCATATATCCCATTCTCAACAATCACATACAACCACCATCTGGAATAAGCCTCATCACATCATGTCCACACTATTGTAATAGCGTTTTGCTTGCTCTCCTTACTTCATGTCATTTTCAAGTCAAAACCATGGTCCATTTAATTTCCAGGTCTGACCTATGTATGATTTCTAGTGTTGTCTGAGCATCCTATCTAGCTGATAAACTATATTATCCTATAAACTATATTATTCCTATTATCCAGGATAAAATATAAAACCTGTTAAAACTTTAAGGCTCTTCACAACCATGATGATCCTGCCTTCTTAGAATTCTTACACACTGGGTGGCCTAGTAGCCAGAGAACTGGGCCTGGAGTCGGGAAGGTCAAATCTGGCCTAGGTATATCATTTACCCTCGATTTGCCCTAGTTTCCTTATAAGTAAAATGTAGATAATTCTAGAACCTATCTCTCAATCTTATTATAAAATAAGGTAATATTTATATAGGGCTTAGTACAAAGTACCTGGCACATCGTAGGCACTATATAAATGTAAAGTGACCATGCTCTCCTGCAATATTGGCCTTTTTTCTGTTCCTTGCTAGATCAGTCATTTGGTTCTTGTTCTTGAGGTTCTTGAGGGCAGGGACTATGTTTTTTGTCTTTATATATTTGGCACTTAGCACAATGTCTTCTAACACATAGTAAGAACTGAGTAAATGTTTTTGACTATTTTTTTGCAGATTATGTTTTAAAATTTGATAATTCTGTAATTTTTGCTGACCGCTTATACCTTTTAGAGGGAGCAATGCTTCTAAGAATAAGACTATGTAGGGGGGAGAATATGACCTTACCCACTTAAGTTGGCTTCTGAGCCTTTTCTCCCTCCCCCTCCTCAAACTCAAAAGAGTTGTGTGTGTGTGTCTGTGTGTGTGTATGTGTGTGTGTATCTTTTGCTGTAATAAACCTTTTTTTAAAATTGTACTATAATCATTTTTTTATTTTTATTTGCAAAACATATGTATGGGTAATTCTTCAACATTAACCCTTACAAAACTTTCTGTTACAAGTTTCCCCCCCCCACTCCCTACCTCTCTCCTAGATGGCAGGATATCCACTACATGTTAATTATGTTAAAATATTTGACAAATCGAATATATGTATACATATTTCCACACTTATCATTGTTGTGCAAAGAAAATCGTATCTACACGAAAGACATATCAGATAAAGGAAACACAATGTAAGCAAACATCAATTGGGAGTATGAAAATGTTATGCTGTAGTCCACATTTCACATCCCTCTCTCTGGGTGTATATGGCTTTCTTCAGTGAACAATTGGAAGTGGTTTGAAACATTTCATTGTTGAAGAGAGCCATGTCCATCAGAATTGATTGTCATATAGTATTGTTGTTGCCGTATATAATGATCTCCTAGTTCTGCTCATTTCACTCAGCATCAGTTCATGCAAGTCTCTCCAGGCCTCTCTGAAATCGTCCTGTTGGTCGTTTCCTACAGAACAATAATATTCCACAATATTCATATACCATAATTTATTCAGCCATCCTCCAATTGAAGGGCATCTATTCAGTTTCCAGTTTCTAGCCACTACAAAAAGGGCTGCCACAAATATTCTTGCACATGTGGGACCCTTTCCTTTCTTTATAATTTCTTTGGGATATAAGCCCAATAGAAATGCTGCTGGGGCAAAGGGTATGCACAGTTTGATAACTTTTTGGGTGCTGTAATAAACCTTAATAAACTAGTAAATATTTAACTCTCACAACCCTTGACAGCATGCTTCTAAGCAGTTTTTGACAATACAATTTACTAATCAGAAATTAAGGAAGAAGTCACCAGACATGTCTAAGACTAATTTGGAGTGAGGCCTCTGATGGAAAACTTTATTTTGATAGCAAGAAATAAGAAATTCCAATGAACTGTATACTGAAAGCACTGGCTAGCTGAGGTAGTTCTCTCTTCCAAAGGACTTGCCACTTTTAACAAGGAAATCTCTTCTAAGAACACAAACATTTAAAGCCAAGACTTGAAAGAAAACACAATTTCCACTCCCCTTATCTCCATTCCTGACTTATCAGAGGAAAAACCACTGAAGATTTTTTTAGTTTGAGTTTTAAGCACAAATGACTTTTTAAAACTTTTTTTAAAAGAACAAAGACCAATGGGGGACCTACTCCTCTGCCTATGAAGAAGGGGTGTATATACATTATACATCAGCTAAAGTCTCCAGCTAAAATTAGAATTTATGAACAAAGAAAAGAGCTTTAGGTTAACCAGGGCTATACATGGATGCAAACAGTGGAGTAACATTAATCAGCAACCATCCATTCACTAGTTGCAGGGAGCAATGATCTACAGAAACTGAGTATCTACCAGAAACTATGTTAGGGTTTCTTAAACTTTTTTTCATTTGTGACCCCTTTATACCCAAGAAATTTTTATGTGATCCTGGTTATATAGGTACATGAAATAAGCATACAAGTTAAATATGTTTGATTTAAGGGAAGATTCTGGGAAGATAGTGGAGTAGGTTTCCCCCACAAATAGAATAAATTTGCACCTGAAGGCAAACATAGACTAGTGAAAAATCAAGAAGACTTGGGGCAGAACAGGGTCCTCAAGATAAAAATCCAAGAAAATCTGAAAAAAGACCCTAGGCCAGGATTAACCTGTGTGAAGTGCACATACCTCCTGGCTATCTCTGCAGAAACATCAAGTGGGGACCCTAACTCAAGTTAACTGGGTGTGGTTGAAGCCCCAATAGGAACCACAAAGACTTTCATCTCTTAGACTGTTTGTGGAGTTGATATTTCAGTGCTTGAAGACTAAGTTAACTTCAGGTGATTGGGAACCCAGACTCAGCTATGTTGCTGAGACATGGCCCTAGGTAACAAGGAACTAGCACCCAGTGGGTGCAGAAGCAGTGGGAGAGGAATGCTACTGGTTGTGGGCACATGCAGGAGGGGAGAGCTCTTGGTTTGGGTTCCTGATTAGAGTGGAGAGCTAAAGGGAAGCTTGAGGTACCATCCCCCTATCCCATAATTAAAGGTACTTACACTAATGCCTCTTATTAAAACAAAAACAAAAACAAAAACAAACTGAAACAGAAAAAAGAACCTCACCATTGAAACATATTATGGGAATAGGTAAGATTAAGGTTCATCTTCAGAGAACACTTTAGTAAAATAAACTTCTACCCTAAAGAGGAACATGAAATGGCTCCCTGCCCAGAGAGAATTTATAGAACTCAAAAAAGAATTTAAAATTCAAATGAGAGGGGGCAGCTAGGTGGTGCAGTGGATAGAGCTCCAGCCCTGAAGTCAGGAGGACCTGTTTTCAAATCTGATCTCAGACACTTAACATTTCCTAGCTGTGTGACTCTGGGCAAGTCACTTAACTTCAATTGCCTCAGCAAAAAGAAAAAAAAATTAAAATGAGATACACTGAGGAAAAAGTAAAAAAAAAAGTGAAACCAACTAAGAAAAACAAGATTATGAAAAAAAGCTGTAGAAAAGGAGGTGCAGCATCTCAAAGATGAAAATAATTCTTTGAAATTTAGAATTGGGCAAGAGGAAGTCAGTGAAGCTATGAGAGACCAAGAAATTACAAAATAGACTATAAAGAATGAGAAAATAGAACAGAATGTAGAACATCTTGTAAGAAAAATGATAGATCTGGAGAATAGATAAAAAAGAAAAAAATATAAGAATAATTGGACTGTCAGAAAATTGTGAACAAAAAGAGAACCATGACACAATAATGCAGGAAATAATCCAAGAAAATTGTCCTGGTGTGATAGAACGTGAGGAGAAAGTACAAATAGGAAAAAAAAATCCACTGATCACCATCTCAAAGAGATCCTTTGCAGAACACACACAGGAATATTCCTGCCAAATTTCAAAACCCCCAAATCAAAGACAAAATTTTTCAAGAAACAGGAGAAAAATAATTTAAATATGCTGGAGCTATAATTAGAATTGTACAAGACATATCAGCAGCTACAATAAAAAAAACCACTGGTCCTGGAATCATATACACTGACCATCAAAATAACTAGACCTGTGGCCAAAAATATCATATCCAGCAAAATAATTTATAATTTTGAATGAGAAAAAATGGGCAATCAATGAACTTTCAGATTTTCAGGACTGTCAACCAAACCCCAACTTAACAAAAAATTTAACATATGAGAGCCAATTAGAAAGATCAATTTTAAGGAACTTAACATGGACAAATAATTTAAACAAGGACAAATTATTTATGGTTTTATATATGTATATATGTCTGCTATATGTTTAAGATTCATATCAACAATAGGGTAACAAAAGAAAAATTGACAGTTAAAGTAAAAATAGTAATCATGTTATACAAATAAGGTGCAGAGGAAGATTAGACAAGGAGGCATTGAGGGGAGAGGAGGGCTCATATTTATGAAAATGTACTCACAGGGGCAGCAAGGTGGCACAGTGGATAGAGAATCAGCCCTGAAGTCAGGAGGACCTGAGTTCAAATTTGATCTCAGACACTTAACGTTCCCTAGCCGTGTGACCCTGGGCAAGTCACTTAACCCCAATTGCCTCAGGAAAAAGGAAAAAAAAAGAAAATGTACTCACATTGGGAAAGGGTTCAATAGACAACACATATTAAAGGGTATAGCACCCTCCAAAATCTACAAAGAAATAAGGGGGGAGGAGTGGCAGATAGGGAAGCAAATGGTGAGGGAAGAAGGCAAGGAAGGAATCCTTGGGTAGGGGAAGATTAAGTAATAGCAAGTTAAGTTTTGGAACAGAATTTAAAGAGGTAGTAAGGATAGGAAAGACGTGTGTAGTGGGGGAGTATTTTTACAAGGAGGTAAAAAAGTAAAAAGAGTAAAAAAATTGCAAGGAAGTAAAGAAAAAGTGGAAATTCATGAATATAATTTCTTCTACTAATAAATACTTTCTTGATATGGTAATTTGTTGTTATATATTTTGAATCTCTGCTGGGCACATCACAATGTTCTCTTTTGTTTTATCTTTATTATCTATTTCTCTTTTTCTTATTATTTTAGCAAATAAATTCAAAAAGAGAAAAAGAAAATACTAATAAAAAATCTGAAAAAAAGATAAATCATAATATCATAATTCCCACATTTGGTTACATGACTCCATATGGGACGATCCATAGTTTAAGAAGTTTAGCCATAAACCATATGGTATCAAAGGAGAACAAGCATGGTAGAAACACTAGATTGGAACCACCAGGTTTGGCAGTATTTATGTAGTGGTAGAGACATGTATTATCCTTCTATATGCATACACTGGCTTATCTGAGTGTGCCTTTCCCCACCTATGTAACATGATCGTTCATATTCTCTACATTTATGTTGTTATACATATTTGCTTGGCCCTATGTGTGCAACCCTCTGTCCATGTTCCTTACCTGTATCCCCTTTGCCCACAGATGCATTTTTTTTGTGTCCCAAATTTATAGAGGAAAATATTTTATTGCTACTTTTGGTTATTCTTTTCATTAAGTAGTTTTGTTTTGAAAAAAAATTGTGTCCTCTGTCTCACTAATGAAAAGAAATACATTGTAGGCTCTCATGAGCTATGGATTTGAGTGGATGCAGCACCACAGACTACCTTTATCTAGAACAGTCTCATGAGCACTCACTGCATAATATAAGTGGTGCTCTTAAGTGCTACCTAGTACTTTTCTTGGATTTTATTTAGAAAATAGCATTACAAAATGAATATTATAAACATCAGATGTAATTTAAAATATAGCAGTAATGAGAGAGACCCTATAACCAAATGAGTCTAAGAAATTATAGCTGAGATAATACGGTCATTTCCTCATCACGCCAGGCAGAAATAGAAGCCAGCATTCCCATGGTAACTAAGAGTCCTTCACATGAATGATACAATTGATTTCCCTTCAATCATTGCTGTTTTCTGACTTTGGAACAACAGAATAAAATCGATTTATCTACCAGACAGGTGCATCTGACTAATATTTCTCCTCATTCACCATAACTCCAAACCAAATAGGCATTTGTTAAAGGAGACATTTGATTGAGTGAGTATCTTTGTAGTGCTTAGATTTGGATATTTTAGTAGTTTTGTGTTTTTACTGAAGTGGGTACTTAATTTGGTTATTCTCAAACCAAGTGAATAGTGACATCAAGTGAATTTAATTACTTTTCCTCCCATGTAGGATCAGAATTTTTAGATCACTGGGGGCAGGGGACATGTCTTTGTCTACTTCTTCTATTCACTACCCATTTTCCACCCAAGAAATTTTACATTGCTCTGAATATATATATGTATATATATACATATATATATATATACATACTTATATATATACACATATATATGTGTATAATAGCTATGCATTTACTGATAATTCATAATTTTGTAATTCCCACAT
This sequence comes from Myrmecobius fasciatus, assembly GCA_023553655.1. NCBI lineage: Eukaryota > Metazoa > Chordata > Mammalia > Dasyuromorphia > Myrmecobiidae > Myrmecobius > Myrmecobius fasciatus. The sequence continues at coordinate 448,445 of JAJPUD010000431.1, forward strand.
TCAGTTATATGACCCATATGGAGTCACAACCCATAGTTAAAGAAACTTTTCTCTATTGAATGATGCCATAGGATGGACTTTGACATCACTATTTTCTCTACTAGAACTTGCATCTTTTGGACACAGCCTTTTTCTGTCATTTTTTATTCTATTTTCCATCTGTGAAATTACTTTATAAAGCCATAAAAACACTTCCCGTGAAGCAATGTAATAATAAAATTTTATTCCATATGTCTAAAGAATAATTTTGCCACCTTTCTATTTCTATTATAATTCTTAGAATAAATATGATTTATCTGCATGAGATGAAGAAAAACTGTTAATAGGTGATACTGAGAGTAAAAAACACAAAAGGAAGAAACTTCATGCTTTCTCTTTTTTACCCTTGTATCTATTTACAAGAAAATTGGAGTGGGACCAGGGCCAGATAACAGAGGTTGGGAAATCAAGTCAAAGTAGGACTACTCAGTGGTTGTTTCTCAAAGCTAAAATCATTCATACTATCTTTATCTTCGAGGAATTTATATTCTTTGTTTGGGTCTCGTTAAGTCAATAAGAATTCAATGTAATGTGCTAAGCACAGGGAATATGACGAAAGACAAATAATGTAATCTGTGCTCTCAAGGAGCTGCCATTCTGATGAGGTAGATAACATGTAAACAATTACATACATTTAAGATGTGTGCAGTTACCCCATCCATACCTCGAACTGTCCCCATTAAAAAAATTTTTTTTTTTGCTTTTTGCTGAGGCAATTGGGGTTAAGTGAATTGCCCAGGGTCACACAGCTAGGAAGTGTCTGAGACCAGATTTGAACTCAGGTCCTCCTGACTTCAGGGCTGGTGCTCTAACCACTGTGCCACCTAGCTGCCCCTTCCCCATTAAAATTTTGCTACATCTTGGGTCAGCATAAGAAATAAAATTGAAATTTTTGAGGAGTTCTGCAGAAGCCATATATGACAAATAAATGCCAGCAGACAACACAGAAAAAATTTAGAAATTCATAAATGACTATAATATATGTAAAGTACTGTATAATATCAACTGAAGTTTACAATAAGGCACTATAAGCACTCCAAGAAGGAAATAGAAAAAAAAAATCAGAATTCTTCTCTTGTATGAAAGGAGAGCCAAATAATTTTATATGGAGGTCCATGGGGGTACTGTGTCTCTAATTTTTGTGGTATGAAAGGGATAATTGTACAATTCAAATAGAAGGTAATCTCAGTGGAAACAAAGTAGTCAGGAAAGGCCTCTTAGCAGAAGGAGGAATTTGAGTGTTATCTTGAAGGAATGGAAGAGTTTGAGGGGAGGAAGGAGAGCAATCCAGCTAGTGACTTATAAATAACAAGTCAAATTATAATAGGAAAAGTGACATTGGAGCCTTGAAGGAAGGGAAAAATTTAAGAAGCCAAAATGCTTCAAGGTATAATTATAGACATGGGAGATAGCATTATATAAAGTTTATATGGGATTCCCACACTCTGTGTGTATGTCTGTATGTATCACATATATAAATGTGGATATATATATATATATATATATATGTGTGTGTGTATATATACATGCATACACATACAAATATACCTGAATTTAAAAGAGCAACTAGTTGATTTGTTTTAGTTTTAGTTTTTTAAATCTTCCCTCCCCAATTGCATATAAAAATATATTTTTTGGGGGGTTATAGATGAACATCCTTTTTTTCAAAAAAAAATCTTATTTCCTTATGAATTATGTTGGGAGAAAAAATTAAAACAAAAAGGAAAAAGCACAGGGGACAAAACAGAAGAAAAAGGAAAAAGGGGGGAAAAAGTGAACATAGTCTACATTTACTTACATTCAGTCTCCATAGTTCTCTCTCTGGTTGCGAATGGCATTTTTCAGCCAAAGTTTGTTGGGATTGCTTTGGGTCACTGAACTGCTGAAAAGGATTAAATCTGAAATAGTTGCACAATCCTCCTGCTGCTATGTAGAATGTTTTCCTGGTTCTTCTTGCTTCACTCAGCATCATTCATGTAAATCTTTCCAGGCCTTTTTAAAACCAGTCTGTTCATCATTTTTATAGAAAAAAATATTCCATTACTTTCATATGACATAACTTATTTAGCCATTCCCCCCAATAGTTCAGTTTTGTTAGAATTTAGAGTTTGTGAAGGTGAGTAGTTTGTAACAAAACTGTAAAAGGTGCTTGGAAACTGATTCAATAGGTAAGAAGTTAATTCTTTTTCTCTAATAAGCAATAAGGAGCCATTAAAGATTTTTGAATAAGGGAACTGATAGTAGTTATATGGCTCAGATACCAGAGATCAGATATCTGGTCATAGCCTTAGAACTTCTAGCTCAACTTTTTATTTTATAGAAAAGGAAATTAGACCATGGAATATTAAGTGATGTGACTAAAGTCATGCAGACAGCAAAATGAGGGTAAGATTTGAATTCAGGTCCTCTGAGCCCAGAGTTATAGGGAAAACCAAACATTCCTACTGAATTCTGTGTACTAAGTAATTACTACTGAATAACATTATCACAACACAGAAATTTTGGAGATACAAACCTAGATTTTATTATGCTTATGCAGAGATTCAGAACTCAGAAAAATCACCATGAACTCCAATTAAGATTCTAACAAACCTTATATTATTTTTAATCATGTTGCAGAGAAAAATAAATGATTTTTAATCATAAAAAAATCTTATACATCCTCTTTGGTGATAGAAATTAAACACTCATAATTTCACACATACTTTAAGGAACAGACTTAGCAAAATTGATTTAGTTTTAGAGTTTATAAACATTACAGCTAAGTTTTCAAGATTTAGAGTTTACATTGGGCTAATTGAGGGTGAGAGGTTTACATACTCCAAAACAAGATTGAAGCTGGTTAGGATACTTCTATGAATCAATTTAAGTTACTTTTGGAAGTTTGGGCTTCTTACCTCATAAATATCTCAGATCTTCACTTGATATTAATATCCTATGAGCAGGCTTCAGACAACCAAATAACCACTTAATCAGGAGAAATAGTCCTGAACCTCAGATAATAAAGATTAATAAAAAAGAAATAAAATTTTTCTTAAGGCAAGAGTCAATTTCCCCACACTGTGTGAGGAAACACATATAAAAACCTAATTTTTATGTTATCATAAAGACAAGACTGGAGAGAGGGACAATGAAGGAGAAAAAAGAATCACAAATAATTCTGAATTTTTGAGTGAGGAAGAGTGTCTCATTGGATAATTGCTTTAGAATTGTTAGGAACTGAAGGAGATATAAAAATCAGATAATATGTAGTGTTTGTCTTCCTGGATCTTGCAATCTAATAAGGAACTTTCAATAAAGTTAAGCCTACATCATCCTATCCAGAAAAGAGTAGGATACCTTTCACTTTCAATTGTAGAGATGAATGACTGTGGATGTGTTGAATTGCTGAACTTGACTTTCATCTGTGCCAACATGATGCAACTTCTACCTGCTGCTGCCTCTAATTCTCTACCTCCTGTCAATATGGAAAATCTCCAGTGAAAAGAGGAGCAATATTCCTTTTGACTTTGGATCTTGCCTCCAGCTACTTCTGTTCCCTTATGAAAGATAAGGAAGAAAGTCAATGGAATGCAGGACTTCCATTTTCTTCAGTGCAGTTGGTTTTGGAAAAGTATTTGGAAATGCTACAGTACTTTAAAAATGTTTACAATTCTGAGGTTTAGATGAAGCCATTTAGCATTATACAATTATGAAGTTACATTTCCATTAATAACCAGTATTTATTAGAACTCCACTAATGTGATCCAGGTTAAATAACAAGAAAATATGTGAATATGTCTCACATGCTATAATTAGTTTACAACAAGAAGAAATAAGGTGTAAACTTCTGTACACATGGCTAAAAATTAGATATAATGGCAATCGATTCAAAAAAGTATTAAGTACCTACTATGTGCTAAATGCTGCACTAATATTTCAGTATACAACCAATATCCAACCATCGAACAAAAAAATCAATCCAGTTCCTGCCTTCACAGACCTTGCAATTTAACAGAGGAGATAATATGCAAATAACTATGTAAAATGTGTGTATCTATTATATATCTGATGTTTCCTAACTATTATTAACTTTGGAATTAGTTATTGAGAGATATTATATAAACTCCTCTGTGGGTTTTTCAAAATGAAAGTCAGTCTCATCTTAGAGATATTGTTTTTCTAACTGAAAAAAAGGGGATAGACTAGATGACCTTTCAAATTTTCTTCTAGTTCTGACATGTTGACATGCAAAGGCCCTTATTCTTGGACTATTAAATTCTAATGATAAGCTTCTATACTCAATATAGAAAACCTTAAAGCAAAGGACAATAAGTCTTTTTTCTCCCTTTCTTTTGGAGATAAATACACATTCATAAAGAAAAGCCAGAGTATTCCTAAATTTTGTTCTCTACACTGTCTTCAGAAGTATTCTGTATTTACCAAAGAGAACAGACTAGACAAGAAAATCACATTTCTACACTTTTCTAAATGTATTCTGTAAGAATGTCAACAATGTTAGTTCCTGGTTCCTGGATCCAGTAGCTAGATGTTATGTTTTATAATTTTCACAAACAATTGTTACAGACTGTTCATCTTCCTTGTAACTGTATCAGCATCAAAACATTTCCTGATAACATCCATGAAAGGTGGAATGGCTATTGGAATAAAACTGTATTTTCTTGGTGTGATTGATTTTGTGCTTTATAGTCCATTTCTGTAATCCGATTTTTCACTGAAAGTATTGTGATTTTTCTTCCTGCTATTTGGAAAGAATGTAATGGTCTAAATTATTATTTAACATCTGAGAGTTCCTCTCTTGTCAAGTTAGAAATAACATATTTGTTAAATGGTCTATAACTTCAGAGTGAATCTTCACATTTCATTTTGTGTTCTGTTCATTGTTTTATAACTCCCCCAAACACTCAAAAATAAGAAAGGCTACATCCCTTCTGTCATGAATATACTCACTTTTCCTAGTGCTAGTCCATGATGCCATAGGACACATAGAGAAGACAGAGATTCTGGCTGTGCTTATACATCAGACAGTTATACAATTATAAGCATCAGTATAATAGGGAAGATCGATCCCAGAAGCAATGTCCACAAAAGCTAGTGGCTTTATTCTAAGAAATTCCTTCTACCATTCTGTAGCTATGAGGAAATGAATCTCAGAAATACTGATGGATCCTTCTGGAGGATTTCCATGAAACTGAGCTCCTTGAAATTATGGAGACTTTCTTGCCTTTCTTTGTATTCCAGAACTTGTGACAGTAACTGGCACACAATAGATACTTGTTAATTTTTTATTGATTTGACTTGACTAGAGTGGTGGAATGAGAGTGGTGTATATACAATCTAACTACCCAGAAAATGATGGCAAATAGTCTTTCTGCAAGAGAATGTCATTAATATCATGATGCAACTGGTTTAAGTTAAAAGAAGTGTTGATATAGTTCTATGTCAAAGCACTTTAAACTGTGGGTGGGACCCTATATGGGGTTGCATAATTGAATGTGGGGGGTCACAAAACTTTGGCAAAAGAAAAAAGGTTTCTGAATGCTCTATGTCCTGCAGTATCAAATATTGTGTCAAGATTTAATTCTTCACATAAAACATAAACAAGCACATATCAGTATACAAATTTGCTTTCATCTTTAAAAAATTGTAGAATATGTATACAAAATAATTGTTTTAAAATAAATTTCCTTGTCATTTATTATAATTAAATGTTTTATTTGGTTACCTATTTTATATACCTATATAACCAGGATTGTGTAAAAGTTTCTTGGGTGAAAGGAAATCACAAGTGGAAAAAGTTTAAGAAGCCCTGGTCTAAACAATATACATATACTATATGTGTGTATATATATATGTATACCTGCATATAACATATATATGCTGTATATAAATATATATACACATATACACACACACACACATATATATGTGTGTGTGTGTGTGTGTGTGTGTGTGTGTGTGTATGCATGTGTTGGAAGGATAAGTGATAATGAATCTGTGTATCATTTCCAACTTCAAAAATTGTCCATGTGAAGTAGCCTGAGTTCCCTTCCTCCCCATCCCCTCCCAGTTTTTACATCCCTAGAGAAGAAAATGCCTGGCAGCAGGTAGCAAGATATAAGATATAACTCCATGATCCATTCTAACAGGACCTAGCCCAGGGAAAGATTATAGGATAGGTTAAATTGTTTTAGGACCTCCTAATTTCCCTATTTGGTAGGATCCTAATTTTTTTATATTCCCTTTTGGCTGCTGAGGCTGTCAGCCAAAGCCTAATATGATCCCTCAGCTGTATCTTTCTTTCCTAAACTGATAGCTCCAGGTGCCATTTGATTTTGTTTCACATTTCTGAAACACAAGATGAACCAGAGTTCGGCAGCCAATTTGGAGGTTCTGATCCACTTGGAATTATTCTATAAGGATTTTCTTAGTTTGGGCACAAAGGCATCATCATTGAGCAAATAGCTCTTCTGTAGAAATGCCTAGAAGTCTTTCTGCTATGTAACTTCAGCCTGTACCTAACAGAGATCATCCAAGGTATTTTTAAACCTAGTGCAGTTTTCCTGGGCCCTCTCCTTTTCAGCCTTATAACCTATATGTTGTAGAGGCCAAGAGTGGGATGGAACCATAATATTTGTATCTCTTATTTTAAATCTGCTATTGGTTTTCACAAGTGTTGAATTGCTCAAATGTGACTGAGCATGAAATATGAGTTAAAGAATTTTCATTCTGTGTCCAACAGGAATATTTATTCATCATTAAATAAGCAATAGAGACAAGCAAATTAGCCTTCATATTATAATACCATTTGGCAGCCAAACATGCCAGAAATCATGAGACTAGGGAGACATTATAGGACTCATTCTATAAATCACTAATTCTAAATAAAACAAAACAAACAAAAAGCCACCCCCAGAAAATGACAATTAAAAAATTAAATTAAGAACAATAAGAATGATCAACAGTCTAGAGGGATATGCTGCCAGGAGAAAACCTAAAAGAATTGAATATGATGACGAAGGAAAATAACATATCTACAAGTAATAAGAGTATAAATATTTGAAAAGGAAATTTTTAGATCATTGGTAATTTTTATATTATAATCAGTGGAAATAGTTTGTACAGTATATAACTAATAGAAGTATTATGAACTGGGGAAAAGGGAGGGTGAATATTAATTTCTTACTATAGGAAATAGGAAAAAAATATGAAAAGAATTAATAGAGGCAAGAGTTCCAGCAATGCCTTATTACACTTCTAAGAATTCATGTTTATTTAATATTTTTTAAAAATTTGCCTTCATTGTAGTTTTATTTGAGGTATGAAAATGGCTGTAAATTTTTGAAGACTATGTTGGCAAAGTATAAACTCCATGAGGTCCTATTCAGATGGAAAGGCTATGATTGTAGATTTGGTGATGGATTATCTTAAAATAAGTAAAGCTAAGGTAGAAAGGCTTATTACCAGCTTGGCTTAAAGCTATGTATCCCTCAGAGACAATCTCAAAGGTAATGCATTCTTTGAATTTGCTCTGGACTCTACCATATGAGAATTTTATTCATTTATGTATATTTGTTTTCTGGCTCTCATACTATCATTCATACTACTGTTCAAAAATAAAATGATCTTCACTTGTATTTCTGTCTTGTATCCTATTCATTTTTAATTCTCAGTACAGATATCAATGACATCATTTTTATGAAGCTTTCCTCAATCTTATCAGGTAGAAGTGAGCTTTTCTTCTTCAGGAATTGTGTAGTACTTTGTATTTATATTTTGTGTTATCAAATTTGTATATGTGCCATTTATCCCTTACTAAATGATAAATGCCTTGAGGAAATGTATGCCCTTTACCTCTGTATCGTCCTTTGTACTTAGTAGAATGATCACTATACATTCTGAACATTTGTTGTATGTTTATTATTAAATTCAATAAAGATATGTAATGACAAATAGGGACATAGATTTATAGCTTTTTCATAAAACAACTTTTCTATGAAGAGGGGCAAATAGACTTTTAAGCATAACCTGTAAAGGAAAAATGAAAGAAGAAAAATCATTTGCTTAAATATCATTTAGTCCAAAATGCTTTTTAAAAAAAATGAAGAAATTAGAGCAGCTAGATGGTGTAGTGGATAAAGCACCAGCTCTGGGATAAGGTAAAATTCAAATTCAAATTTGAGTTCAAATTTGGCCTCACATACTTCACGCTTCCTAGTTATGTGACCCTGGGCAAATCATTTAACCTCAAATATTTTTTCCCTCAAAATGAAGAAATTAAGACTCACAGAAATCAAGAGATTTGCCCAAAATTATAAAGGTTTTAAGTAGCAGAATAGTGAAATTTCTGTCTTCTGATTTAAAACCTGTCATTCTTTTTAGTGATAAAATATAGATTTTTATATGTTAAGATAATGTGTTTGAGGGCAAAATTGAATTGAAACAATTGAAACAAGGCACTGGAATATATTAGGAAGTGGAAATATTTGCAAAATGTTTAATACATAAAATTAAAACATAAATATAATGAAAGAAACAGTGGATTGTGAGTTTAAAAAACCATCCATGCATTCATTAGTGATATGGTCTTGAATTAATAATTTAATTCTCTCAGTTTTATTTTTCTAATCTATAAAAATAGAATAATACATTTTCCAGCATTTTTGGAAAAGGAAGATAATGGGTGTAAAGAGTTTCATCAACTTAATGCTGTTAAAAAAACCCCTCAAATTTCAAAGCTTTATGAAGTCAGAAATAATCTCAACTTTATATCTTCACAGTGTCTAGAAAAATTAAAACTCAGCACACAGTATATCTATAGTAAGCAGTGGTTAGGTTCAATTAGGTAAAGAAAGAACTAACTGTTCTTTAGAATTACTAAATTATCTATTCTTCTTTAATAAATTTTTTAATTGTTAATCTTGGGAACATAAGGAAAATTCCTTTTCAGATAATGTTATCTTACTCTAAGTCATGAACTAGTTAGCAGAGTTTGCTGTTGTTAGTACTTATTGTTTGATATTTAGACATTTGTGGGGTAAGGCTGATTTTTGCCACAGTATTTAAATAAAACATCTTGCTAGTTTTCTGATGCTCTAAAATTACAAAAAGTTACTAGCATTAAGTGGATGAATCAAAAAGGTAGCCTAAGTACATATATGGGGGACCAAACCAGGCTTTCCCCACACATGCCATATATGAAAAACTATTTCACCATATAATGGTGTCCTGGCAAATTATTAGGGGCTGTCATTGCTGTATTAATTATCACTATGTTATAGAGTTGATTTATAATTTCCTCCACCCCATTTATTTTGTATAGATGACTCATTCCTGAAGAGTAAGATTATAAATTGCACAGTGTAGTCTTTAAAAAGATGGAGAGAAAAGTTACTTCATATATTGTCTGCAAGTGTCATTCTGTGTTAGCAGGGAGACTGGAACAAGGTAGGATATGATTAAGAAAGCATTTACACATTCTTTGGGATCTACTCGGGGCCAATGTTGCTCACATGGCAGAAACCTAAAATGGAAATTCTAATAATTTGAATCTTAACAGTTTTGGAGAAGCTCAGTGAAATCATGGCTTGCAACTGGTCACAAGGATGTCTCATGTTTTATTAAAATGATTCAGGAATCATTCCTTGATTTGGAACAATAGTAGAGAATATTATTACATTTTTTTTCATTTAAACATTTAACTCTAATACTAAAAAGAAGAAAACTTAGTCGGTAACTAATTTTAAAAGAACAAAGGTTTTCTGTGGAGAAGGGGAAATTGAGTTCTTGTTATAAACTATCTGCAGAAGGACAAGGGAGTAATAAATCATTTGCTGACATTCTTTGTTGAATGCCCTGTGGATTTGCAGGGCACTGACATGTTAATTCAACCTGAAGAACTTCTCTTCAGTTGAGAAGTAACTTGTACAGTCTATTGATTATCTATATTCTCTGTGATTTATTTTTTTATTTGTGTATAATCTCAGTTTTAATACAGTGAGCCCTTGAATTGTAACAGACATTTTGAATCTTATAATTTTCATCTATCAGAAAGTAACAATAAAATGAATTTTCATGTAATGCTTAAGTGGTCACTACAATATCAGTTTTTTAAAGACATTTCCTATTGACATCTCTTTTACTTATAAAATGATGGCAATATCCCCATGAGGATGAAACTTCTTTTGCTCTAAAAGAGCTAGAAGAAGGTTCAACTGATTTTTGCAGTTTATCAAATTTCACATTGTAAGTACGCATCATCTGACTATTTTATTTAAATTTAAGACCTTAATTTCAGGGTAAGTTGGAGTATTCAGAGGGAAAATAAGATGCCCCTAAATAGGTGCATTGGGAAGTGAAAATTAATAGGAGTAATGGTAAGCCTGCAGCAGTGGTGGTGATAAGGATTTTGATGTGTTACTTTATGTATGAAGTATTTAAATAAATATCATTTATATTGCCCAATTTGATGAGCATATACTGTCTTTTATCTTTCTTTGTATCCCTAGCACTAAGCACAATACCTGGCACTTAGTAAGCACTTAGTAAATGCTTATTGATTGATTGTTGGTTTTATCTTGAGACTAAAAATGAAACTTGAGATGGTAGTATCTTTCTTCTACTTTCTTGGCTATGCTTTCTGTTCTATAGAAGTATGAAGTACATTCTCTCATGCTCTGTCATTTTCCTATGACCTAGACTCCAGAGCAAGGAGTCATCCTTAACTCTGTTTTCATTATCCCAGTTCTTTCAATGAATCTTCCTATGACATAAAGTGAAGTCCTTTGTCTTTTTAGTTTCCATCCTCAGAATATTCTCTGATTTATCAATGTGTGAACTGGCATTTATATCTCAGGTTAATTTTTTTAGGGATTGGGAGAGATAGAATAAATTTATGAAGATATATCACACAATAATTGTTATTAAACTTGCTCATAATCTAAAAAAATCTCAAAATATTGTTTCAGAATAACTATTATCTTTCCATGTCTTTCCCATCCTATGTCATTAAGGTGATTTTTTTCATACCCAAGTGCAAGACTTCATACTTATCTTTCTTGAATATTATTATATTATATTTAACCCAGTGTTCTAGAAGCTAAAATAAAACCTAGCCTATCAGGATCTTTTTCAAATCCTGACTGTCTTCTAGTTGTTATCCTTCCTAGTATCATGCCTTCTTCAAATTTTTATGTTCATTGCATCTATGTCCCTATTTGGGCATTGCTTAAAATGTTAGACAGCATAGCAGTGAACACAGATTACTGAGGGGTTGCATTTGAGCAGGTGCTTCTGCCACATTAACATTAGACTTAAATACTTTTAAAATTCTTTCATCCAACCAGTTCTAGATCATTCTGTGTTAGTAAATCTATTTATATCTATCTTTTCTACAAGAATGTTATTAATTATATAGTTGATTATTTTTATAATATTGCTATTACAATGTAAATTGTTCCCCAGGTTCTGCATACTTCACTTTTTATCAATTCATACAGTCTTTCTAGGTTTTTCTGAAATCATATCCTTCATCATTTCTTATAGAACAATAGTGTTCAATCACATTCATGTACCATAATTTGTTCAACCATTCCCCAACTGAGGGATATCCCTTCAATTTTTTGCCACTACAAAAAGAATTAATTTAAATATTGTTGTCCATATGGGTCCTTTTTTCTACATCATAGACTCTTACTAAAATATTGCTTATTTACTTATTCTTACATCAAAGAAATGACTTAGGGAAACTTTGTGAAAGTTTATAGAAAATTATATTAAAATATAATAAACATGGGCTAATATTTTGGAAGAAAGAATAATTTAAGCTAATAGTTATTAGAGACTAATGGCCATTTTAAAAATGAAATGGACCCCTTCAGAATCTGGATATTAAATTTTTGACAATATTGTTCCCATTACATTTGTTTGAGTCAAGAATTTAGAGTAGATGATCTCTTGTGTCCTTTTCAACAATTCTCACATAACATAGCAGAAACAAACAGAAAGATCTGAATAAGTTTACACAAGTAGTACCATGTAAAACTATGATTTCAACCCAGATCTTTGGCTCTATTCAGAGAGCTTTTGACTTTCTCAACTATATTAAGCATACCATTTTGACTTTATACATATGATCAGTACATATGTGTACACATGATCATACACAGAATACTAGCATACTAGATAGTCATATTTCAAAATCTATACATATTAGAATGTAAAAAAAGAATCATGCAAAGTCATAGACTCATTGATTTAAGGGGGAAAAGAACTTTAGAGGTCATCTGGTTTATATCATAATTTTTTAAATGAGGACACTAAAATGTTGAGAGATTACATGTCTTACCCAAGGTCATACAATTAGTAAAAGCTTCAGATATTAGCCCTCTGATTTCATATTTGCCCTTTTGAATAGTTATTACAAAGTTAAACATTTTCTCCAACTTCTAACTTGTATCCTTGAATTAGAAACTACTGTATTATTCTGAAGATGTTACATTTTTTTCTGAATTCTCACTTAGGCCAAACTTCATCTTGACTGGTAAGCAACTTCTTGGTCTGTTCAATAGCAAAAATATTTCTGAAAGAAAAATTTGCTTGGTTATAGTAAATTATTTTTTAAATATAAAAGTATTATTTTCACCTCATTGCAACTTCCCAATCAGAAAAAGAAATCTCTCTAACAAATACTCAGTCAAACAAAACACATGCACTATGTCCAAAGCCATTGATGTCATTTTATATCTTCAGTTTTTTATCTCTTTGTCATGAGACAGGTAACAAAATGCCCAATATTTGCTTTTTGCCCCAAATTTCCTCTACTTTCTTAGGTTTCTTTTAATCTGATATGATCTATGTGTATTCATGTATGTAAGAAGCTTATTTATTACATTTAGAAATGTTCACAAAATGCCCTATTTTTCAGGGCATATCTATCATTGTCCTTTTGGTGCCTCACCATTGCTTATATGTTACCTAAAGGGTAATGGGGAAATGAAGAGTGAAAGAGAGTAGACAGCAATGTATTGCCATCCAAGAACCTTACACAAGAAACATTACATATATTACCAAGAAAAATATAGCCAGAAAAGGAGGTGAGTTGGTTGTATTAATTATGGATTGCACTGATAAATATGTAATGTAAAAAAAAGTGAAATGTGCCCCAGAGGATAACTAAAGATCCCACAAAACAGATACTTCAGTGTTCATGATAGATTCATTTTTGTGTTTAAGAAAAACTTTGAGTTTTACTTTGCCTATTATTTATTAAGCATCTACCTTACATACAAAGAAAAAATAAAAAAGTTACTTCCTTGTAAAAACAATCAAGCAAACAGAAGCAACAAAAAGAACAAAAAAATGGAAGAAGGACTGGTACATTGAGTAGCTCCCTTGTAGAAGATTTCTCTAGGATACAGACATGGATGGAGCAAGGTGGGGTGTTGAGAAGTTTTCCACACAATTAGAGGAAATACTAATTGGTGAAATCATAGCTCCTTTGGAGTACTAAAATATATTAGCTTATGTTTCTTTCAAAGATTTTTCATTTTAAAACATATGCTCTGTATTTGGGAGAATAGCCATATTTGAATGATTATTTTTTGCTTGAGATTTTTTAGAGCTGGTAAGAAAAAACACAGCTTGCACCACTCAAATTACCAAAATGATATCAAGTTCCAAATAGTGATCATCTTAAGAAGTTGTAATCATTGAAACACATACACACACACACACACACACACACACACACACACACAGAGAATCTGATAGTTTCAGACTTCCAAACAGTTCTTAGGAAGGTTTTTTCTTTATTCAAGTGTTGACAAGAGGCTGTTGACTAAGTGTGACTGAGTGGATAATTATGAACATAATCTTAAAATAATTCTAATCTTCTCAAACAATGTTTTGACAGATAATGCTTGTCTTATTTTAAGGTAGTGATTACCATGCCACATTTGAAGTTCATGGCATTAACTCTGCGTGCAATTTAGAAGACCTAGAATCCTCAAATCTGCCAAAAGCAGAGATTTTTAACCTTTTTAGTGTGTCATGGAAACTTATGGTAGACTGATGAAGGCTATGGATCTCCCCTAAGGGGGAAAAAGCTTTGTAAAAGTCATAATTGAAGGCAATATTTCATTTCAGTTAGAGCTTAGAAAAATAGGACCTTATATTCTCTTCAATTATTAGTTAACAGGTAAATGGTCATACTGTATACTTTTAGGAAAAAGAGTTACTTATATTACTTCATATCTTCTTACTTGAGCTATAGAAAAAGGAAGTGTTTAAAGTATTCATTAATAGAGGAAGCACATTGGCTCAGTCATAACTAGCAAGGGTTCCCAGGCTATTAGTATTCAGAGAAGCAAGACTTCTTCATCCTTACACTGTTTGTATTCCCAGCGTTTAATCTTGTCATCATCTTACCTCCATCAGCCCTGTTGTGACAGAATTGTCCTTGGGAAAGTGCCTCCGGAGTCTTATAATAATAGCTATCTCTCACAGAGATCTATTCTGCTATTTCCTTACCTCAACCCCATAGTCAGATTGTCTTCTCTAGTACTGCTTCTCAGTCTCCCAAATATTTTTATCTGGATAGAAAAATACAGTTCTAACATTGGCTAGAAGGAAAGAGGGAAAAATAATGAAGTAAATGCAGTGCCTTGAAAATTAACAGACATTTGGAAAAAAAATAAGTTCACTTCTTTTAATATTTGTGTGGAGAATTACTATGTTAAGCTTAACACATTCTTTATTTTTATTACTATATGTAACTATATAAGAGTTTTACATAGATAATTCTGCTACTTTTCATTATGAAAGAACTCAGTTAAATAATAAAAAAAGTCATTTTTGTGAACAATGCTACCTTTAGTCATCTCCTATACATAATGGATTCCATGATAGGAAATTAAATATTTGCTGATATTTCATCTTTAATTAATTGGGTTATGAAATAACTGCTGAACTAATGAGAGAATTGAACTACATTGCATATAATGCCAATTTCCAGCTTATTTTGACAGACGTAAGAAGTTGGTGAGGCAAATGCAATCTTTTTATACTGTCGATCATATGCATCCTATATGACATATCTTTTTACATTTATATAGACATGTGTGTCTAATTAAAAAATAATCACTGAAATCTAAATTGATACTTCATAATATTAGCAGAAGGTAACAATTCATTTATTAGTTTTAGGTAGACTAATTGTCTGTGAAGTTTCTTCACTGTCTTGATCAAAATGACAATTTAGTCTTTTAAACTTCAATGTTCCAGTAGAAGGTAAGCTTCTTGAAGGTAGTAGGTACTTTCATATTTGTGTTCTCAGTTCCATGCATGATAGTGAACATGTAAGAACATATTTAATAGACGTTTTATTAATTGATTGATTAATGATTTGATTAAATATTCAGATGTCTTATCTCTACTTTCCCTTCTTGTTACAGAGACCTTTGAAACTCTCATCAAGCAGGCAGAGAATTATACAAGCACTTTATTCTGCAACACTTATAGGAACATGGCTTTAGAGGCTGCTGCCTCAGTTCAGGAGCTCTTCACAGATGTAGGGCTCTTTGTGTTTGGCACCGACATCAGTCCAGATGAATTTGTTAACAGATTCTTTGACACTCTGTTTCCTCTGGTCTACAATCATCTCATTAACCCTGGTGTGACTGATATTTCATTGGAATACTCAGAATGCATTCGAATGGCAAGGCGGGATATTAACCCCTTTGGAAACGTTCCCAAAATTGTAATGGGACAGATGGGGAGATCATTGTTACCCAGCCGAACTTTTCTGCAGGCTCTTAATTTAGGCATTGAAGTCATCAATACCACTGATCATCTGCAGTTTTCAAAAGAGTGCAGCAAAGCCCTCCTGAAGATGCAATACTGTCCCCATTGTCAGGCTCTGACTTTAAGTAAGCCATGTATGGGATACTGCCTTAATGTCGTAAGAGGCTGTTTGGCTAATGTGGCAGAAATTGACCCCCACTGGCGGGGATATATCCAATCACTGGAAGAACTTTCTGATACCATACATGGGACATATGACATTGAGCATGTACTTCTGAACTTCCACTTACTTGTTAATGATGCTGTTATGCAGGCTCACATCAATGGAAAAAAATTATCTGAACAGGTAAGAAGCTGTTTCTCCTCTTTTATTCTCTGTGCTAATTTAATTATTCTTCCTCTACCTTTTACAGCCTCCTCAAAAAATAACAATAACAACAACAAAAACAACAAAACCCCCAAACAAACAAAAAGCATACAGTAATTGAGAAACTAGACATTTAGGCCTGTTGCATATTATTTTTGAAATTATCATCCTAAACTTTTGTTCATATTTGAATAAGGGCCTTAAATCATTAAATACTAGTTACTGATTAAATATTATATGTTTCTTTACTTTAAAAATAAAATCAAGTGGTTTTGTAATAACAGTTTTCAATTTAAAAAAATATATTGGAGATAAGAAATCCATTTTCTAAAGGGTTTTCACATTTGATCCCCAACATTATGTTTGTGATATCTTTGTTCCTCACACTGTTCATGTTCAAGACTTATTTTTTATGGATCTAAACACTTCTGTGTACATGTAAGACAAATAGATATATGGATGAACTTTGATAGAAAAAATAGAATAATTATCCATGAAAAAAATCATTTATTAGGACAGAATGGTTTAAGGAAGAGGCATTTAAATAATATGGTAGTAACTTAATAGCTTGCTTTATGTTGTTAAATTGATCTGAAATTAATTCCAAAGGCATTTAGTCTAAAAAAAACAGCCAGAAAATGTATTTGTTTGATGACTCTATTAAATCATCTCAAGTTATTTTATGAATTTTTAGATACATTTGTCATAATATCTTCAAAATGTGTCATTGTGGTAATACTTGTGATTCTCTTGGCCCTAAGATTATGCAGTCTCACAATCTTTTATTAAAAGACTACTTGAAGACTCCTTTGATACAGAATTATAAAACTATAAAGTTTGCTAATGTATTTAGTTCACCTTCCCTATTCTGTGCAAGACCATTTTATTAAACATTTCCAATAAAAGCCGCTGCCTCTTTTCTTGTTTATATGTCTCATGTTCTTTAACATGAGGAAGATTATACTGATGTTTAGCCTAAACCTTTCTTTCAAGAGGAACCTAAGCTTATTGTCTTTTTCTCTGTGTATTTCCAATAACTACTTAGTCATACTGATACAGTGATAGAATATATCTGACATTGAATTATCATTCACTGTCTCTTAAATAATTAGATGAATCTAGTTCCCTTTACTTTTTTCTCCCTTATATAGACCATTTGAGAAATTTCATTTTAAATCTCAATACAAATCTCAATACCAGTAAAAGTACATTTTTTCATATTTTTGTGGATCTGATATCTCATAACTATGCGTATTATCACCAGTGATATGTATTTTAGTCTACACATACCTTCCCATCCTATAGGACTCCCATTAGAGAGTCCCATTAACAGGATTTCATAGGATTTTGGAGGTACCCCTGTCAGATTGGTGAGCATTTTTCTAATGTTGTAAGATTCAGCCTTTTAATGTATTTTACCCAATATCAATAGCAAATTGATAATATCTCAGTATCACTTAATAAACTAAAATCAATTAAATTTTACAAAGAGATGTTTTCTGAGAATAGATAGCAAGAGTAGAAGGAAGAAATATTTTCCCCAACATCTAGGACACATTCTCAGTATCTAGGAGAGAGCAGACTGGAATGTAAAGTAATTTCTAGAATGCACTTGCCCCCCTTATATTTATTTCCAAATTTAATACAGATGGTGTTACAGCTCAATTAATAAAGCTCCTTTTGGTTGTCATTGGTCCATGGAGGGTCCTTATCATGTTGGATAACAACGAGATTTGGTGTATGGCTCCTGCATTTCAATCTATCAAAGTTGTAGAAGGTTGTAGAGTTCTCTAATACATCCTTCATCTAAAAGCATGTAAGAATAAACACAAACAGGGACATAAGAGAAGCCCATATTCATAGATCACTTGTTAGCCTTGCATGAGGATAGCTCAAGACTTCTCCTTATCTGTAGAATTAAAACTTTACATAAGATGTCAAACAAGAAAGACAAAGATTCTTATTTTGAGAAGTTAGCTACCTTTGATTGTACTCCTTTTCTAGCACTGATGCCAATCAGAAATCTGAGTTTGTCCACTACAGAGTTAGCAGACCTGAACCAGCTACAGAATGTTTGTGCATGCTCCAAAAATCCATTTGGTGATTGAATCAGCCGTGCACACTATTTTATACATAAAAGAACTACAGCTTTACTTCTACCAGTTACATCAGTTTAAATATTGCACTCAATTGAGGCAATCAATAAAAATAACCTATTCCACTTGAATTAATAGTTACAAAAGTATGTCCTGACACCTTTGTGGGTGAAAATTTTGAATCAATCAATCAGATATATGAAGTGGGTATGAACAAGGCCTGGGAATATCTATTCAATCAAGGCATTAAAATTGGATGTGACAGGAAGTCTGTTTAAATTGGTTGAGGGATTTGGTCATGCCCTATGGGGTTTTCATACAACCAGGATGCAAGTTCACAATCAAAGAATCCAGCATTTTGCAGCTTAGTGGTTAAAAAAAACAAAAAACAAACAAAAAAAAACAAAAAAAAAACCTGAAGGGATGGTTAAGAAAGGAGAAAACTCATCCTTAGTTTTGGTATATTCCTCAAAACTCTTTCTAACTTTGGCCAGAAAATGACTCCATGAGCTTTAGAGGACTGGAGGATTTGAACATCTTCCTTTTGTCCCCTGATAAGCAATAGAAATTGACTAAAAACATAGCCTTATACATCAAGAATTAAGAACAAAATAAACATATTGAGAAAGGAAAATTCAAGGCTCAACATTACCCTCTACTTAAAGGGAACCCTTGAGAATGCCAATTCAATTTCCAGTAACCCCAGTTACTACAATTGTCCTAAGTTTGAGCCCATTTTCCTTTGATCTATGCATGTACTTATACTTCAATGTGATTGATAGTATGGGTAATCTATTGAAAAATATAGCAGTAAATAGATAAAGATGGTTAAAAAAACAAATATAGAGGAGAATAATCAGAAGGAACATAATAATGTCAACTATCTTCAAGTATCTCAAGGCCCATCGTGTGAAAAAAAAATTAACTTATTCTTTTTGGTCACAAAGAGTAAAGGTCCTAAGGAAGGCACTCTTTATCAGCCTCCACTGTCTACCCCTTCAACCTTTAAGATTGACCAAGTACCAGACCTTTCTAAAGATATGCTCATTGTGATATCAAAAGTTATTTAAATTAGGGCAACAGGTGGATTCCACCTGGCTACTCTTTAATTCCTCCCTCTGAGCCACCAATCTCTTTTCTGCCCACCCCCTCCTGCCCAATATCCTCTGAATTCTAAAAGATTGAACTCCTTCATTTCCTTTAAACTGAACTTTTCCCTGGAAGACTATATTTCCTGAAATCAAATTGTTCATTCATTTGTGACTTTGAAATAATTGCTTGAGGGTATTTTCACATAAATAAAGTAGTATAGCTTTGTAACCTGTGCTGGACACCTGACTTGTTTTCTTCAGATCAATTGAACTATAACCAAATCGCTATTCCACTATTTTTATAATATTCTTTACAATTATTACTCTCCTTAATCTATTATGTATTATCACTCCTGGTGCTGATTTTAATATATCAGAAATAACATTACACTTGGAAATAGAGTCAGAATCCTATCTTTGTTACTACACTATGCAAGGAAAGATACACATTTTAGTTTGTAAATCATAAATTTAGAACTGGAAGGGGCCTTTAAATCATCTATTCCAATACTTTTATTTTACAGAGGAGGAAACTGAGATCCAGAGTTTAGTAACTAACCCAAAGTCATTTAGCTATTAAGTGGCAGGGCAAAGATTTGAATTCTGGCTATCGTATTCCAAATCCAAAACTTTTTCATGGGCAAATTTATCCAGACCATTATCTTACTCATAGAATGAAAAAAGTAAATGATATTATCTCTTGATTATTTTCTGTGGATCTAATATTTTATGATTGTATAATGAGGAGAGGAAAAGATGAACTTGAAGACCATCCAAATGTTTCTAAAATCAATCTAGCCAGCTAGCTATGCATTTTTACTTCTCATGAGTTGAAACATGTTCAGTTCAACAGACTGAACACTCCATTTGCTATATCCTTCAAGGTTAAATTTTCCTTTTTGTGACTAGGTTTACAAACATGATTTTTTTTTACTTAAGCTCTTCATTCTGTGATAGTTTTTAAGAGGAATTGTTCTTTGCTCCAAGGAGCCTTTCTTCTTGAGTACAGTTTGAGTAATGTAATACACAATTTTAGGACCATCTTTAGAAAAAAAAAAGTATTATAACCAATAAATTGTACATTCTTATGAAATAATGAAGGCCTTCTACCATGAGGATAGGAGTAGGAAGAAATAGTTCTGAATTCCCTGCAAATTGATTCATTAATATTTATTTCTGCCAGTCTTGAGTGATTTATAAAGTGATTATCAAGCTTTGATAAGCAGTTTACACATCAATGAATTTAGAAAACTCAAAATAAATGATGACTGTCAGCAAATAATGACTTTTTCACACACTCAAAGCAATCTTTTCAGGTCTAGGACTAAGTCTTTTCCATTTTGAGTGTGTATGTATGTGCATACATATACATACATACATATATATCTCTATATAAATATCAAATTATATAATTATATATTTATTATATATGTAATATATATTTATGTATTTTTAAAAATTCATCAAATCTTTTCAACTGTAGGTTACATGTGTGTACATACATATATACATATGTATGTATATATGTGTATACACACACTTTCAAAAATTCATAGAGGAAACCAGAAAGATTGCTCTCTAGAGAGGTTTGAATATATCTCTGACTAGGACGAAAGGGATCTGAGGGGTACAATTCAACAAATATCCCTCCCGAAAAAATCATAAACACTTTGACTAATGTCAAATTTATTTAATTAATTTATTTAAAATTAATCATAACTTTCATGTTGACTCTGTCACTTGATTATGTGATTATGTTGATATTTGGATTTGCTATATTTCTTATTCAAGCAGAGCCTAAATCATAGGTTTGAAGTCTAGAAAGGGCTTTACAGATTCACTTTCTCTGCCATTTAACAAACGAAAATATTGAGATCCCAAGAGTTGAAGTGAATTGCTTAAAGACAAAATGATTGTTAAAAAGAAGGGTAGAAATTAAAGCCCAAATCTTCTAATTCTAAACCCTGTATAATCAGTTTTGCTATAACATGACTTGTGTGCACTTAAAAAAATCATTTTGTTATATATGCAGAATCTCAATAAAAGCAACAAGTTTTATAGGAAATATAGTGTTAGGAGCGCAACAGTCAAGAAATTCATTAGTGACAGTGAAAAATAAGAAACTAATAAGCATGGTAGCACAGTTTTCATATATGTTAAATGATTAATAAGTACATGAATTCAACAATAAATAGTGATGGTATTCGCTACCTTGAATTTTGGCTCACTCTGTGTCCTGATTATAACAGGAAATGGACTAGCAGATTTGGGAAAACCTTGGTGGGTCAAAATTCCAGAGCTGGGTCCTTAGCCTTGGAGATAGGAACAGACCAAGTCTTTGCAGTGCATTGTTTCTACTGCAGTAGGAAATATAAACAGATTTAGCAC
Organism: Myrmecobius fasciatus; assembly: GCA_023553655.1. Classification (NCBI taxonomy): domain Eukaryota; kingdom Metazoa; phylum Chordata; class Mammalia; order Dasyuromorphia; family Myrmecobiidae; genus Myrmecobius; species Myrmecobius fasciatus. The sequence continues at coordinate 470,227 of JAJPUD010000431.1, forward strand.
TTTACCTTGAAAAAATCATGAATTTTCTATGCCCACATGTGGATCCTAGTGCTTTAATCGAAAAATATTCCTCTCATCTCACTATGTAATGTCATAGGTAAGACTTCAAGTCTTTTCAAGAAAGCTGAGTTTAACACTGTTTCTCTGGAATTTATCAAAAGTTTTCTCCTGAGAAATTAAAAAATCTGGAAAATGTTAATAGCAGCAAGAGTACAATTTCCATTGTAAGTAGTCACAGCTAGTTTGTCCTATGAACATTTTGGTGTAGATGCATACCATTTTTCTAACCTCTATTCAGTGTGTGGCACCTAAATTGCTTTGAAAATGCTGTGTAATCTAATTTATAAAACCTCCTGAAGTTGAGCGTAAAAGCTGAATACCACAGATTGTTGTACCCTAATAGTACTAAAGAGACTGATATCTGATCAAATTCCCTACATACACATATCCACATGTGAAGAGCAAAGAGATGGTATGCTAAATTATTATAAATTCCCATGAGTCTTTAGTTCTACCTACAGAAATTGAAATATAACACTACAGCAATTACACGGTAAAATGAAGTCTCATACTTACCTGAATATGTAATGTGAGAATTCTTGAATGACAGTGATTTTTGCCTAAATTATCTGAATAATTACCTCAATTCTCTGCTTTTTATTGTATTGATGCCTATTTCAATGCATTTTGAAATTTTCTTTTTTTAAATGAATTTCAGTGATCATTAATATATGTTCAATTTCAGCCATTTACTACCTTAACTCCCTATTACCATAAGATAGTCTGACTGGTTTGACTAGATTTCTTTTTTCTCAGTTCAGAGTCCAAAGCCGATACTTGGTGGTTGTCACATGAAAATGAGCAATATGCATGAATGTATAAGACATATTACCCCTAAAAAGTAATTGTTTATATTTTTTAAGATTATATAGTAAAATAAATCCAAACTTCCTCTTGTAACTGTCAGAGAAGATTGTCTTGCAAATGTGTAAATGTAAAAGAGAGCTATGCAAATAAAAATGTCAGCCTGGTAATGTGAATATAGAAGAGGCTTTGAAGATAGGAAGACTTGAATTCAAGTCTTGATTCTGATATAAACTGACTCTCTGTAACCTTGGGCAAAATACTTAATTCCTAAGTGTTCTACACCTATGTTGCCAAACACATGGCACTACAGATAGTTCTCTAGCACTCTGTAGTTTGACTTAAGCCAGATTAAAATGTAATTGGAGAATATTTAACAAATATTTGACAAGTAATGATAAAACATTACCTTTTAAATCTGCTGATATGTGATCCAGAGGGATCCTGATGTATAATAATACAGCTACCTTCATTTTTATTTGAGTTTGACATTGGTACTCTAGGCAATAATTTAAAAGTATAAGCCCAAGAGATGGTGCATATTTATACTGGTAGGGAACTTAGAAGTTCCCTAGAGTAAAATCAGGGGCCTTATCCCCACGTAAATATAGTAGTTCTATAGTTAATGATGGAAAATTTATCATTAAATCCTATTGTTTTATTATTTTTGATTAGGAACATTACAAAAAATCTCAAGCTGCCCTCAGTTATTTGGGTACAAAATGCTATGAATTTTGTTTTCCATGATTTAGCTTCTGAGAGTTGAAAGAGTTCTGTTAGATCTGTTATGTCAACATAATACTAGTAATTAACTATTGTATTTACAAATTAGATTATAGAGAAATATCCTTTAATATTCATATGCTAAAGGATGAGAATCTCACTCATAATCATATTAACCAAGAAAAATATCTGAAAATACTTTAATGAGTTTGCTTGAAATTAATTAAATGCACTAATCACTCTAGGCTTGCCTGTACAACTTCCTTAGAACGGTAGGATGCAGGGCTACTGAATCAAACATTTTAAGAAGCATTCATCTGCACTAACCTTTATGTGACCCTGAAAATGCTTTATTGTTATTGATGTTGATGTCTGTAGATGACTGCCCCCCCAAAAAAAAAGACTTTGAGGAAAGGTTTTAAATGTGTGGCTTAAAAGACAGTTTAACTTCATTAAAGAAACAGAATCTATTTTTATCTCTGTCTAACCTTTGTTTAACTAATTTTTCATTACTTTTGTAAAAACTCAGATTATATAATCTCATTCATTTGGAAATAAACTGAGAATCATATAATTCTTCAAAACTCATTTCCTTCTCCTTTCCTTTCCCCTTTCTCTTCTTTTGCACCTGCCTCCCTCTCTAATTCCCTCTCTCCCTCCCCCTTCTCTCTTTTCCTCCTTCCCCCCTATCCCTTCTCTTTCTCTCTCTCTCTCTCTCTCTTTCTTCTCCACTCGCCCCTTCCTTCTCCCTCTCTTCCTCCCTCTCTCTCTCTGTCCCTCCTCCCCCTGCCTTTTTTGTTGTGGATATTGAATTTGAATCCTTTAAAGGAGAAGGTTCTTAACATGAAGTCCATGAGCTTGAATTTTTATATTTATATATTTTGACAATTAATTATAGTAGGTTTCCTTTGTAATCTTCTGTATCTTTTCCATAAAAAAAATATAAAACTTCACCGTACCTTCAAAGGGATTTATCCATTACACATGCACAGAGGATGAGGGGGGTGGGAAAGGGGGAAGAGGAAGCAGGAGAAGGAAAAAGAGGGAGAAAGAGAAGAGAGGAAGGGGAAAGGAGGGAGAGAGAAAGAAAGAAAAGAGAGGAAGGGAAAAGGAGGGAGAGAGAGAAAGAAAGAGAAGAGAGGAAGGGAAAAGGAGAGAGAAAAAGAGAGACAGACAGAGACAGGAGAGAGAGAAAGAAACAGAGACAGGAGAGAGAGACAAACAGAGACAGAGAGACAGGAGAGAAAGAATCAGAGAAAGAGAGAGAGAGAGAAATTTGTAAATATGTAGGAGGTGTTAATATCTGTACTCTAACTTTTTGACTGCTCACAATAAGATTTAAAGTTTATGTAACCTGTAAATAGGAAAATTAACAAAGTAAATATTTTGAACTTGAACTTTTTCACAGTTTAAAGTGACTGTAAATACTTTTTTAAAAAAATTATGTCACTTTTTAAAAACTTGCTTTTAATTGAATTTTTTGGGGGGTTGGAAACAATATCTCAAATTTATATAGGGCTTTTAGATGAGTAAAACATTTTTCAGTCATCACTTCATTTTCATAATAAACCCCATGAGATATTATTGTCTCCATTTTATAGTTGAAAAAACTTAGGCAGTGAAATGACTTGCCCAAATTGTATGAATCAGGATTTGAACTCAGATTATACTAAATCAACTTGTGCTATCTTCACTGTTCCACCAAGCTGCCTATAGTAAATCAACAAGTGTGTCTCATTATAAGACACTATTGATTATGTTGAATGAAACAGTTTGATGTAGTAGAAAGAAAGAAACAGTAATAATCTCTGTTTAGTTACTTACCACTTATGTGGTCCTTGGCAAATCAGAGCACCTCTCTAATGATTAAATGCTTTATCAATAAAATAAATTTGTTACAATTAGATGACTTTTAATTTTCAGATTTAAAGCTTTCATCTTATAGCATGTTCTGGGTGGATTCTGTGTTTTTTTTTTTTTTTTTTTTTTTTGTTCCCTGTTTTAACATTCTTGAGCTATCTTGATACTGTATTAACTACACTGTTATCACCAGTCACTTGATTGCAGCCTAGGTGAGACATAATATAGAGCTATGGGAAAATGGGAAAATGAATAGTGAACAGCTATAGGTGAGACACAATACATAGCTATGAGAAAATGAATAGTGAACAGCTATAACAACTTTAGGTTTTACCTTGAGATCTTTGAATTGACTGAATTATGACTTAATATATACTTATATTCAGTCTAGTTTCCTTTAGGTCTTTTTTTCTCCTCTACATACGAATAGGAAAACTGGCATGTTAACCAAGAGAGTTTGTCAAAATTTATAAATCTACTTTAATATTCTACAAGGATTTAAATCTAACTAGTTTAGATATGCTTTTATTTTCCACTTAAAAGCTTTCAATTTTTGAAAATAGAAAATGTTTTTTATTTCAGCCCAAGGAATCAATATAATTCCATTATCCAGTGGACTAAATAATATACACCACACCCATACTTTTTCTTTCAGAGTGATCTTTGTTCATGTTCTGTTAAAAAAAAAAAAAAGATACTACTCAACATCCTAAGATGCTTTCTTTAAGGCTTTTAACATTATATGGACAGGGGAAGCTAGGTGACAGTGGATAGAGCACCAACCCTGAAGTCAGGAGGATCTTAGTTCAAATGTGGTCTCAGACACTTAACATTCCCTAGCTGCGTGACCTTGGGCACATCACTTAACCTCAATTGCCTCAGCAAAAAACAAACAAAAAAAACAAATAAAAACAAAAAAACATTATATGGACACCAGCACAACATATAGACTCATCATTTATTTTCATTTGCTCATGTGTGACTGACCTATCTTCTTTTCTGGACATCTTAAACCACTTCTTGCATATAAAGCAACTTTTTTATGCTATAACCCATTTAACACTATCATGTGTCGCTCCTTTGCCATATGATTCTTCTGAGTTTATAGTATTCTATGACCTGGGAACAAATAGTAGCAGTACTAGTAGAATTTTGATATATACAAAGATGTGCTTTTGATCAGCTTAATATCATTCAAATCACTATACCATTTTCAAGTATAATCTATCCTGCTCTCTACTTCTAGGTTATTTTCAATTTCAATGCTTGTCCAAGATACATGTATAGTAGGGCCAGTTATGTGTTGAGCATCTAAATACATGTTGATCTGAGTAACAAGAATTCTTTATCCTTTTTTGTTTTTCCTATGTGGATTGTTAGTATTCTTGGCTTGATGCCTTCAGTACACTGTTATCCATTAATAGAAACTTCTTGAATACCTAACCATTATTAGAGAGACCTGTGAATTGTATGCAGCAGAGAGGACCAATTCTAGATTTAGAATTGTAAAGCAGGGGAGTTAAATTCAAATAGAAGCAGATCCATAAGGATCACTTCTGGTTACATATGGAATTAGTTTAAAAGTGCAATATTATTTATGATTTTATTGTATTTTTATTTATTTTATCAGGTATTTCATAATTACATTTTAATCTGATATGGGCTCCTTGGGTGTTACAGACAGCTAATTTGACAACTTTACAGAGTCCTTAAAGATCATCTAATTTTAAAGATATAAACACATTTTATAGATGAGAAAACTGAAGCTCAAAGAATTATTTCCCCATGATGACAAAGGCAGAAAGTAACAGAATAAGAATGTTGAACCCAGGTTTTCTGATTATACATTTTCCACTATTGTATATTATCTTTTAGTAGTTAATATCTTTGATGATCATATTTACTATATTACATTTTAAGCCTTGCTTTATGTTGATAATCAGAGGATTATTGAACAAAATTATTTCTGTGATTGCAGCCATTGAATTGTGCTTAAGGAGATTTTAGTTGGAAATAAATCTATTTCCAATTGCAATTCCAAAAAGTTTACTTTGCTTAACTTTTTCAGAAAGTTGTTTTCTTTTTGTTATAATACATACATCAGTATCTTATATTATCTATAACTTTCAGCAGGTGTGAAAGCATAACATCTAAAAGTGAAAATCTATGGGTATGAGATATTTTATACACACACACATATATGCACATAAAAACTTGGTCAAATTCAATTTATAGATGGCTTTGTTCAACAATTTTAACTTCATGACAAAGAATGGCTTGATAGATGAGAGAGGGAAAAATTCAGAGATAAAGGCAATTTTCAAAACAAAAGACATCAATACATTTTAGAAGAAAAAATCATAGAAAAGTATGCTTATTCCTTTCTCATATTTCATCAGAGATAACCATGGTTCGACACCATAAATATTCAATAGTTGATGAAATAATAAGCATATATTATTAGATTTCTACCTATGTACATGAATCATAAATACAGGGTAGATGGAGGCATTTAGAGAGAGCACCAGAATCAAGGGGAATTGGGAAAGGCTTCTTGCAGAAGGTGGGTTTTAGCTGAGACTTGAGGGAAGATGAGAAAATAGAAGGCAGAGATAAAGAGAGAAAACATTGTAAGAATAGGGAGCAGCCAAGGAAGATATATGGAATCAGATGGGATATCTTCTACAAGGAACAATAAAGAGGCTGGTATCACTGGATAAGAGAACATGGAGGGAAGAGAATACAATGTCAGGGGACTGGAAATATCGTCGACATTATGAAAGGATTCAGTTTCGTGCTTTATTTTTAATGTTATATATGATTTTCCTGCAATTTATTTGATGTTTTCTGGTTCAGGTATCTAAAAAAAATGGATCCTTTACTGTTTTAAAAATTGTTGTCCCTTTACCCCACATAGATTCTTTAGTGTATGTTTGATCCAAATTAACCTTTAAATTTGTTCTTGATTTCATCTTCTTAAATGCTAATTCTATTTATTCATGTAAGACTTTTTTTTCCAAGTGGTCTTTTTTTAAAAAATATCTAGTGAATTATTTCAACAACTGTGATGCTTTTATTTGAGGAGCTACTGATGATTAATTTCAACCTATAGAAGTAAAATTAAATGATTAATCCAGGAAGGATTAGTCTCATTCTTATTATTATTACTTATGCACTGAAAACACAAAGGCAACTCCATTTTGGGGGTCTACTTTTCTAATTAGAAGAAACTAAGAAATGTGTGGTTATGATATATATTTTTTTCTTCTTGCAAGAAAAGTGAATAATATTCTATTCTAGCTGCTTGACCCTTCATCTATTTACTTGTCAAAGGTTCAACAAATTTACTTTCTTCTTTTATTGTAACATGCACAATGTTGTATCATTCTTTTTCTTCCTTCTTAGGTTTTTAGTGAGTGATGCCCACTCACTAAAATAACAGTATCAAGATGATTCTGAGGATATTTATTGGCATTCAAGTTGATTCTGAGATAACTAGCATCTCCTGAAGTTATTTATTATATTTCATATCTAGATTAATTATAAGAACCAGTCTATTGTAGGCTTTTACTCCTATTTATATCTAAGTCCACTAAGTTTCTTGAATAGGTACAAAGGTTGCATAGCCTCAGAGATTAATCATTAGTGTAGAAAAGACTATGTAAAAGCTAGGGACTTGTACCCTAGCCAATTAGCATTCAGGCAAATGTGAAAGCTAGGTCACATGGCACTCTTCTTGAAGAGTACCAAAAGATACCAGCACATTACAAATAAGAACAGATGTTTCAGAAACAGATTTTTTTTCCTTTGAATAAGTAAGAACCATTGAGTCTTAGATTATGTTACTATACAAAACCTTATCCTTTGAGTTTACTACTATTTGTGTCACTGTGGAGAGATTGGAAAAATAAAACCAGATTTTACATAGGCCCAGAGGAGTAGATCCCTCAAATTCAAAACACTAAAAATAAAAAAAAATTATAAAGGATGTAGAAAATTGAGCCTGTTTCAAGATAGTAGTGCATAAACAAGTAGGTTGTCTTTGACTAGGAAAGTGGTCATTGCATTATCAGAGAACGCAAGAAAGGAAAACAGAATGGAAGAATGTTTTAAGAGGATTTGTGTTAAAGAAGAGGGGGAAAGAGGGAGTTTATGATGAATGATTTCAATGACCATATCAACCTAAAAAATGAGATTTCATATATTATAAAAGAAATGTCATCAATGGTGAGAATAGATTGTTATCAAATTGATGGCAAATCTGATAATTTTCCCATATATTTATTTATTTTGTCTATAAATTCTCTCTGCATGATCTGGCTTATGTAAATTTCTTTTTTTTATTTTTTAATTTTTTTTTATTTTAAGCTTTTTATTTGTATAACATATGTATGGGTAGTTCCCCAACCTTGATCTTTACAAAGCTTTCCAATACAAATTTTACCCCCAGTCCCCTCCCCTCCCCTAGATGGCAGGAAGTCCACTACATGTTAATAATGTTGAAATGCTTGAGAAGTTATGGAAGAAAAATCCTATCTACAAGAAAAAAAAAAGAATCAGAGAAAGGCAACACAATGCAAGCAAATGTCAATAGAGATCATGAAAATGTTACATTGTGGTCCATATTTCATGTCCCTCTTTCTGAGTGTATATGGTTTTCTTCAGTGAACAACTGGAACTGGTTTGAGACAATTCTTTATTGCAGAGAGACATGTCCATCAGAATTGATCATCATGTAATACTGTTGTTGCTGTGCATGATGATCTCCTGGTTCTGCTCGTTTCACTCAGCATCAGTTCATGCAAGTCTCTCCAGGCCTCTCTGAAATCGTCCTGCTGGTCGTTTCTTACAGAACAATAATATTCCATAACATTCATATACCATAATTTATTCAGCCACTCTCCAATTGCTGGGTATCCCTTCATTTTCCAGTTTCTAGCCACTACAAAAAGGGCTGCCACAAACATTCTTGCACATGTGGGTCCCTTTCCCTCCTCTAAGATCTCTTTGGGATATAGGCCCAGTAGAAACACTGCTGGATCAAAGGGTATGCACAGTTTGACAACTTTTTGAGCATAGCTCCAAATTGCTCTCCAGAATGGTTGGATCCGTTCACAGTTCCACCAACAATGTATTAGTGTCCCAGCCCTCCCACATCCCCTCCAACATTCATCGTTATCTTTTCCTGTCATTTTAGCCAATCTGACAGGTGTGTAGTGGTATCTCAGAGTTGTCTTAATTTGCATTTCTCTGATCAATAGTGATTTGGAGCAACTTTTCATATGACTAGAGATGGTTTTAATTTCATCATCTGAAAATTGTCTGTTCATATCCCTTGACCACTTATCTATTGAAGAGTGGCTTGAATTCTTATATATATGAGACAATTCTCTATATATTTTAGAAATGAGGCCTTTATCATAACCATTAAATGTAAAGATGATTTCCCAATTAGATGCTTCCCTCCTAATCTTGTCTGCATTTGTTTTGTTTGTACAGAAACTTTTTAACTTAATATAGTCAAAATTATCGATCTGGTGTTCAATTAGGAGTTCTAAGTCTTCTTTGGACATAAATTTGTTCCATCTCCACAGGTCTGAGAGATAAACTATATTATGTTCCTCTAACTTGCTTACAAAGTCCCTCTTTATATCTAGATCATGAACCCATTTAGATCTTATCTTGGTATGTGGTGTTAGGTATGGGTCAAGCCCTAATTTCTTCCACACTAGTTTCCAATTTTCCCAGCAGTTTTTGCCAAATAGAGAGTATTTATCCCAAAAGCTGTGGTCTTTGGCTTTATCGAACACTAGATTGTTAAGGTTAATGCCTAGGTTGTCCTGATAACCTATCCTGTGCCACTGATCCACTGCTCTATTTCTTATCCAGTACCCAACGGTTTTGATGACTGCTGCTTTATAATATAGTTTTAGATCTGGTACAGCAAGGCCACCTTCATCTGCATTTTTTTTTCATTAATCCCCTTGAAATCCTTGACCTTTTGTTCTTCCAAATGAACTTTGCTACTATTTTTTCTAGATCTGTAAAATAATTTCTTGGGAGTTTGATTGGTATGGCACTAAATAAGTAGATTAGTTTGGGTAGTATTTTCATTTTTATTATGTTTGCTCTGCCTACCCATGAGCACTTAATATTTTTCCAATTGATTAGGTCTGATTTTATTTGTGTGGAAAGTGTTTTGTAATTTAGTTCGTATACTTTCTGACTTTTCCTTGGCAGGTAGATTCCCAAATATTTTATCCTATCATCTGCTATTTGGAATGGAATTTCTTTTTGTATCTCCTGCTGCTGAACTTTGTTGGTAATATATAAAAATGCTGATGATTTATGTGGATTAATTTTGAATCCTGCAACTTTGCCAAAGTTGTGAATTGTTTCTAGTAGTTTTTTAGTTGAATCTCTAGGGTTCTCTAAGTATACCATCATGTCATCTGCAAAGAGTGATAATTTGGTTTCTTCATTACCTACTCTGATTCCTTTTATCCCTTTTTCTTCTCTTATTGCTAGAGCTAACATTTCTAATACAATATTAAATAGTAATGGTGACAGTGGGCAGCCTTGTTTCACTCCTGATCTTATTGGGAATGGTTTTAGTTTGTCTCCATTACATATGATGCTTGCTGATGGTTTTAAATAGATGCTACTGATCGTTTTAAGGAAAAGCCCATTTATTCCTATACTCTCTAGTGTTTTTAATAGGAAAGGGTGTTGGATTTTGTCAAAGGCTTCTTCTGCATCTATTGAGATAATCATATGGTTTTTGTTAATTTGGTTATTAATATAATTAATTATGCTGATAGTTTTCCTAATATTGAACCAGCCCTGCATCCCTGGTATAAATCCTACTTGGTCATAGTGTACTATCCTGGGGATGACTTTCTGTAATCTCATTGCTAAAATCTTATTTAAAATTTTTGCATCAATATTCATTAGGGAAATTGGTCTATAGTTTTCTTTCTCTGTTTTTACCCTACCTGGTTTAGCTATCAGCACCATATCGGTCTCATAGAAGGATTCTGGCAGTATACCTTCTGTCCCTAATTTCTCAAATAGTTTGTGTAGTATTGGAATTAATTGTTCTTTGAATGTTTGGTAGAATTCACATGTAAATCCATCTGGCCCTGGAGATTTTTTCTTAGGGAGTTGGTTAATGGCTTGTTCTATTTCTTTTTCTAATATGGGACTATTTAAATAATTTATATCCTCTTCTGTTAACCTCGGCAATCTATATTTTTGTAGATATTCCTCCATTTCATTCAGATTTTCAAACTTACTGGCATAAAGTTGGGCAAAGTAACTCCTAATTATTGCTTTAATTTCCTCTTCATTGGAGGAAAGTTCTCCCTTATCATTCTTGAGACTAACAATTTGATTTTCCTCTTTCCTTTTTCTGATCAAATTAACTAAAGGCTTATCTATTTTGTTAGTTTTTTCATAGAACCAACTCTTAGTTTTATTTATTAACTCAATAGTTTTCTTATTTTCGATTTTATTAATTTCTCCTTTTACTTTTAGAATTTCCAATTTGGTATTTAATTGAGGGTTTTTAATTTGTTCTTTTTCTAGTTTTTTTAATAATAAGCCCAATTCATTGATCTTTTCTTTCTCTATTTTATGCAAGTAAGCATCTAGAGATATAAAATTGCCCCTTAAAACTGCTTTGGCCGTATCCCACAAATTTTGGTATGTTGTCTCCTTATTGTCATTCTCCTGGATGAAATTATTGAGTGTGTCTATGATTTGCTCTTTCACCCATTCATTCTTCAGGATTAGATTATTTAATTTCCAATTACCTTTTGGTTTATTTTCTCCTGGCCTTATATTGCATGTGATTTTTATTGCATCATGATCTGAAAAGGATGCATTTACTATTTCTGCCTTTCTGCATTTGATTTTAAGGTTTTTATGCCCTAATATATGGTCAATTTTTGTATATGTTCCATGGACTGCTGAGAAAAAAGTAAACTCTCTACTGTCTCCATTCAACTTTCTCCATAGATCTATCATACCTAACTTTTCTAACAATTGGTTTATCTCCCTAGTTTCTTTCTTGTTTATTTTGTAGTTTGATTTATCTAATTCTGAGAGAGCAAGGTTGAGATCCCCCACTAGTATCGTTTGGCTGTCTATTTCTTCTTGCATCTCTCTTAATTTCTCCCC